>OU974056.1:10000000-10600000 GCA_918843915.1 Notodonta ziczac
TATTCCGCATACAAGCTATTTTAAGCTTTAAACATAATGAAGTAATGTCCAGAACGGCATCCACTACGCGTAACTGGTTACAGCGAACATTTAAAAACATCAACATGAAGTATAAATGATTATGAATTCGCAGTATTTAGTACGTCAGTGTTCACTAATAAATTTGTTTTGTGTACGGCAAAAAAGTTATAAAATGTCCACTTGGTAACATAATGGCAGGATCGAGTTTCGTATCATTCTACTTATCAGCACGTTACACACACACTTCTTAGAACCACGTGACGCTATTTATGACAAAGTTACTGTTAATTTGGAAGGCCATTATTACACTGAATATAATCTCAACACTTCAAACTTCTCGATTCTTCGCTAACACTGACTCTAATATCTTTGCTATCTTAATTACATAACAGTGATCTTTCGTAATAGTATTTTCCCAACCCATGTCATGTGTGCCAAACAAACCTAAGCGGTGACGGCAGACAGCAATATTCCTGGGTATTCTCAACACGTCTAGCATAATTCATATACGGTCTATCGAATATTAAAGCAGAGTACTATAATATAGAGATTTTCGCCATTAAAAGTATAGTAATAATATTTGAATTCGATACAGAGGAACCCATTTTAAAATTGGTAATGCAACATCATAATATGTGATTGGTGATATTTTGAGCCAAACAAAGCCTTAACCGGTAAATGTTTTCTTTGGAATTACTTAGGGTTATGAGCGCTAAATAACCAAAATATAACCTTAAACGTTACTGAGTGTTATTAGCACTCAATAAAATAGCGTAGAACTGAAGGTTTTACACTAAAGTAACCAGAAACAAGATTTGTATATCGATAAAAATATGTTTAACTTAGTCGTCTGAATACGCATTTATAAATATCCCAACTTAATACATTATAAGTAGTTACGTAATCATGGTGGCATATTAATTTTACACCAAAACAGGTATGGTTGCGTTTGTTGATATATTTCACAAACTGTTTGAAGAAAACCAGTATGCCAAAAGCAACTATTTATAGGAAGGGGACGTAATAACGTCCAGAAAGAGGTTTGTGTAGTAGTGTCTTGTCTTGTGTAGAGTATGAATGAGAAGAAACGCAGTACCTTGAAGATTTTATGTCTAGTCCGAATAACACTGGACTGGCCACTGGAAGTAGGCCCCTTTACAGTATGTTCTGATAAAAAATTGTGGAGCTGGAAGAGACTGGTTTATCTATTTAATTCGTCACCTCTATAACAGTAAAAGTCAAAGTCGAAAATACACCCAATTGATTCACATAAACAAGCTTTGTTGATCATGCTTGTAACGGCATCCAATAACACAATGAGGTCGTTCAGAAGCATTATCAATCACAGTCTGGAACGCTGTTATATTAGCATTATTCTTTTATTCAAGGACTATTCCATTATACATGGCCAAGTGTACAATCTACAAATCAGGTTAGGCCGGTTATTATCTTATTATACATTTTGAAGGATAGAGCTTATGCATCATGTACTTATAGATTTATGTGTATGACTTATTTATAATTATGTATGAATGCAAGTATGGACTTAGTAACAGGTTTGGCTAACCTGTTTGCCTCAAAATATCAAGTGAATGCATAAGGAATATTGTAAGAACTGGATCATGTGTACGTTCGTTTTAAATTTGGTGTCTGTTGGCAACTAGCATTTAAATACGTTCGAAGGGATGACGGAGATCCGTGATATAAATAAAATCTATGCATCAGTTTCCTGCTGTTGCGAGTGATCATTCATATCTTATTCTGAATTTTGGAAGCCAGTAATTTGCAATATTCTGGGCTCTAAGGAATCTTTCAGTGAAAACCAAGACAGATATTGTAGAATCCCAATAAGACGTGAAACTTACATACTATTGAGGTACGAGTATATTTGTGATGTTGGTCCTAAATGTAGGTATCTGAAAATACTAACACAAATTGTGGATGAAACGAATTGCATCACTAGCTATCGTTATCCAAATGTTGAGGATTAAGACTCGAGCACGCAAGATAACAAACCGAGGCGGCCTGTCAGCTCTACAATTAGGAGGATTTAACGACCTCACATAATGCCCTTCACAGGGAATGAGTTACTTACATATTTGGTAAAAACCTTTAAAAAGGCATTCACTTGATATTATTACGAATATGTAGGGTTGTCCTTGCATAAAACTCACTATGTAGCTTGTAAATACGGTTACTCATACGAGGTAATCACTTAAGTACATAAGGATATCAAATGAGGTAAAATCGTAATTGTTCTAGAAATATTTAACAAGACGAGGTCCGCACTATATTTTGTAATCCTTCATAGTAAACAAGTAAAATACTAAAATAGCTTCTCCAAGACTCCGATAACAAACATTCAATATTTTACCCCAATCAAAGTGTAAATATCACGTAAGCGAGTGTAGTACAATCCAATCCAAGAGTAACAGGAGATCAAGTGACCGATATTGAGACGGAATCTATGTTACGTAATATCCGATATATTTCAAGGTAATAACAATACATAAGATTAGAGAAAAACAGGAAACTCGCTCTTAATGCAATAAACGGAAATCGTAATCATACTATTCAATATTTTAGTAAGCCAATAATACAAAAAAAACTTTATCTCATCGTTTTATTTATAGGCGAGGATTTACTATCGTGTAACATCGGTTAACGATATGTTTTATGTCGAATATATGTTTTAGGAGCCATAAATTCAGATAATGTTGCGTAGGCGGCACGCACGGACGTATGCCCTAATTATACGATGATGGCAGTCGCAACAATTATTGGTAACCAAAATAAATGAAAAAGCTGAAAAAATGCTCAGAAATTATCTAAGTCCTTGGGCACCTGAAGATCTAAATTAAGTTCGGTCTCGCAGGGTAGGTGGCAAGCGCTTCGTGTATATAAGTAATCAGGTATACTAGATTGGAAGCCGATCCCAATAGAAATAGACTAAGGAGAAAAGTACTAAGATCTTAAACTTCAATGATAGATTCCTGGAATCCACGCTATGTTACGATAAGCTGAGATCTCTGCCCTCACACCTGTGGGTAGATACAATAGTAAATCATGGTTTTATTTTGGCTATTTATTGCTCGTTTTACCACCTTCCCCGATCTGTACTTACATAGCGGATATTTATGATGGATAATCGTTATCACAATGGAGGTAAGTTATCTGTGTTTGATCAGAGAGCTATCTTATCAGCCTATCCATCCACTCTTCACTACAAGCCTCGTATTATGCTGGTATCTTTTGCAAGCGCGTTTGAGCGAACTTGGGGAGTTTGATCACAAAACGGCTATTAATCTTTTTATGGACTTACTTTAGCTGTTCTGAGCATAGCAGTCACAAGAGGTTAGTTATGAACTCTTATTTCCAGACAGCTTAAGCACTGAATTGCGTTGTAGTTTGGTCAGCAAAGATATCGAATACAGAAAATTCGTTGAATGTCACGCAGACATGCCTGCTGTATTTTTTTTTCAACGCATTAGTCCATGCGTTGAAAACAGTATCTTACTATTTGGAACTGTATTGATTGAAAACTATCTAGCTAGCTTAATAAGTCAATGTGTTAGGTGCGAGTGAAACAGGCAGTTTTATTACTGTAAAGATAAACTTATCCTTCCAAAGGACTCCTAAATTCTAAAAACAATTTAAATTCACTACTTGTTTCAATTGAACCATCACTTTGTTAACCACAATGGGTAAATCTGAACGACCACCAACTTAGACCAGCTTGGCGGAACTGGCTTCCCTTGAGGCGACTGACCCCCAAACAATTTAAATTCATCAAGTTCCCTGATTATAGCGGCACTTAACTTAAATTTTCAAATAAAACCTGCTCATACTCTGCTAATTTCAAAAGGACTTCGACCTTGTTTGCCTTTCCAATTATGAATCAATTGTATGGTTTGCTAATCGCTGACGTAGGCAACAAGGGCAAAAGGCCCTTCACCCAGAATTTGAGCCAAAACGTTTGTGTTCTGTTGAGGTTATGGGTGGGAATGAACGGACGATATAGGTAACATGACAATTTGTAATTGCCCCCGTAGGTCTAGACAAAATAAACTATTTCACTTTTCACATAGACTTACCATTCCCTCATTATCGAGTACGATATCAGCATAATAGCTTTTTAGTAAATGTATATGAAAATATAGAAGTAAAAGTACTTAAGTATAAAAAAAAATCTGTCTGTTTGTACCGACTTATCTCCGAAACGGTTGGAACGACTTAGACGAGACTTTCACTGGCAGACAGATGATGTTATAAGGAGTAAATTGCTAAATTTTATTTCACCGTAGTACCACGATGGCGGAGCCACGGGCAACAGCTAGTTTATAACAATAATTTGTCTTATTTTCTACTATTTCATTACCGCGTATCATATGGTTATAAATTAGCATTAATAATTTGTTTTTAGAAGCGATGATGATTACGGAAAACATTTATTTTTATGTGGTTCAGCCAATGTACCTCCCTACCTAGGTAGGTAGATACCTACCAACCTAAAAATACCTACCTAATAAATCTAATTTTTACTGTGGTAGGTAAGTTATTTATAATTTTATAAATAAATTTTCTAGTTTACGCCTCCGTTGCATTTTTACAGTGACTATTGTTATTCAAAGTAGATAAAGATAATATCAGTATGCCAGGTATAATAAACGTTTCATAATCAACTTTATCTAAACACCACAACGAACCAGTCAAACGGAACACGTGACGGCAGATTTGGGAGTCACGGACACGTGGTGGTATAACACAAAGAGTAACAAAAAATTGCCACTTTATTGTAGTCTTTATTGCTTCTATTTAAAGGCTGTTGTGGTATGTTTGTGTTTTGGCAAACGGCACTGCCTAAATTGCGACCGCACGTCTGGGACGCGATGAATGAGTCAGATAAAAAAAGTTTAAAATAAAAACTACTGGACTCTGGCGGATGCGAACCGTAGTGCCGTACGCTACTTGACCTCTCAACATGGTTCATTCCCAACTACAATGGCCCACTGCCAAGTTACCATACCTTTCTGAGACTGTTACATAATTACTTACAGCAATATTACAATAGATCTATTGTGAACGATAACGGTAGACTCAAATGTGCCCTAGAGGTTATGCATGCATAGCGACCGTTACTAAATTCTCCCTCGAATCATTCGATTCCGCAGTGCAAAGTTTTTTTATGTTCCCATGGACGGATGGATACCTAATAAAATAGAATACGTGCATAAAGCCGGAGCCAAGAAATAGGCGCTCGCAAGAATGCGTCGGTGTTCGGACACACATCGCGCTTCCGAAAGCACTTTCGCCTACGTTCGGCAACGGTCGGCAATCTCCGAACCCCACAGCTGACTGGGACGACGCGCGAGCGGGACGAGCATGCGCATTCCGAACGCGCGCGACAAGGAACGCGCACCGCGCAACTCAGAGCGCCGCCATTTACTTCTTTTCAGTGTTCGGCCTCCGTCGTAGTGACAGTGTATTTCATTTATCTCTAAGCGCAGAGATTATTCGTTTTAATAGTGGAAATTCATATATAAAATTGTATACAAACGTATTGAAATGTGTTACTTGTGAATGTGAAATGGCGTTAAAGTTATGCAGGTGAAGGTACGAGACGATCGTGAGTGAGCATGGCTGGCTTCATTGCATCTGTTGTCAACATAAAATAACGTGGATTATGCAAGTCGAAGTAAAATGTGGAGTGTTAGGTGAATAATTACGTTCAATTATTAATGCAAACGCGTCCAGGCTGGTCTGTCAGTGAGTTTTAGTTTATAAAAGTGTTGTGCGGTTGGAACGTGGTAGCGTCTGGGACTTCGCACCTACCACGGCGGCACAAAGTATGAACGTACGTACTAGAACATAGGCAGTACATCCATGCTGGCTAAATTGAATTGTAACGCGCGATACAATCTTATTACCTACACACACATATCCTACGAGGTATCCTGAGAAGCGAGAATAATTAGGCCGTGTCAATAAATATTTAATTAAGGTATTCATCAATGTAGGTATATTCACAACAATAAACTTAATTAAACCGTCTGTACACAGGCGTTTCGTGGAAAATTTACTGCTTTTTGTACCTATTAAACAAAAGTAGGTGTAGCTGCAAACACAATAAACGAAAACCTACCCAGGTATTATCTAGTTCTACCTACTTGATTACTTTGATAAAACCTTGAAATGTAGGTCTAGGCGCTCGACTGGTTATTACAATAACGTAGTAGGTACCTAACGTTCCTTCCTGCCCGGCGAGATAGGATCATTACAAGCATGACATCAATAAATCACTCATTTCAGAATAATAATATTTGAATGTGCTAATCTACCACGTACGCCTAAAACGAACACTGATTAAAATAAACATTAACGAGTCATGTTCATTTAGTTATTTATATGCTGTGATAATAATATCCTGAGAAGTCACAGTGACCACATAACCAGATAACACGAGAGTAGGTTACTAAAGTGAACAATATTTTCCATTGTTACAGTAAATAAGACTATGAGGGTTGTAATATAATGCAGTGGCTGCACATACTATTAGTGCTGGCAATAATTTGCGCAGCTGTGGGGGCGCAGGTGTGCCCTTCCACTTGCAAGTGCAACACCACGCATCTGGCGTGCACCGGCGCCGGCGCGCCCTCGGACCAACTGAGCCGCGCCACCTTCCAGCCCCACGGCGCCCAGCTCCGAGTCCTCACCTGGACCGGCTCGAACATAACCGCCCTCGAGATAGATGTGTTCGGAGGGCTCAGCGATCTAGAGTACATCGACCTGAGCAGAAACGAAATCAAGAGAACCGAACACGGCCAGTTCAACAGCCTTCCCAAATTGAAATATCTAAATATATCGAGTAACCAAATCGACGATATACGACGGTCCACGTTCGACAAGTTAATAAGTATAGAGGTCCTAGATGTGTCCCACAACCGGCTCCTCTTCATACCATTCCAGGTCTTCGCACCGATGAACAAACTCCAATATTTGGATATATCGCATAATAGAATAGCTACGTTCTTAGACTACTACTTTAGTCCTAACAGACAACTGAAAGCACTGTTCCTAAATAATAATAGTCTAGTCAAAATTACATCTAACGCTCTAGTCAACCTTAAAGAATTGGAGACACTAGACATCTCTAGCAACAAACTGGACAACATCCCCAAGACACTACTCGACAACTTAGAACAGCTCCGGGAGCTCAACCTGAGCCACAACCCGTTCCAAAACATATCAAACGATGCTTATAAGAGTCTGAAAAATCTACGGTGGTTAAACATGGGCGGCAATAGGCTGAGAACGTTACCACCGACGCTCTTCCAACATAACGAAAATCTGAAAACGATCTACCTCGATCACACTGAACTACAAGTTATACAAAACACAAACTTCAAAGGCTTAAATAATCTAGAGGAACTATACATAAGGAATAACGAATTTTTGCGTGAGATAGAAACATTTGTGTTCGAAGATACACCGTCAATAAGGCACCTGGACCTCAGTTCGAACGCTCTCACGTCACTTCCGTCAACCCTGAGGATGTTGAATAATTTGCAGGTCCTAAAAATAGGGAACAACCCGTGGTCTTGCGACTGTCGCATGGCGTGGTTTGCCAGTTGGGCCGACAGGAGGAAAGATATAATAAAATCTGATTTGAGTTGCCAAATGACCTATCCAAATGATATGATAAGAATTTTAAACCACACGAACTGCAAACCGCCCGAACTGGTGAGTAGCAGCCCCCTCACACTATACAGGCTCCAAGCGGATGCATTGTTGGAATGCAGATTCCAAGGGAATCCTCCTCCGTCTATAACCTGGATTACGCCCACCATGATGGTGTTCCACTGGAATCCTGATCCGTCGGTTCCAGATATATTTCACAAGCACGGCGTAGCCCACGATCAATATTATCATCCGATAGACAATTCCAAATCGAGAGTGAAAATACTCGAAGACGGATCGCTGTTTATAGGAGACATACACAGAGAAGACTGCGGAACTTACTTATGCTATGCAACGAACCCAACCGCCAATATGACGGCGGAGATCGTACTGAACATAGATCCGATGACCATGTGGGAGATAAAAATGTATAGTTTATTGTGCGGCGCGATATGTGCAGCCGGCTTCTTAGCATTAACACTGATGGTGCAGGCGTTACGATACATATTTCACAGGTTAGTATTTTATCTGTTCTTGTGTATTAATGAGCTAGTTAGTTTTGAGGATGTCTGACGTTGGTAAAATGATTTTTCCAGGTTCCGTCTCATGGAGACGTGTTGCAGCTGCTGCACGTGCGTCAATCGCGACGCGCCGCGCACCAGGCAAATATACAACATGTTAGATAACATCGAACAATACAAGAGACAGCAATTAGAGAAACTGCGTGAAAACTACGCCGTTCAAGTGAGTTATCTACGCGAGCGAGCTCATATTTACCACACGTCCGCGACCAAATTAAACCGTATTGGTGTTTACAGGTGCATCGCATAAAAGAAAACTGCACACAGCAAATGGATTGGATACAAAACAGTTACTCGTCGCAAGCGGGTCATTTGCGCAATATTAGAGACATCGGCAGCAACCACTTAAGCGCCATGAGAGACCAGTATTACGATCAGGTAGTTGATCTCTCTTTTTATAAACATTTTTTGTGTTTGTTGCAAATGTCTTATAATAACGGTACTATTTTAATTAATTATATATTGTTGGCACAGGTAAAACGCGTACGTGAGTACTCGACGTGTCAGTTGAACTGGGTGCGAGAGAACTATGTATTCCAAAGAAACAAAATAAGAAAGTTCAGCGGACACCAGATACTGCGGCTCCGCGAGTCCTACAAGTATCAGCAGCAGACCCTGAACAAGGTGCTCGAGAACCTGCCGAGTCTGTACTTCGAGAACTGCCGCAGTGGCTCGTGCGGCCGCAGCGACTCCATGGCTTTCGACCCCGACGTCGAGGTCCTCGACATGTACCTCAAGACGAAGATCGAGAAGCTCTCCAACCTGCCGAACCCCGTGTTCGACGAGGAGAGCAAGGTGTCCGTGTACTACACGCCCACCGAGAGGTCGGTGAACTCGCGGCGGAACTCGCCGATCCCGGAAGGGATCCACATCAACATGATAGAGAAGGGCCCGCCGCGGCTGCTCGCCATGATCAAACCGCTGCAGACGGAGCCGCTGCCCACCGCCGAGCTTCCCACGCCGCCCGGGTCGCCCTCGCCGACCACGTCCAAGGCGGGCATGCCGATCAGGCCGAAATACAAAGAGTGCGTCGTAGTGGATTCCGCGAAGCCGTCTAGTGAGCCGTTGCTAGGTCGCGATGTGATGATTAATCACGAGCGCGAGCGCGAGCGGTGTCGTAAGAAGTGCAACTTGCCCGCGAGTGCCAGTTCGCCGGACCTGTACGCGGCGGGCGAGCGCGAGCGCGAGCGCGTGGCGGCGCACGAGCAAGCGCGCGTGCTGCTGGCCGTGGAGCTGACCAAGCCGGAGTGCCAGGTGCGGCACGCCGCCGGCCAGCTCGTGTGCGGCGAGTGCGTCAAGCTGTGCGAGAGCACGCCCTTGTAGTACAGGCTTCTGACACGCGTGTTCAAGATCTACGCCGTGTCTGGGCGGACACTGGCGCGACAGCGCCCGGCCGACATACGACTCTGTGATTATAGCGGCGAGCCGTCGCCATCCTACGTATGATTGATAGTGTCGCGGAACATATCTTGCCGGATGTTTCCAAATGTCAATAATAATGATAGGGCTTAGTTCGGAGGGCCGCGGGCCACGGGCGGCGGGCCACGGGCGGCGGGACGCGGACGCCGCTCGTACTTCTAAGTAAGCTGTGATAGACTAGATTTGAATTTAACATTAGCGACGATTTATTTCTGTCCCTAGTGGTAGACGTTAAGGAGCATACTGAAACGATCTGTTCTAATCGTTCGTAATAGTGAATCGAATGAACCTGTTTAATTAAGCATTCTGTGGGTATTAGAACGTGTAAATAACTTCTGTTTGTTTAAATCATTTTCCATTTTGATGTATTTTTAGGGTAAACTCTTAGAGTATGCATTTTCTATTTGTTCGACTTAGCTAAAGTGAGGTGTAAGGAGTTGTTACTGTCTTGTGGTAATCGTTGCGGACATTGTACACTGGTGTATCCGGCGCGCGCTCCTCTGATCTCAACCTCGACTGCACACATCCATCTACACCATGGCCAACGAGAAGCGATACAAAATTATAAAAATATTCCGAGGTCAAGTCAGCCATTTTATAAATACGTTGGTCATTCTGTGTCAAAACTGTAATTTTAATTGAAAATAAATATAGACACGTCACAAACAACTAGTTCAATATAATAATCTATTCAGTTCCGTATCGTTTCTCGATTGCCGTCGTATACACGTAATTCACGCTGTCTAGTATTAACGTATTAAATTTTAACTGTTGGTCAAACTAATGCTACCTATATATATTTTTTGTGACTGTCGTACCGAGTGTATATGAAATGAGTCTTGCAGTGATATGCCAAATAATACAATCCAGCAATGATTATTATATAACGTTTCTTAATATAAAATATACAAATATTGTTGAACATTTTCTAAATATATAAACCAGAGTAAAACTGCTAATCATGGAGAATAAATTATTTTTCAATGTATACTTTGGGTATTTATTTATGTCACGGTTAAACTACAGACCCGCTAACCCCGAATGCTAGCTCAAAGTTTTAGCATTTCATTATTTCGTTAACTTCCTCTACCGACATTTTTATATAGCAAATATTTGCATTTAAGAGAATCATGAACTTTATTCTTATCTCGAATACTTATTTAATCAGATATTATTCTCAAGAGTAAATAGATTATTTTTATTTTATGGCCTGAATCCCCCTCGTGTTGAGGGGAGGCCCGTGCCCAGGAGTGGGGCGTCAAAAGGGCTAAAATATTATTATTATTTTATTTTATATAAATTAACTACTTTTTACTGACATCCGTATTTGACACGTTATTAATTTAATTTATTTATTCACCATAAATTAGTCTTATTTAACTTGAACCTACGATTGTAGTCTGGTGTTAATTAACTACTAAACAATCCACAAATTAGCATACTTTTATAATTGACTGTGACATTCACTGAAGTCGTGTGAAAATAAAACACTTTAATTTCGAGAACATTCGTTTATTTGGCACGACATGTTAACACTGAAATGCATGAATTACGTACGTTAAGTGATAAAATACAAACTCAATATGTAGTCAGCATACGGATGACATATACGTCTACTCGGTCAGAAATAGAAAGTAACATATAAGTAGATAACATTTCTCATACTATAAGTGACTCCGGTCACACGATAAACTTGAAGAAGTCAATGCTAAACTATGCCAATCACATGCTTTTATACACACAATGTCAGACAAACACTTTTCAAATGTCTGCTTCCATAACTGTCAACACGGTTATTTCGCCGTGGTCCGACTTCAGAACGAGAGATAAAGATGTAAAATACTGGCCACGTATCATCGCCCAGAAAGAGAAAACGGGTTGGACTCAGGCATCCAAAGACCGCCGCGTAATTCACCGGACCAAAAATTTAGATTATATTCGTGCGGATTCCGAGACAATTCAGCTTATCACCGAGTCTCGTCGAGGATCAAACCTCGACGTCTTCATTGGACACCACTGTCAATTCCGGTTTATAGGAGCAACAATGGCGATGTGTGGCTGCCATAGTCCCAGAGCTTTGCCGAAGAGAAACTATACACGCTAGAAATAAAAGTACTCTCCGGGAGTTCTCTGGATGCCCTATGAAACGCGTATAATTGCGACTTGATGAGGTCTTGAGGTCAATGGTCATAACTTTGGCGAAATGCGCCCTTCAGAGAATTCAGGAGTGGTTTTTGACATAATATAATGATGTTGAATAATGATGTTGAAGCTATAAGTCAATATTATGGCTTAACCTGGCATACGCCATGGTAAAAACGGAGTTTCCGCTATAAGCCAACGATCGGGTCTCGATTTCTATATTTCATAGACACAAGTGTCTTATGATTTTAGTACAACGTGCGCATATCGTTCAAAGATATATAAGCATATTTAAATTAAATTTTAGTTCACGGTAATGTTGAGAAGATTTTTAAATAGCTTTCCTAACGTATCTAATGTCACATTTCTATAGGAATACAGTGAGGGCCATGCGTAAGATGATACGCAGGGGGCGGGCGCCGCACCGGTCTGTCGGCTGGCGTTATTTACACCATAGGACCGCAAACTTAGTCCACTATAGATGCACTCTCATCAAATACTTGATTCGTCAAGCGCCGGAAACTTTTATTCACGCTTTAATACACTCAAGAGGAAAATGGAAACCATAGGGTTAATGTAATGTGTATTTATTTGTCACGTTATGTTTGTCATTGAATAACTATTATTATTATATAACTTTGAATAGGTACTAAAATAAAAAAAATCGGACAGTGCACGTCAGGCCATGCACAATTAAGGCTTCAGTCCCATTTCAATAAGCAACATTTATCGTTTATATAAACAAAGTAGTGAAATATTAGAAACAAAGTTTTATTTGCGGTTGATTTTTGCCTCTCAGTATTGAGTTTATTTTGAAACTACGGGGAATCAACTTAGCTTTAAATTGGTTGGCTGTAGTTCGTGATTTAGTGAACCCATTTCTCCTAGTATAATTTAAATTGCAATTTTAAATTATTACAGCAAGATCTGCCTAAAGCTACGAATTCAGCCTAAACAAATAAAAAAGGTACCTACTGTCAAAATTCCTTTGTTTTAGATAAGTGAATTTGCAAATGTGTCAAAATATGCGACATAAATGGCCGTATCTTTTGATTGCGTTGACTTAGAAGCCAAATTTTTTGACACCTCCAAGGGACCATTTTGATATTTGCTATTAATTTCATTTGTAACGTTATGTTTGTCATTGAATAACTACCTAAATATATATATATATCTAACTATCTAAATTCTATCAGTTTCTGAGAAAAAGGGTCTTGACAGACAGACAACAAGGTGATCCTATAAGGGTTCCGTTTTTTTCTTTTGAGGTACGGAACCCTAAAAAATCCTTAGACCCAAAAGAATATTGGTTTTGAGAACATTAAAGGACCAGGGCCCTTAATAATAAATCGATATCAAGTCAGAGCGATCTTGGTCATGTCATTCTTATGTCGTTTCAGTTTTCAGTCAGTACTTAAGTCCATCCACAGACTTGAGATGAAACTGAAAATTTTATACTGAAACGTCAAATAGGTACCTAGCAAATTTTATGGTGAGAAAATATTATAAAAGACTAGCTGTGGCCCGCGACATCGTCCACGTAGTAATTAACTTAATAAAAAAATCGGGATTATCGGGATAAAAAGTATCCTATGTGTTAATCCCGGTTACAAACTATCTGTGTTCCAAATTTCATCCAAATCCGTTCAGTAGTTTTTGCCTGAAAGAGTAACAAACATACATCAACACTCACAAACTTTCACATCCTACTAATATTATAAATGTGAAAGTTTGTGAGTGTGGATGTATGTATGTATGTATGTATGTTTGTTACTCCTTCACGCAAAAACTACTGAACGGATTTGGATGAAATTTGGATCACAGATAGTTTATAACCGGGATTAACATATAGGATACTTTTTATCCTGATAATCCCGAAATTTTTGTTACGTTAAATACTACGCGGACGAAGTCCGTGGGCACAGCTAGTTTATAATATTAGTAGGATAAATACTTTTTTCGTATATTTGGTTTAAAGGCTAAACAAAAAATATTTTATCCAAGCCTGATAAAACTTATCATGTAAGTACCTATACCTAAAACCCTTATTACATAAAATTATTAAAATTAACTAACTATGTTATTGGCAACTATATCCAAGTCAGTTTCTTTAGGCAGTGTACAGTATGTGTCTATTATCAACTCAAATGTAAATAAATATAAAAAATACTAAATATTTTAAAAATTCATTGTTATTATATCAATCAAACAAAGCGGGTGCGTCGCTTATTACTTATTGTTAATTTGTCTTTGAAGTTAGATAGCAATGCATCGATCTATGTATAAAGGGTTACAGTCCACTTGGCTGTGCTATGAAGGGAACCGCCCGCTTCGATTAATTGGATCGCTTCATTTGCCAAGCTTCACTCGGCTCAGCTCCAGTTGACAGGAAATGAAGCGATCCTACTGCTCGAAGCGGGCAAGCCGGTTTCATAGCACAGCATAGCAGCTTAGTGGACGGTCACTCTAAATGATACACATGTGGACTTTTGTACAGTGACAAGACGAATCGCGTACTCGACGAATTAAGGTTCTAACGAATAACAGATTTGACGAATCACGAAATTGACGCTTTAATCTTTTGACTTTTGTAGGATTACCAACGAAATATGTGACGAGAGTCTAGAGCAATCGCGAGTGATCCATTGGGGTGTTAAACCGTTGGTACTGTTAGCTAGCCAATGGTCAGAGGTCGTGGTCAGAAGTATGCACCGCCTAGACATACCTCACTAAACTAGCTTCCTAATTGAAATACCTTAATCTGAGTAAGATTTGATTACTATTTACTTATTTAGTGAAAATGGTGTCGCCTGATCACATTTTCTTTCTGTTTCTGAGAATGAACACCATATTTTATTCATTGAAAAGAGTAACTATAGAGTTTTTTGCTGAATCTGCTCAGTGGAAGCAGCATTGGGAACCGGCGGTAGAAACTGACTAGTCATAAATGCTTTGCTGGCTTACATGAATAATAACAATTTTGAGTTTGAGTTGAGTTTTGAGCAGCTACATTTCCAGGCCATGACGAATTGAACATTGTGAATTTACTCATTAGAGTCATACGTCTGATGTTTTAAAAAGCCTTATAAATGATACTCAACCGTTATCTTTGCCGTGAGAACACCTTTATGTGACTATACAATGTTGAACTGTTTAAACCCAGTCATAAAAACACAAGACTCAACGACGGATGTGACGTAAGCGAATGAATAATTAGAAGACATTGAGGTACATGCCCTATAAATAATATAAGTAACTATTTGAAAAATAAAAGTGAGAAATAAAGATAAACAATTTCTGAAATAAAAAGTATCAATATAGCACTGATTTGGATCGACTCACTCCACCGAGTGGTTGAGTGGTAGCAGGTTCGATTGCCGTGAAGAAAAAATTAGGACCTTATTATTCACATAAGAATATTCTAGACACAGCATACAGCACTATAAAAATGCACTTGAAAACCATCTTCCTCTAAAATAGAGCAAAAACCTAACAATTTTTTTTTATGATTACAACACTAGATCAATGACTATGCAAACCGCTTACATGCCTTAAAAAAAAATCAAGCATCACATTTGACTGTCTTTGTTTTTATTTATGACTAGCTGTGCCCCCCGACTTCGTCCGCGTAGTATTAAACGTAACAAAAATTTCGGGATTAAGGTTTCTGCCCACTATCCCGTAGCATACCATGACCATGCTTAGAACGTGTCGGGCACGGAAAGCAATCCGTTACGCTGTACTTCGCCCACTGAAGCGGGTCGACAGCGTTCTGAACCCGTTTGCAACCCATGCCACGTCGCGAGCCATGCACGTATAGTGTCAAATATTCCCTCCGACAAATAGTTGACGGTCCGTGCATGGCACGCGACGGTGTCGGTCGGTGACGGAACGATCTAGTGGGCAAGTGTTTATACATTACAATACAAATAATATTTTTTTGGCCGTTACGTTCCTAGCACGGTCATGGTATGCTACGGGATAGTGGGTAGAGACACTTATCGGGATAAAAAGTATCCTATATGTTAATGCCGGTTATAAACTATCTGTGTTCCGATTTTCATCCAAATCCGTTCAGTAGTTTTTGCGTGAAGGAGTAACAAACATACATACATACATCCACACTCACAAACTTTCACATTTATAATATTAGTAGGAAGTAGGATAGCATAGTCGGCAAGCAATCACATGACCCGCTTGTTGATAAATTCCTTAAACATCTAAAATAGGAAGCCCAACCACAGAATATCGTCCATGACAAATTAATGTTAATAGGACGAAAAGATAGCACAACAACTATTCTGAGCTGTCTCGGAAGTTAAAATTACCATAAAAAAATGCCACCTCCAGTTGGAGGCGGCGAGGGAACGGTGAAGGCAGGTCCTATCTTACAGCTGAAACACTTTATTTAGACCAATTTTAAAATTTATAACGACGACTACCTGTTTACAAGAATCGTTATTAACTCATCACTACCGACGTAGGAACATTTTGCCTTCGTTTTCTTTGTTTAAAAAGACTTTTATGGAAGATAGATTAATAATCACAAAAACTGACCCCTCCCTAAACGAAATCCTGTACCCGCCGCGCTTGGGTCAAAAAATGCATTACTAGTAAAACACTGTCAGCTGCACATAAAAAGCACGCCAAGATGTCCGTTGACCATTTTAAGTCCTTTGGAAGGTCTATGGTCATTCGTTTATCACAATTACTTAACACGTCGTATATACACCCGTGTGTATGTGGTACAATACATTTATTCATGGTTGCTCGTTAGGTTAATTTACTATTGGTTTATCTCAAGTTAGGTTTGTCCATGTTATAATACTAATATCCACAGATGAACACTTGTAATCCAATCGACACTGATATTTAGACTCTCTTCTTTCGCCTGCCCTATGCCAAACTAGGAATAGTCCTAGTTTATTTAACTATCTCTGTAATTGCACTGATAAACTGTTTTCTCTATCAATCGCATCATGGTTACTGGTCAAAGACAATGCACATCAATATAATATGCATATAAAATGCTCCAAGTTCACCCAACTCCGCGAGACTACTAGGACACTAAGGCCACTTACCTTGGCAGCAGTTCTGTTCCACACGAGGACCTTGTGCCCAGAGTTGAGCAGATTCTTCACGATACCGCTGCCCATGATCCCCAGACCAAGGAAGCCGAACTTCATCTGGCTGGCTTTGATGTTCTTTTCCAGGAGGGTCTCGGACACGTTCTCCAGGTCTAATGGTGGAGTTTCCTATGGAAGAGTATGACTGGTTAGATGAAAGCCGGCTTAACGTCTGCCGCAGAAGCAATCTAGGGTTTAGCAATGGGGATGGCCATCAATTATCTCCACAGAGTTATGACTTGGTAACTATGAATATGGTTGAGCTGGTAGGAACATATCTTGGTAACCATTTCAAAAAGCAGTCCTCTTTAGATTGGCAACGTGGTATCATTGCCTTTGGTATAGTAACTGCTCAACATCGTCCGTCGTCCGATGTTGAGCATGTCCAGCCATGCTTACATAGCTGGACATGCCTTCCTCAAGGACTTATTAGGGGAGACTTATCTCCAGGCTGATGAATGGAGATCCATTGCGGACAAAGAACAGAATCAAATGCTGTGTTCTCTCACCGTTAAAGAGCCTATGTATATTCATTGGAGCACCAGTGTGCTTCTTCAGGCCTCTGAAGCTAAACGTGACTACCGTGGCTGGGAACAGGCTTAGATCATTGGTTTCGCATATGTCATAATGGAAACCAGTTCAAGCAGTTCTGATACTTTCGTACTCAAAAAATATTATTAGCAGACTTGAAGAGCGAGTCAAGAAAGACAATCTTATCACTGTCCTAACATTTGGCTGCAACCAGACCAATGCAGTCTTAAGGGGTACACTATGAGATGAAGAAAATTTGATGAGGAGGCTACTGTGGAGAATAATTAGACTACCTACATTTTACAAGGTTCATAACAACACTACTTACAGGTCTCAATATATTGGACGGGCGATTCAGCAGACTGGACTTCTTAGAGAAGGAATGGTTCAGCATCGAAGGCTTGTCATTGGCCATGTCGGAGTCCGTGTAGGACCTGGAGAGACTGCTCTTGGCCTTCTTCCGAGGAGTAGACTTCATTCCGGCGGATGACGACCGCTTTATAGGCTTCACCTTTGAAATGCCCAAACGTATCTATAAATATTCAGAATGGTCATTGGGGGAATATGGCTAATGCCGCGTACAATTTATCATCATCACAAATCTTGCGTCGTGAGTGCATGCAATGGATATCTGAAATTGAACTTAAAGTAGTCGTAAATTAAGTCCATATTTTATTTTATTACATGATTCAGAATAAGTCTGGAATCATTAGAATGTACCTACTAAATGTAACTTCTGGGTTATGTGAATCTTTTAGCAACAGAGCTTTGAACTCCTTCTACAAAAAATATTACCAGACTTCCCGTTGTAAGTTGCCTGTAAGGACTGTCCAACCAATAGAATCACGGGTTTTTTATCCAATAGCAGCATTAATTACGATAAAAACACATAAAAGTCAAAGTACTTTTTCCTTGGACTAAATTTCTACTGACCTTAGGCGTAGAGCTTTTTTTCTTAACGGGCTCAGCGGGAGCTGCTTCCTCCTGTTCCGGTTTCTCCTCTTTATTGGCCTCTTCCTCTTCCTCCTCTTCAAGAACATCCTTCAGCTTGTCGAATTCCTCTTCCGCATTGCGAGCGTGGTCGTCCAAGTCGCCGAATTTCTAATAGAACCATATTATCTACGTTCAGAAATCGGCGGAAGGACAGTAATGGACAGTTCAACTAAGCAGTCTACTTTCTGTTTCTAAATTGAGAAATACTCTAGCGTATGCTTGAGAGCGTTGAAGGGGATTACTAGCTCAGAGTACCTAAAAAGAGGTGGAGGCTTAAGACCGTTGCAGATCAAAAGAAAGTACCGGGTGCAGAACTTCTGAAGAAGAAGGTTGACCTTTCGCGGACTTACTTTTGAAAATGGAAATACACAGTGCCAAGGTCACCAAATATGTATTGCTGAAGATTGATGGCATCAAAGAGAACATGAGCGAAGGCTCGAAAAAGGAGGGGTGGCGCGATTATCAGGAATTAATTAGATTTAATTTCATAACTCTACAAGTCTTTGACCAATTTCTTGTAGCAGCAACTCACCTCCGGATGTTCAATGAACTCTTCGATCTGGCTGACCGCCTCCTTGAAGGCGATCGTCTTGCAGGATTTGATCAGCTGTTCCTTGTACTCGTGGTACGGCTTGATGTTGTTGTCCTCTATCCACGCACTGTTGGCAATATTCGCAATGATACTATTTGATCTGCTTACCAATAAGCACAAAACGTCTAAATGGCAGATGGCCAACACGCAGTTCGTCTATGAATTTGTAGAAGCACACACTAAAGCCCCCTAATTGGATCCAAAAATACCATCGGCGATCTTAAACTGCCTACCCTTTCGAGGAATAGCACACACTACAGGGTGATATTACCCTAACGACTGCCTGTACAAGTTGGCAAGGCAGAATTATTAAAATTTTTATGTTGGAACTCTTAATTTTATTATTACGTTTTATTTTGTTCTTGGAGTGGGCCTGGCCCATCTGTGTACTATGTTGGCGGGGCTAACTGCATAGCGGTACAGGCCGGAACTAGGGATGTGGATGAAACCAGGTATTTTTATTAAACTTACACCAGTCATTACAACAAAAATCAGGTAAAAAAATATACAAGTATTCTTATTTAGTGGATTTTTTTTCTTACAAATTTCCTATTATTTATTTCTATTAAATTCGTGCCGGTTCCAAGACAATTTAACTTTTCCCCGGGACTCGTCGAGGGTCAAACATCGACGTCATTATTGGTCACCATTGTCGATTTGTAAATGGATTTAAATTTGTATACATCTGGAGATGCAGCTCTGAACTTTACTCTGGTATTTTTCTAGCTATAACCAATCTAAAATGATAACTGATGGAAATCTGGACTGGAAATAGGTCACTAGGCACGGCTAGGTCATGGTCGATCGATTCGCTTGCTCCTATCAATGCTAACTATATTACTATATTGCTATATTGCAATTGCTAAATAGGTTACAAACGCGGCTACAACTAGGCCCTAGATTAAATAACTGGGTCAATAACCTGGTGCTTAGAAGGGCCGCCCTATATAATAATAAGACTGACACACTAACTGTATGGTCCCAAACTAAGCAACGCTTGTACTATGGGTACCGTAGAATTGACTGGGGGCGATCCCAGTGACACCCAGACCAGGGCAAATAACGAAAAGCCCATTTCCGAAATTAAACCCAACAGGAATCGAACCCGCAACCACTATGTGCAGTGAACAGAGCGGCCTACACTCGAACCACTGCGCCAAGCGGTCGTCAAGCTGAGAAGCTCTGGATTCGATCCCTATTTATTTATATAGCCTTCGTACGGACATGCCAATGTTACTTTAATATTCGTAGTTTGTCCTTTTGTTCCACTTTTGCGTGTCCGTTTGCCCGGTGACAAAGGCCTTTATTATTCTAGTGTCCCTGTACTGAGCACGGGTCTTTCATTAATGCGACGGGGATTCAGGGCATACTCCACCAATCTAGCGCAGTGGAGGCTGGCGACTGAGACATATTTCGAGAACTGATCTCAACCGTGCAGGTTTCCTCACGCTATAGCTACTTATTCCGTCGCTGTTCGGAAAGATTTATCTTTTTTTTATGAGAATTAGAAAATACTAGGCGAGCCCGAGCAATTAGGTTTGTATTTCTAATTCCTAGGCTCGGTATGCTTATAATAATTATAATTAATTAATTTTAGCCCTTTTGACGTCCCACTCCTGGGCACGGGCCTCCCCTCAACACGAGGGGGATTCAGGCCATAATCCACCACCCTGGCCCAGTGCGGGTTGGCGGATTTCACATGTCTTTCGAAAATTGGTTAAATCTTCTAAGATATGCAGGTTTCATCACGATGTTTTCCTTCACCGTAAGCAAGTGATAATCATATAGAAATTATGATTCGCACATAGATTTCGAAAAATCCAGAGGTTCGAGGCGGGGTTTGAACCCGAGACCTAGTAGCCCGCAAGACGCGTGCTTAACCAATCGGCTATCACTGCTATATCGGCTATCACTGCTATGCTTAATTGAATATATCTTTGCAGAAAGGAGCCAAACCACATATACTTTTGCAATGTGGAACCGACCTACTTACACTTGCACTGGGGTTGGTTTGGTCTGCAGACGGATCTATGGGTTGGTTCATTTTTGCAGAACTATTTACAATTATGTTTTTACTACAAATTTCAAGTAGCGGCCTAGATGTTAAAAGTGACAACAGCTCTTCCCTCTATACACGGGGTAAAAGACTGTAAGAAATGTTAGGGTTTACAACAGGACACCGGTTTCCATCCGTTCTGTGAATACAGACAGGACGTTGCAGATCATCTATAATCTTATACGAATGACACAAGTTGAGGAGCTTATACATTCTAAATTGGAACAGTAATTCGAAACGTGTACTTACGACTTTACTACGTCGCATATGCCTACACTTTTGGTTTGAATACCCCTCGACATTAGCGGGGGGTTAAAAAGACTAATCAAGGATGAGATATAACCGATTGCCCTTGATATGACTAGTAAAATGATTTACAAATTATTGCATATTGTGTGAGAGAAGCGTTCGAAATGTGGGCATACAGGCGTATGTTAAGAATCAGCTGGACACAGAAGATCACTAATGTTGAAGTCCTACGAAGAGCCAAACAAAAACGCGAACTGTTGACCATCATCAAAAAACGGAAAATGGCAATCTCGGACACGTGCTGAGTCACAATAGATATCAGCTACTGCAAATTATTATGATGGGCAAAGTCGCCGGCAAGAGACTAATTGGCCGCAGAAAAAAGTCGTGGCTCTGCAACATTCGGGAGTGGACAGGCATCGCAAGCGCTGTGCAAATTTTCTGCCTTGCGCAAGACAGGAATACATTCCACAAGTTGTTAGCCGACCTTCACTAGTTGGAGAGGCACCGAAAGAAGAAGTGTGAGAGAAGCCCCATACAAAATGTCTTTGTCCACATTTTGTACAAACATACAAAATGTGTTTGTACAAAATGTGTATAGGCAGCTAAAGGCTAATGATGATGATAAAGTCTAGTAAAATTATAACAAATCAAACTTAAAGCTAGTTCTGTAAGAGTATTACTGAGTTCTTGATATAAACACAGGAACTCGCGCTCTAATTGGAAGGCTGCTCAACTCTATGAAACCCTATGAAATTTAAACATCCCGTGAGAGTTAGAAAATTCCCGCTAAGTTGAAAAAGTGTTGCGTGTCGTCTGTGGCCGGCCCATAGTATTTATAAGTCTGTGGTGGCCGGTATAGCCCGACTGTTCAAAAAGTTGAGCAGCTGTGCCCTAATGCAAGTAAAACAACTGATTTCTGGACTATTACCAAATGCCTTACGCATCTTCTCTATCTGTCTCTTTGTAGTTCGTCTAAACCACACAACGGACTTTGATACAGTCTCACTATATTCGGTTATATGAACGGTTTCTCGAAAAGTTTAAACATATAATATATGATTTAATTCATAAATAGTAGAGAAGAGCCGTGCGAAGCCGGGACGAGTCGCTAGTATGAATGATATGCTCTACAAGAGTTAAATACCAGCAGCTGATGAGAAACGCACACTTATCCGTACCTTCCGCATCTTCTGCGCAGAACGCACGGAATGTATGCAACAGCGCGTTACCTAGCATTATAAACTTTATAGACAGAATTTCGCTTGAGGGGATGTAACGGGCTTGGCGGGTTTGTCGAAAGGTTTGTTAAAACTAGATATGAGGATAGGATTCAGCATAGGGGGGTACCTAATTAAGATAATTTACACATCTTGGTTTTATTTCATTAGAAATACTCATAATATCATTTAAAAAAAATCAATAAATCTGAATTATAGGTACCATTGCACACGTCATCTGAGATGGTTTACCTAAAATGGCAAAGCGGGTTGTGCACTTGCTTTTATTATGTCTATATTTTATTGAAAAGGCTGTAGTTAGTATCTAAATAAATAAAAAAATCAAATATACATTTTAACAAAAAAATTGGACATTGACTTCAAAAGACCTGGGTGCACTACAAATATAGAAATAACTAGGGACCTCATAATTTATTTCATTTGGAATTGTTGCCAATTCAAGTAGGGGTAGGTTCCTAAGAAGTAGTCCTAACGTAGTGTAAAGATAGTGGCGACAACTCCAAATAATTTATTATGTCCTGAGTTATTTATAGCTTTTTAGTGCACTCAGGTTTTTTTGGAGTTGGATTATTTTTCATGATATATCTTAATACTTTTTACACTACTCTGGCCCCTTGCCTAGCCCACGGGTGTGCCAAGTGACGGCTTACCCCCTATTACATAAGGGTGTTACCACACCGTTTGACCATCCATAAATCCATCCATCAATGGTAGAAAGAGAGCCAACATATATTAATAGTTTCCACATAATGCAACATTCAATTGATCATCACTCATCAATGGATATTCAAGTCATCATCAATCAATTGATGTGGTACCTAGCACCCTTAGTTCCTGATATAAAATGTGGTAAGGTACACTTCTCTGCACCTCTGTCCGTATTAGGAGAATACATGTGTTGAAATATCCCTCTTTCTGTGAAGAGTTCTGTAACACGCTGCTGGCTCTTCTAATTGTTGTCATAGAGATCTTGGCTTACAAGAGTAACAATTGCCTGAGTTACCAAACCAAAAAACATGCTGTAGGCTGGTAACTCTTACTTAAGTATTCATATATTAAGTAAATAAATCATAGCTTAGCTGAACTTTAATAATATTGTCACACTAAACACAGTATATTTACAGATGATAATCCAGGTTATCAAAAGTCTTACAAGTCATAATGGACCTCAAATTATTTGACAACAGATCTCACATGAGTTATACACTAATACTGGTGTCTCAGTGGGGAGATTGTAACTGATCTATGTAAATAGCAATGGAATAAAAATGTAAACAAGAATGTAACCTCACTACATTGGGAAGTTGACCCCAAAACAAAATCTTGTCACAGAACATGTTGTTTGAAACAATGCATTATTATGCTACCCAGTTTGGTTATGTCCCTACATGCATAATAACTAACAGTGTAACTATAATAAAAGGTAAATAGGTACATAACAAATATGTTTTCCAGATGTTTTTACATTACAAGGTAAGTACTTACTAGTTGTTGGTTCCGAAGAAGAAAATGCATTGGATATTCATCGCCTTCTTAGGCGGCCTCAGTTCCGGCGTCGGGATAGCTACCTGAAAACCATTATGAACCATAATTAAGGTTATTATTTTCATAAAATTTTGACGAGTCTTACAACTCAGGCGACTTATTTTAGAAGAGACTTATGTTCTTATAACCCAGCAGGGATCAAAACTGCTATCTACTTCGTTTATAGCTGTAAAGTAGAAATTTCTCAAGATTTTTTCCCGCCCATAATTGCGTGATCAATCTGTCAGTAACAACAACAAACATTTCGTGTTGTGTTTACAATCGTATTTTTTGCACTATAGCGAAAGAAAACAGGTGCCAGATAGTTTTTTAAACTTTAATTAGAATAATGAAGCGTCTTACCCGGCCAGGCCATGGACTGAAACCCTTCATTTTCGCCCTGAAACAAACACATGACACGCATTATAGTCACATAAATGTAATCGACGCCACGAAACACCAAAGAAAGCGTCGGTTTTCAATACATACCAAACTAGATCACCAAGTTTAAAACTTTCAGTCATGATGCACGTCCACTCTTCACGAATTTCCACGACGAACTAACCAAAGAGTAAATAAAATTATCCTAGAACCTAGAATATCAAACTTTTCAGCGTCTCTTATTGACTATGGTTATTGCTGTGAAAACCGTAATTCTCCGCAATTTATATTGTGTTTATTAACTTAATTTTTAAGTCTGTGTTTAATTCCTTAAACTTGTAAGAGTCCGTGTTTTATTCATTTTTTTAATGTGTTAACGTGGTGAGCCTCACCGACACCAATTGGTGTCTTAACGCCCGTACCGTTGAGCCTCGCTGGCACCAATTGGTGTCGGCTGGACAAGCATTCAATATTAAATATTCTAGTTAGATATTATAATGTATTTTGGCTTTAAACAAATTGGTTCTGATGTGGCATGATTTTCCACGACCGTAATTAGCTATAAAAGAAATATCGTGGCTTGTGATCGGCCAGAAATCAAGTTTCATTCTTCAGTCATTTCGCGCGCGTAACATTGCCACGGCCTCCCGCTAGTGACTCTCTTTTAGTGTGAATTTGTGTTTTTTTTACCGGTAAGTGGCTTTATTTTCATTATAAGTGTTTATTTAAAGTACTCAGATATTAGTTTTGATAAAACAATACCAGAAAACGTGTTTTTTGAACCAACAATTCTAATATTGTACTAGTTCGGCAGAAATTCTGCCACACTGAATGTTTTTTTTATTGTGTTGCTACAAATTAGTGGCTTTATGATGTACATAATAGCGTAATAACTAGTTATTATTCATATTTTCAATAATATTTGGTAGATTTCAACAGTTTAGTGTACAAATATCCAATTCCAATTTAAAGTTTAGTTATAAAAAGTAAGTAATTGACTTTTTGTTATCTATTTGACAGTTCCTAAAGTCAACAGTTCCAATAGTGACATTTCCGCGTATGTCAGCCATTGTATTGAGCTAACCCAGTAGTGCGTGGTCATGTCGATAAAATTATCGATAAACGATTATTTTGATTCTCGGATTTATTTGAATAGTAATGTAATCTATACAAATAAATAGAATTGGAGTGTCTGTTTGTAATATCAGAATAAGACCTTTTCACTAAATGCATATGAAAGTACATACGACACCCATAGCAAAAACGCAATAAAAAAAAAAACTGTGTTTGTACCGCGTAATCTCCGAAACGGCTGGACCGATTTTGACGGGACTTTCACTGGCAGATAGCTGACTTTATAAAAAGTAACTTAGGCTACTTTAATTTTAGAAAGATAATTAGGGTTCCGCGTAAAAAAACACATGAAATCAAAGAGTATCTCTGAAACGGCTGGACCTATTTTGACGGGACTTTCACTGGTAGATATCTGATGTTATAAGCAGTAACTGAGGCTACTTTTATGTTAGAAAAACAAAATTTTTAAAAATGGGTCCTGTTGCGCGGGCTCATAACGCGCGAGCCGGCTTTTTTGTTAAGTTAAATTCCACGCGGACGAAGTCGCGGGCTCAGCTAGTGATTCAATAATATGTGGAAAAAAACAATGACACCTACTACTGTTTATATTTTCATTACTGTCTTTTATGTATTTTAGGAAATGGGCAAATGGAATGTGGGAGAACGCGAGGTGTCGGAGCACATACTAAGCCTCCTAGCGGACTCGCGACTCGGAAGGCAGTGACGTCGAGGAACCCTAGTACCTCGACGTCGAGGCGGTATATTTTGAATACCTGGAGGAGGCGGAGGAGTACGAGTTGGTTCCACCAGGTCAAAATATAAGTATATTTGAATAGTTTAGTATTTTTGTGCTTTTATTTATTACTTTTGAATTATTGTGTAAACTAATTGTTAATTGTGTTTTTTATTTCAGATCGCCCTACATTTACATTTTTATTTTACAGATCCACCTCCACCTCCTTGGCGCGAGGTTCGCCAGGTCCTTCCAGCTCTGCCGCCCGCGAGTCAACACTAGGGCTTGCAAATATTCGATGATTTTAGATATTCGAATATTAGACATTTCTAAGATGGTATTCGAATTATTCAAATAGTAGCAAAAATTAATACATATGTAAATTTATGTGAATATTGTTGTTTATTTATTATAATAATAACTTTAACATGATAAGTGAATAATACCTTGTATAATTTTAACTCCATACGAAAAAATCAGGAAATACATGAAAATATGTTTATTTTATTGAATTTAAGTAAAACTTTCAAGTCACAGACGACTTTGTTAGGCACTAGGTTCTGCCCGCGACCGAATACCGCGAATATTCGGCCATTTTCAGTAATCGAATAATAAGGGAGGCTTTATTCGAATACTGATTGTGTAAAATGTATAGGTACATTTGTGCAAATATGTGACCATATAAACTTTTACACACTTTTACAAACATTTTAAGCGGGAGAATCTTCGAAATACATTAGATTTTTAAATAAACTGCCATATTGCCCCTTAGTCCTTAAATTTTCAAAAATCTATTCTTTTTGCCTAGGTACCAAAGTTATAAAATATACCTATAGTAAAAATTTTGTGTTCGATGAGTCAGTCAGTCAGTCAATCAGGATAATTCAATATGAAGAGGGCTTATAATATATAGTAAATACAGTCGCGGACTGAAAATGTTTAGCAGATTTCAACTTCGATTCCATCTCAAATCAAACTGTGAGCAATAGGATCTAAGATATTATATCAACAAACATATTACAGTTGTAAGTATGAACTGATCTACTTATCACGCCATTTAGAAAAGTAGGTCAATCCGTTTAGGAGGAGAACAATTACGGACTCACGCACACCGAAGTTTCATATAAGTATTGTAAAGATTTTTAATTAATTAAAAAAATGTTTAATCGTTATTTACACCTAAGCCGTTCGTCGGAGAAAATAGGTAACCTGAATGAAAACCTTATATTTTTGTTCATATTATACAAATTAACAAAAAATATAATATTATCACGAAAAAATACACAGAAAATCGTCTAATTCTTAACTCCATAGCGCCTTCAATCGCCTTTAGCATTTAAATTGACATTTTAAACTACTCCATGGCCGATATATTAGTAGTAGATGCAGGAATAACTAATGACATTGTACCATCAATGATAAACTATTATATTTGTCAATTAGCTGAGCCCGCGACTTCGTCCGCGTGGAATTTAGCTTCACAAAAAGCCCGCTCACGCGTTCTAGGCCCGCGAGACAGGACCCATTTTTTTAATGTTGTTTTTCTAAAATATAAGTAGCCTAAGTTACTTCTTATAATAACAGCTATCTACCAGTGAAAGTCCCGTCAAAATCGGTCCAGCCGTTTCAGAGATTACCCGGAACAAACACACAGACAGACAGACAATTTTTTTTAAATCGGGTTTTTGCTATAGGTGTCGTATGTACTTTTATATGCATTTAGTGAAAAGGTGTTATTTTGATATAACAAACAGACACTCCAATTTTATTTATTTGTATAGATAAATATTAGCTAAAATATGATCATGAAAAATGTATGATATTATAAATCGAATATTCGAATAAAGCCTCCCTTATTATTGGAATACTGAAAATGCAAGCCCTCGTACGCAAAACAAATACTTTTATAAATGTACATAATAATTTATTCATTAGTAGGTTCAGAAACGCTCTTTGGTACAGTCAGCTTATCGACAAGTATCGTAGCGGCGCGCCCCCCATCACTACAGAGTGTATGAGTGTGTGCGTGTTCGACATCAAAACCATAACAAAAAAAGGGTCACCTTAGAAGGGCCATATCATTGTTTATTTCTATAAAACGTCCGTAAGAGTGTATTACATTTGAAGATCTATATTGTTTTTATTTATGTTTTACATTTTGCAAGTTCCAATAACGTGTGATAATGGAAAATAACAGCTGTCAAAAATATGATTCGATTTGTTCCCTTGTGCCAGAAATCGCGGAATTTAGTGAATAAAAGTGGTATATTTCTACAAATCATGCATGGAAATTAGATAATAAGTGTTTGCAGAGTATTCTAATAATATTTTCTCTTATACACAACACGTCAAGACTCTGATTACGATATAAACATTCATGCGTTGAACTACGCAATTGCATAAGCGCATCCGCGCGCACTGTGTACTTTGAGTTCGATTATTATAAATCTCTTCGATAAGATATGTAAAAAAAATGCTATTGTTTGATTACTTGTATGTATATTCATTATAATAAATCAAAATTTCGTGTCAATTAGTACTGTGATTATTTCAGAAACCTACATAATACAACAAAAATGCAATTTTATCCCGTACTCTGACTTCAACAGATGATTTATAATTCATGAGATGTAATAAAATGATTGTTTATTCTGTAACGTAATGCCAATTTGTCCAAGAAACTAAAACAGTCATCAGAAAGACAGATAGTAGCAATAGAATTTGAATGAGAGGGTATTTTACGAGTCATGTCATTTACCACCGCGGGCAGGCAAAGTGACAGCGAGGCTTGACACATTGAGCGTATTATGACGTTGGAGCGGGAGTGGGTACCTATATTTTTTTCCATTCTATCTCACTTATGAAATATTTCCGGTAGGGTTTTATTTTTATTTATTTTCTGTGGCCAGAAAAATGGAAACCACAGACATATTGTGTTCTCTTTGACCACAGAAGGATTTCATTCTTTTCATTCGTTCATGTTTATATAAATATAAACATGAACGAATGAAAAGAATGACAACTTTTTGACAGCTGTGTTAAAACACAGCTGTCAAAAAGTTGTCAGTCGCCGCCAAAATTGGAACTAAATTTATTAATTTTACTATGATTATCTAATAAATAATAAGTCAAAATGTCTAAAAGGTTTATCTTTCCCCAACAACAGGGTGAGAGGAAAAAAGCGAAACTCGATATAAGTATATCTGATCACAATTTTCCCTTGAGTCAAAATAGCGACTTTATCAAAGGTAATTTTGCGGAATTTTTGATTATTTATAGCTAACTTTATTATATACAAATAATCAAATAGTATACAAGTTGTCCCTAAATTTAAAACAATTCAAGTTGCTAATCGCATAAAATACTATAAACTAACCTAATTTATTAATAGTAGTCACAACAACTTGTTTACCTTTCAGAAAGCGAAGAAACTGACAACTGGGGTGATGATAACGATGATGAAATCCTGCTCCTGGCGAGTCAGGCGTGCGAAGATGCCTACAATGATTTCAGTCAACTACCTGACTATAGTTTCTGCATGAAACCGGCCTCCACAAGCACACAATTACTCTCACAGCCAACTCCTAGCACTTCAAAAACGGAATTCACCTTCAAAAAACCCACATTGAAACCACCGAGTGCAATATCAACGAATCTAAAAGAAAAGTGCAACAGAATATCATCTCCATTACCCGGTATTTCTTCAAAAGTTATCTCTAACACAAAAGGACAAGTTAATTTGTCTGACGATTTTATGTACAACGACAAAGTATTTAAGAATCAAGATTCAGATTATGTATACCGTCAGTTACTTCAGTTACAAGAGGAGAATGCTAAGTTGAAGTCAGAAAATGGGAAGTTGTTAGAGAAATGTGTGACCAAGGAGGGTGAGGCATCGATACTGAGGACACAGTTGAAAACGTGTCAGGTAGCCGTGGACAATGCCCGGCTGGAGAAGATCAAGGCTCAGGAGAAGGTGCAGCTGGAGTGGACGGACAAGCTAGCGGCGGCTAACTCTCAGATGCATGATTTACGAACACAATTGGATTTTAAGGTACTGTACAGTACTTTAGAGATGATTATGGTGAGAGTAAAAGGCAATAAGTGGCCTTATTGCCTTTTACTCATTGATGGGTCTTTATCCCCGAAAGAAGTGTCAGGATCGTAGCATTTGACAATAAGTAATCTCTTTTTAGCCCTCTAAATATGCATGCATGCATATTTAGAGATGCATATGATATACATGCTTACGTATGCATCAGGCAATTTTTTGTAGAATCAGTACACTATTATTATTATCCTCTTGTTGTTACATCTTAATATGTGCTCAAAATTATCCTACTCATATTATAAATGTGAAAGTTTGTATCTTTGTTACTCATTTAGGTAAAATTGGCCGAAATAATGGAATTGGGCAATCCAATAGTTTATAACCTGGATTAACACATACTAAATTAAGTCTGTGTGGATGATGATACAGGCAGATGCTATGTTAAGCTCTTACTTAATCCTAATACTATAAATATAATATAATAATAAGCTTTTTATTTCCATTACACTGTTTGTAGTTAAAAAAGTACAGAGTTTTTGAATGTAATTTATATAATGTAATTTAATACTGTATTGAATTGATTAGTATTGTTAGTATTTTTCCTAAATATAGTGTTTGTTAATAGTATTAGTTATTAGTGTAGGGACCGCTTATAGCGGTGAAAGCCTCCTCTAATTGCTGCCATCTGTATCTATCTCTTGCTGTTCTACTCCACAATTTACCTACTGCCTCTACTATGTCGTCATCCCATCGTTTTTGTGGTCTGCCTGGCTTACGCTTTCCATCTCTTGGCCACCAGTTTGTTACAATTTTTGACCATCTTTCATCTGTTGTTCTCTGGATGTGACCAGCCCATTTCCATTTCAATTTAACAATTCTTCTTACTGCATCTTTAGCCATTGTTTTCTTTCTAATTAAACTGTGTCTTACACGATCCTTTAGCTTCAATCCCAATATAATATAACTCGTCATTTATTATTTTAAAAAATGCAGGCATTATAGTATTTATTTACTTACTCCTTTTTCAGAATCTAGAAATAATAAGTGTAAAAGAGAAATGCAAGAAACTGGAGTCAAATAAAATTAGATTGACACAGGTCACTGTTGGGGCTAATGATATAACAACAAGGTAAATACGTTTTTTAAATAGATTTACACATTTTTGTAGTAAAATACAAAATGTCTATAATGTTATTTATCTTAATTTCAGTCATAGAAACAACAACAGTATCTCTCAGTATGAACATCAATCAAAAAGAGTTAAAATGTTGTCGCATTCTGCACAAACTGACGACAAGGCACATCTGATAAAATTGAATAAAACTTGTAGACTTGGTAGGTATTCATTACTTATGTCGTGTTTTCATTCACTCTTATGAACTAGTGGCAAACTCTGGTGTTGGTTTTCACGTTACTTATTTCCTTAAGTTTTAAGTTGCATAATTATGAGGGACTTTTTCCCAAGCCATTTCCGAATGCCATGTCGAGTATTAAATTGCAGCCAGCCTGTGCAATACGCCAAGCAGCCTTCACTGAAACTACCGTTTGGACTCCGCACTCTAGGACAAAGGTTCCGAAACACATACACTTAATAAGGTGTATAAAATTTACGATCGACCAATCACATTCCATCATTATCTTCTGATTACCGCAAAACTTCTCTGTGAAATACCAGAAGTAGCTATCACATTTTTGACACACCTGTTCAATGCTATACTCCTCAGAGGCATTTTTCCACCTCAATGGAAGGTAGCTCAAATCAAAATGATCCTCAAACCTGGCAAAGCTCCTGAAGACGTATCATCATACCGGCCGATCAGCCTACTGCCCATATTGTCAAAGGTAATGGAAATCCTCTTCCTTAACCGATTGAACGCAGTCATAGCCGAAAATCATATAATACCTGACCATCAGTTTGGATTTAGAAAAAAACATGGTGCTATAGAACAGGTCCACAGACTAGTAGAAGAAATTCATAAAGCCTTTGAAAACAAGAAATACTGCTGTGCAGCGTTTTTGGATATTTCACAGGCGTTTGACCGAGTTTGGCACGAAGGCTTGCTTTACAAAATAAAGACACTACTACCAACCAACAGTTACATATTTCTTAAATCATATCTTGCTGAGAGATATTTCTTTGTAAAGCTAGGAGAAGACACAACAAAACTCCATAGGATCTATGCTGGTGTGCCCCAAGGTAGTGTGCTCGGCCCAACCCTGTATCTTATTTTTACTTCGGATCTACCTATGACCGACGGAGTTCTGATAGGTACCTTTGCGGACGATACAGCAGCCTTAACAGGCCATGATGAACCGGCGGAAGCCAGTAAGATACTCCAACGATGCCTTAACCATATCACTGATTGGTTGTGTGCCTGGCGGATAAAGGCCAACGAATCAAAATCGGTACAGGTAACCTTCACCACGAGACGAGAAACGTGCCCTCCCGTATCGCTTAATGGAGTTCAAATAGCCCAAGCAAATGATGCCAGATACCTTGGAGTCTATTTAGATCGTCGTCTTACCTGGAGAAATCATATATTCACAAAACGAAAAGCCCTTGGTATCCAGCTCAGGAAAATGTACTGGCTGTTTAACAGAAAATCACAACTGTCTCTGGAAAACAAGTTACTACTATACAAGTGTATACTCAAACCTGTTTGGACTTACGGGATTCAACTTTGGGGGACCGCATCCAACTCAAATATAGAAATCCTACAGCGCTTCCAATCAAAAATGCTTAGGATAATCACTAATAGTCCCTGGTTCATTACGAACCAACAATTACACCACGATCTTCGAATCAGAACCGTTAAAGAAGAGACGAAACACCTAATGCGTTCTTATAAGACCAGACTGGACAAACATCCGAATATACTAGCCACGAGCTTGATGAATGTCGATACTTTCAAACGACTTAAAAGGAAATCACCGAAGTATCTCTTAACTCTTGAATAAGACAAAACTTTATAAAAAAAACCACCTATAATAAAGGGGATAAGTCACTGGACTAACTGCCCTCCAAGACAAGAAACAACATCTATAACGATTGCTGAATGTTAAAAAGAAAACAGATTGCAATAATACAGAAAAAAAAAAAAAAAAAAAACATTATCTTCGATAGGCCAATCACCATGAGCCACCACGCGCCGACCAGCAACTTCAAATTATTCCTAGAGTGGAGTCCAAATAGTGGTTGGTCCGTTACTGAAACCAAGATCAACCAGATGTCTCTATTTTTTCTCCATCCAGCATCAGCATGTTGGCTTTAAGCAGACATTCTAAGGGCCTGTGCACACCACATTTTTTAAACGCGCCGTCGACGCGCTTTTGAATCGATACAGACGCGATACGCACGCGAGACAGACGCAACCTGTAGAACTTTGTAAGATAAAAGCGCGCTGTCGACGCACGTTTACAAAAAAGGTGGTGTGCACAGGTCCTAACAGTAGCGATATCTGTTCACAGAAGACACGCGACTCAGCAAAATCCTGCCGCTAATACTGGAACCCACATCGGACCAGCATCACTCTATCTTGGAGTACAACGAGAAGCTCCAGAAGCACTCAGACATGTTGCAGAACAAGTGCCGGGTGTACAGCACGTTCCACCGGGTGCCGTCCACGCCGGCGGCCCGGGACGCCGCCAGGTGTAAAGTGTCCTTAAGCAGTGTGCATGAAGACTTGACCAGCATAGCGGTGGGGCGGTGTGAAGATGTTCAGGAGAAGTATTATAATGTAAGTATGGCACAATATTGATAGGTCTCTAAGGCACACCAACTTTATGGTCCCAAACTAAGCAACGCTTGTACTATGGGAACAATGGACTGGGAGCGATCCCAGTGACACCAGACACCAGACCAATGTAAATTACGAATAGGCCATTTCCGAAATTGACCCCGGCGGGAATCGAACTATGAAGTTCGAGTAGAATAGAATAGAATAACATTTATTTGTAAAAACATGACTTTACATACAAGTATGCAAGATGGTCAATTTTACAACATGTGCTTCATGTTTAGCCTTTATGGCATACAAATTTAAAATTTAAAATATTGAATTAATAATAATAATGTTATATAAACTTATATGTCAATAAGGAGAACTTATAATGTAGTGAGTACTGAGTATGTATGAGTTCGAGTTCTGAAGTTACAAGCATTAATAACTTTGGTCAATCCTACTAATATTATAAATGTGAAAGTTTGTGAGTGTGGATGTATGTATGTATGTTTGTTACTCCTTCATGCAAAAACTACTGAACGGATTTGGATGAAATTTGGAACACAGATAGTTTATAACCGGGATTAACATATAGGATACTTTTTATCCCGATAATCCCGAAATTTTTGTTACGTTAAATACTACGCGGACAAAGTCGGCGGGCACAGCTAGTTTTAAAATATTGGAAATAAAAGAAAATACACTTTTTTTTGGAACAAGAATTTAAGCGAAACTGCCGTCTACCTCATGACTATTCTAGTCCCCACCCAGGACCCATCGACCAAATAGCTCAATATTGAGTACCTAGACATAGCGCGGGAGATCAATACAGAGCTTAGGAATGCGATGATGCCTTGACAAGAACAAGGAGAGTACTACACTAAAGGCGCGTGCGAACGGCGGCATGAACGAAGCCCGATTGCATTTGTATATCTGTATTACTCTTCATAGATCTTCAACGCTGTGTCATCAGCTCTGTATGAAGTTCAATTCAAACTGGAGACGGTGTCGCAACGTGTGACCACATCCTTCCAGAAGGAAATGGACGAGAAGTACATCGAAGTCAGTGCTTACTACCTGAGTGTTAGCGGCGAGGATTTGTTGAAGGGCAGGTTGGTATTAGTAGCTGTAGCTTCCTTGGTTCATGCTTACAAATTGTTACTTTTATATATTATAACCGGATCAAAACGCAGCTCGACCGAAAAGATCCGGCCAGAAATTTAGAGGTCTTGTCTTTTTTAATTTTTTTTTTTAATGATGTGGAGTAACAAGCTGGTAACCTTAGCTTATGCATAATCTAATATTATATCGCCAAACTAACATCACCTGCACGGCCCCATAATAAGCAAAGCTTGTAATATGGGTACCATACAATGGACTGAGGGCGATCCCAGTGACACCCAGACCTAGGCAAAATACAAAATGGGCGATTCCGAAATTTGCCCCGTCGGGAATCGAACCCGCCACCACCATATGCAGTGAGCCGAGCGGCCTACGCTCGAACCACTGCGCCAAGCGACCGTCAAATAGATATACAAGTAGATATATATCTGTCGCCGCCAACTAGCTTAATTCGCCGTTCAATTAACAGCCTAGGCACTTAACTAAACGGCGCCGTTCAACTAGTGGCCTGAATGATATTCAGCCATTTGATCAAACAGCTAGGCAAATGACTTGGATCGATGACGTTTAACTACTTGCCTAGCCGTTTAATTACCTGCCTAGCCTGTTCATTTCAATTTAGTTCTACTTTCTGCAACTTAGCGCCGAAACTCACCAAACTGTCAATAATTCTCTTTGGTCAATATGGCGTCGGAAAAAAACAACTTTGATGGAATAATTTTATAAGGTACTTAGGTTTTTTACTTTTTTTTTAGATCCACCGAATCTATTTGCCGGGTGGGGTTCCTGCGGGGTCATAAAAAAAATAACCCTAACCTAAACCCATCCAGGTCGTTCTGCTTGGGTAGTATTTTGAAAAAGTTTTGTAGTACTTAAATGTCAACCAGTTGCCTAAGCATTATCCAGCCAGTTTATTAAATGTTGTAATAGACGATACGGCTGAATATCATTCAGGCCGTTAGTTGAACGGCGCTGTTTAGTTAAGTGCCTAGGCTGTTAATTGAACGGCGAATTAAGCTATTTGGCTGCGACATATCTACTTGTTGGTATGTGCCATAGAGTAACATAAGTACTATGTGAGTAGGCTATATCAATATGTTTCAGAGCACTATTCAAAGAGGAACAAGATATACTAGCGAGGAGAATGGTTGCTACACTATCGTACATCCTAGACTCTTCTAGCAGTTTACATTGGTTCAGTAAGTACGAGCCGAGTGATGAAACCAGTGGACAGAGCTCGAAGCAGAGTGCAGGGCGGCTTGTTGATACTATTAGTAGGATCTGTGTTCTACTCGATAGTACTGTAAGTATCAGAATATTATTTTAATCCAGTGGTTCCCAAACTTATTTTGTATACTGCCCACTATGAGAATATTTTTTTTTAGCGCCCCCATTTTTTCACCTACTTAAAAACTACTATAACGTGAAATTAAATTAATTGATTATTGTGAGCTATACAACGGCCCATTTTTTTTTCTGGGTCTCTTACCGCCCCCCTTTAGGCCGGCAGCGCCCACAAGGGGGCGTTTTCACCCACTTTGGGAAAGGATGTTTTAATCCTATAAGCTAGTGACGACCTCTGGTGTCGGGAGTGTTTGGCTTAACGACTGTGATAGCCGGGACCGACGCTTAACGTGCCTTCCATAATAGATGCCATTAAGTTGTAAATGCCATTAGTTGTCACCTATTTGTTGGGCTATTATATTTATAGAAATATCTACTACCCTTTGTAATTATTAACTATATAAGCAACTGACCATAAAAAAGAAATATAACAAAATGTAAAAAGACAAGCCTGCTTAGCTTCTTGCCGGATCTTCTCAGTCGAGGTCGCGTTCCGATCCGGTTGTACATATAAGAAAAAAATAATAATTCTAAGGGCCTCCGTAGGCCTATACAAAATTAACGCTTTGAATTGTTACTGCCACGAACACTTCTGATTGGGAACATACCTGCCAGCATACACTTAGCCTTAATATGGATTTCGTTTTGCAAAACGGAATCAACCTACATACCCAGCTGTAGACCAAAACAAACCTTGTGTTAGTGTTTCTAGGTTGATTTTAGTTTGCAGAAGTGTGTGTGGTTCCATTTTGCAAAACCACGTCCATATTAAAATGTATCTTTTGTTTCAGTCATGTGCAACACTATACAGTGGATTACTACTGTCAATAGCATACCTAATAAATAGACTCATCTTGTGTGATGAATACAGTGCAAAAGTACTAGACATCATAAAATCAATACTGGCATCTCGACCGATGCCCTTCGTGATAACGCATGTGCTGAGTACGGTGAGGCAGGTGTCGGTGCGGAAGAGCTTCTTGAATTCCTTCTGCCCTGGTACCTCGATCGGGAACCTTAGGACTGACTATGATCAAGGAGTATTGCTTTATAAGAAAGGTAATTTTATATAAGGTATTATAATAATATCTTATGGTCCCTAGCTGTATTATAAACTAGTTTCTGCCCGCGACTTCGTCCGCGTAGACTTAAGTAAAGTATTCTATGTGTTAATCCGGGTTATAAACTATCTGTGTTCCAAATTTCATCCAAATCCGTTCAGTAGTTTTTGCGTGAAAGAGTAACAAACATACATCTATACTCACAAACTTTCGCATTTATAATATTAGTAGGATTGAAAAAAAGTAGGTTTTTTATATAAAATATACAAATGATTATGGATAGGATAGGATTTCATGCTCAAACTAGCTGACCCGATAGACGTTGTCCTGTCTTTTAGAGGTATGAAAAATAGATAGTAGCCGATTCTTATACCTACTGAATATGCATATAAAATTTCATAAAAATCGGTCAAGCCGTTTCGGAGGAGTATGGTAACTAACATTGTGACACGCGAATTTTAAATTTAACATAATAGATTACCTTATGCGGGATTGTTGGCACATAATTAGAAAATAAATATTTTATAACCGTTTTTTTTCAGACTCATGTTTCATACAAGTGCTGCTGAAACAGATAGAGTCATGTCTGAAGTGTATAGAGAGACAGGATCTCGTCAGACGAGCCATGGAAACGACGCGAGATCTCATCATACTCTATAGTAGTACTAATGATAGTACCAGTTTGGCGCGAGACAAATCAAGGTATGCAGAACTTTTATTACCCTATTTAGTCCTAAAAGAAGTACCTAATAAATAAATAATAAATACCGCCAGACTGACTCACCAACTGTATGGTCCCAAACTAAGCAAAGCTTGTACTATGGGTACCCCACAATGGACTGGGGGCGATCCCAGTGACACCCAGACCTGAGTAAATTACGAAAATAAATTATGGAGTCTGTACTGGTTGCGAATACCGCTACTCTAGTATAAACACTAGTATTTTTCCTCCAGGTTACTACTGAAGCCAGACAGTAGCCAGTTCAGTTTTTGTATCACAGACAAAAAAATCCCGTCATGACCACGGGTAACGAATGATACGGGCGAGCTCGACCAGGGTAGCAACACCCTCTCACATGAGACTGGCGTGAAGTAGCTAATATAGATGCGTTTCGTATAATGAGCGAGAGACCTGAAGCTCCAATGTCCCCTTCCCCGTATCCCACTTCCTTTTATTGTATTACTTCCTTGTGTGGTATTGCAAGCATCTATAATGTAAAGGCTACGGTGACTGCTTAACATCAGGCAGGTCGTAAGCTTGCTTGCCGATTATGTTCTAAAAAATAATTATTCTATGTTTTGTTTTGCAGATGTGACTGCCAGTTAATTCTGGTTCAGGTTATGGTGTACGCACTGAGGATATGCGCTGTGATGTTAGATAATATTAGGAATAGTTTAGATGGTAAGCAATTTACCCCCTTGTTACTATCATGTTACAGTGCTTTTTACATAATCATCAAGAAGCTAGACCAGGGTAGTGTTAGCCACTAAACCGTAATTTTGGTTTTATAAGAAAACAGAGCTCATATTTAGTGTAAAACAACAAGAATAAAGTTATTTTCTTAAATTCATTAGATCATTAACGACAACTTGGCGCTGTAGTTCAAGAGTAGGCCGCTCGGCTCACTACACATGGTGTTTAAGGGCCGCCGGGGCAAATTTCGGAAAAGGCCTTTCGCAATTTACCCAGGTCTGGGTGTCACTGGGATCGCCCCCACTCCATTGTACGGTACCCATAGTACAAGCGTTGCTTAGTTTGAGACCATACAGTTGGTGTGTCAGTCTGGTGATATTTATTAATTTAAAGGAAATTCCTCCTTCTCTCAGACCATAAGATAAGCACACCCATGAGAGGGGTTTATTAATTCGAGCAGTCGTTCAGAATTCAGCATATAATCAATTGTATGTTCAGATGCAAATGTGATGAGCGGGGCGCTGGTGTCGGTGTGCCGGCGCGGCGTGCAGGCGCTGCACGCGCCGCCGGGGGGCGCGCCGCGGCTCGCGCACGCGGAGGGACACCTCATGCACTTCTGCGAACTCATGCGGGCGCTCCCACACCCGGAAGCTTACAGTCAGTATTAACAGGGCGGCGGGTTTCATGCACTTCTGCGAACTCATGCGGGGGCTCCCACACCCGGAAGCTTACAGTCAGTATTAACAGGGCGGCGGGTTTCATGCACTTCTGCGAACTCATGCGGGGGCTCCCACACCCGGAAGCTTACAGTCAGTATTAACAGGGCGGCGGGTTTCATGCACTTCTGCGAACTCATGCGGGGGCTCCCACACCCGGAAGCTTACAGTCAGTATTAACAGGGCGGCGGGTTTCATGCACTGTTGCGAACTCATGCGGGGGCTCCCACACCCGGAAGCTTACAGTCAGTATTAAAAGGGGCGGGTTTCATGCACTTCTGCGAACTCATGCGGGCCGTCCCACACCCGGAAGCTTACTGTCAGTATTAACAGGGCGGGTTATTTGGAACCATTCGAACCGATATTATGCAATTTTTGAATTTATTCGAAATTTTTTTTGAATATTAGTAAGAGAATATGTCTCGCACTGTTAGTAATCGTAAGACTTATTTCATTATTAAAAGTTCAATAATTTTCGGAATAACTTTCAAGATGGCTAAGATGCATAATATGCAGATATACAGCATACACTTATACGCACATATATAGATGTAATATATTAATAATGTTGAGCATTTATTCGTTATTTTCAGCGAATATGCTGTCTGAATTAGCTGGAACGCTGCAGTCGTCGCCGGAAGACATGCCTCCCTCGTTCCATAGACAACCCTGGCTGAAGAGCTTCGAGTCATTCACTTTGGCCGACTGAACCACATCAGGAATGAACTTTTTGTAAATATTGTACATAAAATTAATGATTTGTAAAATATATTTATGATTTTTAAGAAAATAATCATATTTTATTGAAAACATTTATTTTATTATATAAGATCAAATAGGAATGTAGAAATGAAATACTTAATTTACAAAAGCAAGTCACATGAGTCCATAAGTATGCTTGTGAATTAAATTATGCATTGTGTGATTTACTAACAGACAGATGTACAATTGATGTCAGTTGCAATAGACAAATCAGTCTATGACAGAAAACATACAATACATAAAACTATAGTACTTATTCACATAACTGTAGGTATCTATATATACATGGAGCATTTACCATAATAATAATTATGTAGTACTTAGGTATTTTTCCACAAACGGAAAATAAATGTCACGTCTCCACTACTTCACGCAACAACCTATAATGACTTTCAATATTTAATCTGAGACTTCACGCATTAAATCACACTTTATAGTATTGTGCTCCAAATATACTTAACATCAAATACGCAACAAATCTAAATATATATTCACTATACTATGGCAATAGTATTTAGAATAACCTAACTCCTACGCCTAGTCGATTTTATAGTAAGCTGAAAATGAACTGACAACCCAAAATGTCACTGCTCTGTGAATTTGAACCTTATTTTGTTATTTTTAGGTTACAAACACATTAAAAAGTGACATCACCAGCTGTAAGTTTATTTCGGAAAATAAAAATAAATCAACTTTAAAACCTATATCACATTAAGGATGTACTGTAGTGGGAATTACAACAGGTATATCCGTTCCAGTGCTTGGTCTGTGGAAGAAATACAACATGAAACCTGCAGCCAACAAGAAATGGAACGTTAATATTGATCCGACTAATATTAGGAAGTATTTGGACTTTCTAAGAGCAGGCATTAGCCAGAATATGAGGACCGCGCCCGAGACAAAGGCGGCCATCAGCACAAAGAGCCATTGCAGCCAAAACACCTGGATCGTCCAGAATACAGCTACAGGGATGTATATTGACAGAGAGTAGCCATAGAGACAGAATAGCGACATCATTGTTGGCGATGAGGCGTCCTGGAAAAAAAATACTGAGTATAAAGTCACAGAAAAGTCCATACCACAGAAATTGTAATCATATGACTGGCTATCAAGAGTATTTTTCAAAACAAGTGCTTTGTAATGCCACTGCAAATCCTACTAATATTATAAATGCGAAAGTTTGTGAGAGTGGATGTATGTTTGTTACTCTTTCACGCAAAAACTACTGAACGGATTTGGATTAAATTTGGAACACAGATAGTTTATAACCTGGATTAACATATATAATACTTTTTATCCCGATAATTCCGAATTTTTTGTTAAGTTAAATACTACGCGGATGAACTCGCGGGCACAGGCTAGTCTATTATAACTATTAATTATACATCCAAACCCCAGACTAAACTGGTGTCAGAGTTTTTAGGTCTCCAAAAAAGCTGTGATACCCGGGACCGACAGCTTAGGTGCTTCGTGAATGGACGCGCCCAGTTGTAAATGCCACTAGCTGTAACCAATTCAGTCTTTGAGACCGCTTGGCGCAGTGGTTCGAGCGTAGGCTGCTCGGCTCACTGCACGGCTCACTGCACACACATGGTGGTTGCGGGGTCGATTCCCGCCGGGGTAAATTTCGGAAATGGCCTTTTCGTAATTTGCTCTAGCCTGGGTGTCACTGGGATCGCCCCTTGTCCATACGGTACGCATAATACAAGCATTGCTTAGTTTGGGACCACACGATTGGTGTGTCAAACTGGCGATATTTATTTATGTACAAGCGCTTCTGTTTTGAGAACTTGGTAGACAGTCAGATTTTTACGTGCGAAAAGTCTATTGGTGCACTTCCTAATCAGGGATTTGAGTCCACGGGCTACAGCAATCCTAAAACATGATGTACAAACCTGGTTCTCGATCTCGTCATGGCCATCGGTGTTGGTGGTCCACTTGAGTGCGGCCCACAGCGCGAGCGGCACCAGCCACACGTAGCACACGATGGCGGTGGCCGCGTACGACACCAGGTGGAAGTCGTACCGCCAGACGAAGTCCTTGGTGTTCGCATTCTGGAGGTAGCTGGCTATGTTTCCACTCACCGCTATTGTGAATATCTGCAAGGTGTTGTATTACAATTAATAATTTGACCCATTGTTTTTCTCATGGACCAATTATTTTGTGCCTCTAGTAAGAATGTCATTTATATTTAAAAAAACAATAGTCTGGAGTGAACTGTAACACTGGAGGATATATTCACAAAAGCACACTGGACTAAGTGGTTGTTGATTAAATTCAATTAGAATAAATTTTAGAAATGGTCTTCTTGTAATATGCCCTGATGTATGTGTCACTGTGATCACCCCCAGTTCATTGTATGTTTCAAAGCATTACATAGCTTAGGACCATACAGTTGATGTGTTACTCGGGCATTAATAATTATTTTTTGCCAAGTTAGGTTTATACACACAAAAATAGGTACCCGTGTCTATATGTATAAATAATATGTATTTTCCCTTCGCAAACCCTGTACATTGTAAGTATTAATTTGGCTATTTAGGAAACCAATTTAATTTTATAGGTTTGTTATTTGGGGCAATAAACTTTAAATCAGAATTGGAGCATATTGTCATCAGATTTCTAAACTAACCTAGTACTGAAAGATGTAACAGCTGGAAACAAAGAACAGACCAACACGAAACAGACCAAAGGCCTGTTAGCCAACCAGGGTACCGAGGTACTTACCAGGGTAACAGAAATCCACACAGGTCCATAGAGATCTGGCTTGCCCTTAATGCGCTCATCAAAGTAGTTGCGGGACACCTTTTGCGGTAGCACAGAGGATATGATCCGCTCCACAACCTCATTTGTGTGCACATCAAAGTATTTCTGATAATACTCTATTGTCCAGAAGTTGTGGTTAGCTGTGAATAAAAAGGGTTGATTGTATAAAAAAAAAATATAAACCAAATTATATTTTATTCCACTAAACGCTTCCCAAGAATTCTCTATTCCCAGTTTTTATGTGGACATCATATAGGGTGACTATAGGAATTAATCCTATGTGGCTATGCAAAAAGAGAAAAAGAAAGGAGTGGAAGCTCTCAGAGGAGGCCCCTGTCCAAGGACAAGCTGTAAAACAAAAATAGAATATGTTGCAGATCTTATTATTTATTAGTTTTAAAGGAAAGTGTAATAGGTTACACCATCATTTTATCAGTTTTCATATTTTTGTAAAAATATTTATACAGCAATAAAGGCTATATTGATTAATTCATTTGTTTATAGGAATTAATACCACAGATCTCCACAATAACAGGACACTTTATATGAGGAACTACTGTTACAAACTAAACAAAATTCTAAATGGAATACCATATTTTTTCCCCCCAACCATTTTGGAACTGTGTTTAAACAATGTTCTCACAGGACACTGCTGTGATTACATTGAAATTGAAAGATAAAACAACAACAATAATTGGTAGATACATTATCAGCAGTCGACATGATTAACACGGAAATTAGTTTTAGATAACTGGGTCCTGTGTGTATTAATGTACAACTGATAAAAAATACTCCTTCATTCTTGTATGTTACTAGGATCACCCCCAGATGGTGCCAATGAATACAAGAGTTGTTTGTTTGGTTTATCCACAAATTTAATAATTAAAAAATTGACACCAAGGCAACATAATGAAGAATTGTGTATCATTCCTTTACCTTGATTCCTATATAGATTCCTAAAAAATTGTTAGACATGATGAAGTAACACTGTCTGATGTGTTTATTGAAGTTGAACTAGCTTTTTTTTTGTAAAGTCTATAGCAAATGTCTTACATTGTGGAGGGGCCGCCGGCTCTTCTGCAGTCTGAGGCTCTTCGAAATTATAATTAGGATTGGAAATAGTGTTGTTGTATTGATTTGTATGGACCGCCTCCACGTCAATACGCGCGGTACGATTGTTGTGTTCGGGCGAGTAGTCCTGGAAGTTCAGCAGCTCCCCCGTATTTACGTTCGTCATGATTGTTTACTTCATAAACGCATAGGGCAAAAAATTGGAATTCAAGATAAATTATTGTCAACTTTTATGATTTTATCAAAAATACAATCACCATTTTACGCTGTTCACACCTTCATTCAATCACATTAGTCACCTGTCAAGTCACAGCGATTTGTCAAAATACTTGCATTAAAGTTAGTGCGTATCTTTGGTCAGTATAAAACACCGGTATTCTCCGTAACAAGTATAATTTTTGAACATGGTAACAACAATTTTACCATAAACTCAAGGAGCACAAACCTAATGACATGTCTATGATTTGGCTTGAATTCTCTGTGCGCAACATCATGCATTCTCTGTGGAACCGATCCACCCGATGATTCCACCCAAATTCCACCAATCGCGATCCGTTGCGATCGGTGCCCCCCTACCCGCCTTATTTCTACCCGCCCCGCGTCGCCTGTCCGCCATTTTGTTCTTACCAATCAGTTACGTCGAAAAGTGTGATTCCGTGTGTTAAAGAAAATCCGTGGTTGTACGTGATTTAACTTAAGAAAAATTATATGCATCGGAGTCGTACGTGAGGTGATCGCAGTTTCATCGTGTTTTTATCATCAATAGTGTTGTGATATGTGAGATAACGTAAGTCAACTACGTGTTGTAAAAACCTCTCCTCGCCATATTGGCTAACCACGTAACGAAATAAATAAAACTTAGTTTTTCGTTCATTACAGTGATGCGCAGTTGAAGATTGTGCTTGGCATGGTGACAATAACGACCACGGTCGTCGTGCAAGATGTCGAAAGAAGTAGCCGAAGAGTACGCGTCGAGTTTGGCGGATTTAACCGTCAACAGCAAACCGCTAATAAATATGTTGACGATCCTCGCGGAAGAGAACATCGACCACGCCGGTGTTATCGTTGAAACAGTGGAGAAGCATTTGGAGAAGGTGAATTTCAATTTTTAGCCAAATTACCGCGTGGGGCGCCCAGAACGAGGCGTTTACGTTTAGGCAATAATATTGGGAAAGTGAGCGCGGTTGATGACGCACGCTGTGCGCTGCGTGTTTTACGTGTTACCATGACAAGTGTGACTAATAATTCGACCTCGTTTGTAACCAGTCTACTATGAACAGGTATCTCCTAGCTTTGTTCTAGATTTCACAGTGTTATCTTGACATTGCGTGAGGCTATTGGCTGTAGATAAACCCCAATATTTCGTCACAATACTCTGAATTCACAACTACATCCCACTAATACACAAGCTAAGAATATGATGCCTTGTACAGCATATTGAGACCAATAATGTCGAAAATTATCATAGAATAGCTCTCCTAGTTCAATTGTCTGATGATCATGTACCTATTCCATGTAAAAATTAAGTAAAAACCCATAGTATTCAGCACATAGTGTTAGGAAATGTTGTTACATTTTGTGACCCAGTTGTTTATGCTCTAAAAGAGTTGTCCTACTTGTCAAATTGCCAATTCTGAGCTGTTACACATTATTATTATACATAAACTTTTCAATTAAAAACTTAATTGATTAAAAATATATCATAACAATTGTTGACACTAAAAATGCTTTTGTTTAATTCTGATGCGTTGCTAGGCACTAGACTTATCAAAGTATTTGTCGCCATTATTATTGGTTGATGAACTGTCCAGGTGGGCTTTGTCTGCAAAATCCACCAATGGGTGGTCTAAAAAAATTACTCTAATCTATAGGATTTCTGGGTGAAAGTTATATGACATATTGTATATCCAGTTAACTAGACACTTCTGATATGATTCACTCTCATTCATTAAAACATTTCCAATACAATAAATAGTAACAACCACCCAAATTTTTGATATTCCATTTCATTTCAATAACAATCAGGAGATACCTGTAACAAATGATACTTACATATACCATCAATGGTATGTAATCCAATTTTTTTCAGTTGTATATTCAAGAATTGTTAAAAATAAAGCATTTTGAAACTGAATTCTTATTTATTTTTCTGCATAATAAAATATTAAACAGGTTGACAAAACGAATTCTTGTCTTATTCACTCCCATACCATTTATAAATATTGGGATCAAACCTTAAGGCCACGAGTGGACCTGGCCAGCGAGGGGTTTGGGATTAGACATGTTTTTCCTCTACACAGGTACATCCCGACATCAAGCTGCCTGTTCTGTATTTAGTTGATTCCATTATCAAGAATGTCGGAGGGGCGTACACACAGAAATTTTCGCAGAGCATCGTCAATATGTTTACACGGACATTTAAACAGGTGATTATACCAACTTATTGAAATTATTGCTTCTGAATTGTTTTTTTTTTTTTTTTTGTTATTGTTGATGTTTGAAATGCATGTTTGTGCTCGCAGGTGGACGAGAAGGTTAGATCTCAGATGTTCAAGTTGCGGGAGACGTGGCACGACGTGTTCCCAGCGACGAAGCTCTACCAATTGGACGTGAAAGTGAACCTGATCGACCCGGCGTGGCCGATACAGGCGCAGCCGCAGCAGTCAAACATCCATGTAAATCCAAATTTTCTGAAAAAGGTGTTTTTTAGTTGATTATTGTTTTGATGTTCCATTTAGTTGTAGCTTATTAGATATAATCGCTGCCCGTATTTTACAGTACTGCCCCCCTACCCCCCAGCCTTCATTATTATCTACAAGTGTTTCTAATCATGATTACGGTTATATGGCAATGACATGAGCTGTCGAAAAATAGTTCACGTAACATGTGTCACTCCCATACATTCAAGTGTTACTCCTAGTTTACACTGACGCAATACTTGTTTTGATTTATGTAGCTGACACCACCATACATTTATATAGGTATTGTGTCAGTGTAAATCAGGGGTAAAGATTTGTGGAAAGTCATTTGTGCTGGAGGGTTTGGAGCTAATTCTGTTGTACGCAAATTAAATTGTTCAAACTAAAGTGTATGAACTATACATCAATATTTTTATGGTGTGTCGTGTCATTAGTTATGTCGTGTCATTAGTTATGTCGTGATTGACAACAGAATTGGCGTCAATATGATATTATAAACCATGAGTTTGCGCTGTCGAAACATGTACACCACTTTCTGTTTTGGCCTCTATTATATGCTGTCAAAAAACGCAAATCGATTCAAATGATTGTCAGTGTAAACTTGGGGTAATAGGTTTCAATACTTGTAGCAGAGCAGCTTATAAAATTAACACTAAATTTGTATGATGAAAATGCAAATCGTTACTCCTCGTTTGCACTGATTACACTGATTCATGTTGTCCTTATTTCGTACTGTCTACTTACTTTAAATGTATGCCTCTGCAATAAGTACTAAGTACGTTAATTGTATGAATTTTGGTTTAAATTCGAATGGCAATATTTATTCATAGTTAATGAGGTACTGTCTATCATGAAAATTACGGGAAATGTCGTTGTCATACATGTCAAATTACTTAAATTATAGAAAATCCCAGATAATCATTGCTATTATGCAAATTTTTGGTTGGTTATTTACAAAGCATAAATTCTACAAAGCAGGAAAATGGCTGTAGAGTGCAATTATTTCTGATAGTTACGCATAACATGTTATTTTAATAACAAGTTATGCGCAGGTAGTATAGTATGATTATGTAAAATAATGTCTATTTGTATGGACGAAGCAATAAAATCTTTATTATTTTATTGCATAAGTACAAAGTCCAATTTTGATACATCAATACTTTACTAAATCCAGTACCTATTTTTTAACATGGTTAAGTAGATAGGTAAGTAGGTATACACAAATATTTTGATGGGATGAAAGTAGGATTCACATGTAGCGTAGCGCACCACAATTCGCATCGCGTCCGCCGACATGCTCCCATGGTAATTACGGTTCATATTGCCATGAAACTTGTGCATCTTGAAATGTGTGCTGGGATGCGCTTATATAGATGCACAACCACCATGGTAATATGAACTTTGCATTTCAGTAACGACACTTCAATTTCCTTTAACCCTTTGTGAAACGGTTTCCAACAAGCTCCGATGCGCTTCGCTCGATGTGAATCTTACTTACGTTCACAATACGCCCCATGTAGTCGAAATCATAGCTTCATATCTCACCCCTGTCGTGTCCCACAGCCGGTTGCGACCACCAGCGTGGCGCCTGTGCCCCCTGAAGAGGATGAAAAGATGCGCAGCATCCTCGCCAAGAAGGAGCAGGAGTTGCTGATGCTGCAGCGCAAGAAGGTCGAGATGGAGCTCGAACAGATGCGCAGACAGGTCGAGATTGCAGAGAAGATTGTTATTGTTAAAAAGGTGAGTTGGACTCAAGTTATTACGGAGTGGCGGTACCCTTTGTGCGACTGCCATCCGCGTCAATTTTATTTTGACTTATCTGGGCAACCCTTTTGATTTCACCCATGTTATAAACAACTAGTAAAACAATTTGTATTTTTGCCTGTATCACTCAGGAATAGTATAACTTTTCTATCAGTGAAAACATTTTCAGAATCGGAACAATAGTTCCGGAGATTACCTCTTGCTAACATAATTTTACCTATTAATAATCTATATTAGTATAGATAGACCGATCACTATTTATAGGTTCTTCTTTACAACTTTCTGCGATGATATAATCGTCGTGCCATCGCTCCTTACTACTTATATACTTTAACCAATTCAAACTTAACAAAATATATGACTTCAATTATCATTAGTACCTACTTATAAACTTAACAATAAGCATTATCACTTGGTAATGATGTAGCCATTAATAGCAGGCGTCTCACTAACTAACCACTTATTTAATGACTTGTTGACGCTCTCCGGCCACCCTTTCTTGTGTTTTAACTACTTTGTACTTGAAGAATGCCACGCATATTTTACCGTAGTTAACCATTCCAGTTTTATTTGAACATATTATACTTGATTTTACCAATAATATCCGTTTACATATAATTCTTACAGATTAAGTATTTTGCCTTATCAAAATGTTACGAAGTTGATTATTATTTCTGTGCCTCCTGTGACCGGTGATACAATTGAAAAATCACTACTTTACAGGAGAGCCCAAACAATATTTAAAAAATTCTAGTTCATGAACGAAGTGGGTTAGGTTACATTTAAGTACCTTCTTTTGTAGATCGAAACATCCACTTTCATTGTGTTTTTATATTTTTGTGGTAAATATTATACTTTTGAAGTAATTCATGAAAAACTCGCAGTTGTACCCTTTTTAATTTCTAATATGTGATAAAATTACGTGATAAATGATACAAGTACAGTTAAATCATGTTGCACATTTATGTTGTCTTTGTGTAAAGTGATATACAAGAAGTGAAAAAATCCATTAACTAATAAGAATATGTTCAAAACACAATGTAGCTCAAACAAATGATAAAAATAATACTCCAAAGATTCGAATTTTTTACTTATCAGTCCTCTATTTTCATATTTTACCTGAATTGTATCAGTTTGCTAAAATTCTAAATATATCAATATTCACGATAAATATACTGAAAAATAAAGTGTGTAAATTAATATAATCGCTCTTATACCACGAGGCACAAAAAAAATGTGTGAAGCAATGACCTAAAGGGGTTACGACTTGACTTATATCTAAATTCACGATATTTTTTCCGAAATTCTGTCAGTTATATCACTTGGCACCAAATTATCTCCGAAACTATAGCAGATAGAAGGACTTGAGTTGTACCAAAAAAATCGTAATTTTTTTCTGACAATTTCTATGTAAAAATCACAAAAAAGGTACAACTCGAGTTAAATCACCTTTCACAGGAGGCACAGATTTATTCTCAAAACAACATATTTAATTAACGTTCTCGGGGACGTGTCTGTACGCGCTGAGTTTTTCTGTTTCTGAGCAGGAAACTATTAGACGCCGAGAGCAATATGCGTGCTGAATTTGAAACCTGTTTCATTGTTGCTATGATGACACAACCCCATAGTCCGGTTTGATTCTAGGTCGCTCACTGCATTGGATGATTGAGGGTTCGATTCCCGTCTGGGCAAAATTTTAAATATGGCCTTTTTGTGAATGTCTCGGGGCCAATTGAGCTCATTCTGAAGGATAATGCCGAAACAACTACAAACAAAACCTCACTGTGCAACAAACTATAACGATTTAGCATTTTACCTAGAAGATTACCTTACGTTGGAACAATTTTGGAGCAAAGTTGTAACTTGAACTTTGGTTAGGAACAAATTGTTTGTTGTCAAACGAACTTGTAAAAAAAAATAGTATGTGCTAGGTAACTTCGCAGTGTAAACGTTTTAAGTAAGGTTTGACTTCGGTACATTTCAGCGTTAAGAAAGATTGGCGCGATACCACTTATTAGATGAGCTAAACCAAATCTAAACTGAAACTAAAAACGTTGTCGTCGAACGGTAATAAGTGATAACGTTGAAATATAGTGCGCTGCTCTGTGTGACACCAGGATTGCCCCCATTCCATTGCACGGTACCCATAGTACAAGCATTGCTTAGTTTAGGTTCATACAGTTGTTTAATTAGTCTGGCGATATTTATGATGCGTCTAGCTTCTGTACTTAAGTCAAATATCCTATGAATCAATCCAGGTTATAAACTATCTGTGTGCCGAATTTCACCAATTAGTAACATTTAGTAACAAACATCTAGCTAGGATTTATTTAATTTCGTGATTAGTTGTTGTGATAGTGTAATTGTGTCCGATACAGCCGACCCCGGTGCCGGCAGCGGTGGGCGGCATGCCGGTGGCGACGGTGAGCCCCGTGATGGCGCCCGTCGCCGCCGTGGCGCCAGAGGTCGCTGCCATCCCCGCCAAACAGCGACTCGGACCGGTGAGTTTGTAACCTTTAGCTCTATTGTATACTGCAAGGTTTAGATGACCAAGACTTCTTCTGCGGCCGCGTCCACAAATCGAAGTATAATTGCGCGTGTTTTGTGTAAAGAGTGGTAGGTAGTGGTCCAAGCTCTGCTGGCAAGTTGCGTTCAGGTCCCCTGCATTCCAGCAAAACGTGAGCGGCTGTTTCTTCTGCCTCCACCCAGGCTGTAAAAGGGTGGCTGTCCGTGACACCGAAATTAAAGAGATGTCTGTTAAAGTGGTCAAGTCCGCTTTTCATAAGCGGTAAAATATATCAACTTGGCTGTAATAGTGCTCTGGTGAATTGACTAGTTCAGGACATGACGCGAGTAACCTCTCGCGACGATCCGGTTCAACGATATTGAACTTGTCGGAGGGTCATAACTTTAAAAATGTGTTGGTTGCTGGTATTACTATGTATATTTTAAAGCACATATTTTTAATTACTTCAGTTCGCGTCTCAAAGATTTCATTATATCCAGGACTGCAGCGAAACTTTTATTTCCAGCCGGTGAACAGGTCCAGCGGCGGCCGCATAGCCCCCGTCAGCGGCGCCCTGGCCTCGGCGCGCCGCGACCCGCGCCTCTCGCGCCTGCCGCCCGCCGCCCCCGCGCCGCCGCCCGCCCTCGCCGCGCCGCCCGCCCTCGCCGCCGCCGTCGCCGCCCCGCTCGCCGCCATAGCGCCCAACGTCTTCGACATCAAACCCCTCGAGCGCGTCACCAAACGCAAGAACGTCATCACCATAGACGTCCGGCCGGACGCGGACCCGAACCGCGGCGCGCGCGAGCCGCGGCGCCGGGACCCGCGGCTCGACAAGCGAGACCCGCGCCGCGCGCGCCTGCGTGACGACCGGGACCGGCGCCGCGAGGACGCCGCCAAGCCCGACGAGAAGCCCGAGGGCCCCATACCCGCCTACGACGCTTACAACGCGCCCGACCCCAGGAAGATAAGCAAGCTGCCTCCCATCCCCAAAATTAACAGGGACGAGGCGCCCGCGCCCAAGAAAAAGAGGGAGGGCGGGCGAGTCGACCGCAAAAAGCGGCGCGATGACGTCACCAAACCGGCCCCCAAGGAGACCAACAACGTGTCCCCGGAAAAGAAACAGAAAATCAAAGAGATGCGAGCGAAGAAGGAGGCTCGCCGAGCGGAAGCCGAGGAGCCGAAGGCCGAGCTCGAAGTGGTGGCGTTCAAGGAACTGCGCAACTACCACAAGGAGCGGTACCGCAGGAACCGGGACAAGTCCGAGAGCCCCGAGCCCGCGGCGCCCGCCGAGCCCCCAAGTAAGCCCCGCCCCCTCCCCGCGGGGGGGCCGCACCCCCTCCACTGTGATACTAGATGTAAGCGGGAGCGTTACTACGCTTGTTGTGTGCAAATAAAATATTTTTCAACTCTTGGAGTATTCATATTGACGCAACGACGCCGTGCTCGTACCCTACATTCATCCGACGGTATCATTCTGTTTAGTGCAACTGCACCGGTTATTTATGTTCTAATCATTGAACAGATCATAGCACTGTACATTTTCTATTACGCAATCTTTCTTGGTGTTTGAGAAGTTACACGTTTGAATTCTTATCACTTTAACATTTTTTCAAAATAACAAAAGTTGTGATTTGGAAATATTACCAACAATATTGGACAAATTGTTGACATCTGGAAATTCGGCTGACGACGACGCCTGCAGGACACTGGATTTCTTTGAAACTAGACCATCTACAATTTTGAACCTAAATAAATGGTTTAAGTTTAAGTTACAAGGAGCAGCAGTTAAAACGCATTGAGGCTAAAGCCTCACAAACAAAATTAGGTCACATATCTAATGAATTTTGAGTTTGTATTTCTTTGAATCGGTAAGGCGATGATTTCATATGAGTCTTCATCATAATTAAGTGAAAAGTTAGTGTTTTTTATAATATTTCTGTATGGGTACACTTCACAAAGAACTCTGGTCCGTACCGTAAGTATAATAATGTTTATTTTGCTTTGATACTGTATATTTGCTTGGATAAGTTTAGAGCAATAAGCAATGTAAACAACTAACTTCAAAATGCTATATTTTTCTTTGTATTTCCTTTGTGTAAGAATGTTAAACCAGTGTAATGATAAATTTAACTTACAAGACAAAATTGTTGTTAGCTTGTTATAATTGCTTATTTGTACAATTAGGTACACTTGTACATTTAGGCTAAGCCAGCTAAGGCGAGCGGCAAACAAAATGGGGTCGCTTAAAGTTCGTGCTCGTTAAACTCGGCTAACATGTGTGTTGCGGCAGGAGTCTACAATAATAATAGTCAAGGCACTATGAGATTTGTTGATTTCCTCACAGGTTTTCCAATATTCGCCATTTATTCACTTAATAAAACATTATGTAAGTTAATGAAACCAAATTATTATCGCAGGTTTCATGACTTTATTTACACAAAGAACGTGGATTGAAGGAGACGAAACATTTGCTACTGGTTAACTACAGTATTGATGCCCTAACTCGACTCGGCCTGAGTCACGATATCGTTATAACTGTTAATGTTTTATAGCTACACGATTCAAAGAAACATGATCTTTAAAATTCAATAGATACAATCATTTTTAACGCGCAACTCATCCTTCTCGACAATAATATTCATTGGTAGGTCGTCCCATTACAACAAAAACCTACGCTATTCTTTTGTTTTGCCGACAATATGAGGATTCAAGTCTGTCGACGCGGGACGAACATTGGCCACACAAGATGCCAAAATATGCGATCCAATCTTAGACTATTCACCAATTTGTCGGATTACGCCTTGCGTGTCGACAGTTCTACAACCTCATTGGTAGTGAACACTACTTGATATAACATTGCCTGGTGTGGACCTGTCCGCCGGGTTTGTCGTGGATACCGCGCGACCGCTCTTAAAAAGCTAGCAATTCCTTGTCGCGCCAGACCAAACCAGTGCGTAATCTTGGACTTAGCCTTCACCCAAAAAGAAAGATAAATAAATATGTATTGTATATGAAATGTACTAATTTCTTCAGTGATTGCATCTACGTAGATATAAAGGTTGAATTCGACAATTTAGGAACGTTACGCTAATTTGTTTAAGGTTGAAATTTCTTTAACTTAGGTCGTTTTGTTGAGGTTGCCTAATCGAGATACATAAGAATGTTTGTATTTTTTAATTGCTTCTAAATATCTGATATTGTCGCCAATTGTTGATAACACGTAGTATTAAGCTTTGATTATATATACTCTTTTACTTTTGTTAAATTAACTCGAAATTCAATGTCATGTGACTTTAAGCTAATATTTGTAGTACTGATATCTACTTTGTAAGGTTGTAAAATTAACAACATGATTTAGTAATAAGTAATATGAACCTACCTACATTTAAATAGGAAATGTAATATTTATTATAACTGGGATTGTACTGACATAATGATTAACATTTAACATTATTGTAAAACACTTAATTGGGAACCTCAACAAAGGCCACAGTTAAAAAATACACTAAATGATGAAGAATAGGCACTTCTCAGTAATCAATTTTGATTCATACAAAGATATACCATTAGCAGATAAGTAAGACATCTTTCTTAAAATAATAATGAATACTATTTAGGAAAAATGCAATCAAACATGTCACAAAAATTTGAGTGATCTGATAACAAAACCAATCAGATGTCCAAAGTGGAGTACAGTGAAGAGGTCCATTCACTAACACCAATATTCCAACATTGGTGGTTGGCACCAACACTGGGCTGACAGGTAAATGGGTGAGGTAAAATAGACTCAAGATTATATAACAATAAAGTCCTATTTACAGATGTGCCCGAGGTCGTGGTGGAGAACAAAGATGTTGACCTTAGGGTGCTTCACCCTGTCGTGGCTGAGGTCAAAGCCGCGCCGGTTGCGCAGAAGAGATCGTCCACGGAAGCCGCCGAGTCCAAATCCAAGAAGAATAAAATTGATAAATTTGATGTGTAGGTATCTTCTAAAATATTTGGGCATCATTCTTTTGTCTCGGTCCTTTGTTCTTCTTGGCATTATCGTCTAGGTTAGTTAGAGAGAGACTGTGATAGAAGCTAAGCTTCTTCATGCTAACCATTGAGTGGTTAGAATACATACGCCACTCAGGTTACTGCATCTGGTGGTTGTGGGATTTGTTCCTGTCGGAGCAAATTTCAGACACTATATTTCGTGATTGTTCCCATTTTGGGTGTTACTGGGACCGCCCCCAGACAGTACCAGTAATACAAGCGTTGCTTAGTTAGGTATTGTGCAGTTGTTTCGTTTGTTGAAAATACAAACTCAATTTCTAATATTCATATATTATTTCCAGAGTAATCAAATTAAATACCATTGACATTGTCTCCTTCATTTCTTCATATCAGTTTTACTCGCACTTAGATCATTAGGCTTGTTTTTATTTTGCAGTACCCTATGAAGTATGGCAATTTTATTATTTATTCATTGGTAAATAGGATAGGTATTTCGGTCAGATATTTTCCCACACCTGCAATATTCACCTTTATAATCAATCCATAACATTTTCAGCTTATTTGGTAACGAAGACGTCGACCTCCGTCAGTTACCTCAAGTGGAAGAGGTCAACGCCCCTCCGCCTCCCTCAATAACAGCCTCCCCTAAATCCGACAAAGTAGAGGAGAATGACGTACCTATGACGTCACCGACAGCATCTCCGAAGCAGAAAGACTGGAATGAGGTTAAAAATAAAAGCGATGACGTGAAGAGAACTCCTTCGAACTTGGATCTAGTGAGGGCTAAGTTAGCGGAAGCTACTAAAGGCAAAGACAGACTTGGCAGGCCTTTACTGTTCAGTAAATCTCCAAGTAAGTACCTAACAATATTAATAATGCGTCTCTGTAATTTTCGCTTACGGCCAACTATCTAATTCATATCATTGAAATTTAGACCTAGTGCTAATGGGCTTAGCATTCGAATTTAAAAGGATAGATTATGATTGCTCAAGTGCAATATTAATCTTTTATTCTGTATTCATAAATTGGTTTGTTCATGTAATTATGTGTGTTTAAGGTGTAGAAAGAGAGAGAAGACGAACATTCAGCGGCGACGACACGGACCTTAGAGTTGAAGACCAAGAAGACTTCAAAGAGAACAAGAAGTCAATATCCATCATCATGTCGCAAGCCAAAGAGCATCTAAACGAGGGTCAACTGGACAAGAACCAGTACAACACTCTCATGTACCAAGTACTGCAGCTCAATGAGAAGCTGAAACTCAAAGAAGCGAAGCAGAGGGAGTCCCTAGAAGTGTCTAAACGAAAACTGAAAGCGCATATAGACGAAGAGAATCATAAAGTCGCCAGCCCCAAGTCATCGCCGAGCGAGCAAAACAAATACGGTGATATCGACGAAAGAATAGTTCCGACGCCTTTCTTCGACACCCCTCCAGACAGCCAGGGGTTACAGGACTCGGATATGAGAGTTAATCCAGACGGTATTGACGGTAAACAAAAAGGTTTACTACCCCTGCCGCCCATTATGCCGTTGTACGGTCCCTATCAGCCAATGTGGAGAGGCCAACCGAGGCCTAGGGTTGACGACTTCGGCCCTAGAAGGTTCAGAGGTCCTGTCCCGCCCTATTTTAGAGGGAAGTTCGATAAGCGAGGCCCGAGGCCGCCATTCGATACTCGTATGCCGCTACCGGCGCCCAAGTTAGGGATGTTGCAAGGAGAATGTCCCTTGCTACCTTATGAGAGAAGCGAGTCGCCACCGCCTTTAGGAGCTCCCGGATTTGCCATCCCTCCCACCGATTTCAAGGTCATAGAGTATATAGACCAGGACCCGTTCAAGACAATACAGATTGATGGTATCCCCAGAGAGATAAGATTCTATGGGGACACTGCGGTAATCATGCTTGACTGGGACGACCCCAGGGAGATTAAATTCTTGCCAGGTTGCAGACGGGTCACCTTTGACAATAAAGACTCCATAGTTTTAAATTTCAATGAGGGTTACAAACAAGTGGAGATAGACGACCAAGTGTTTGACATTAAGTTCGGTGCGCCGACGAGGGAGTTGTATATTAACGGGCGATGGTACGAATGTTTCTTCGGTGGGCAACCGCTGGGCGTGATAATAGATGGGAAGCCTCGCCTAGTACATTTGGAAGGGCCGATGCCGCAAGTCGACATCGGCAAAGCAAAGCGTATGGACCTAGTCGCGGGTAAAATAAACCTAATAGTGAACGCGACTCAGATGTACCCCGTATATTTAGATGCTAAAGTGCAGAAGATCTTGGTGAACGGTCAGTTTGTGACCGTAAGATTCGTGGACTCGTTGAGAACAGTGTTAATAAATGAGCAACCGTTTAAGGTTGAGTTTGGTGACCTACCTAAACCTATAGTGATTTGTAATGAGAAGTATTTCATTAGGTTCTCGGCTCTGCCGCGGAATGTGAAGCCTGGGTACATACAAATAACTAATATGGAAGGTATCGGAGTACCAGTGGTGCCGATGACCAAGAAGGAGGAAGATGTGAAGGAGGAAACATCTATGGAGACTGATCCGGAGCCCATCGAGAGGCCTGTCAAGACGCCTAGTCCTGAAGTGAACACGGAAAGTTTAGGTAAGTTGTTCACTAGTTAGTAACTTATACGATTTTCAGGCCCTTCCTTTGCAAGATCCTTTATAGTTAAGATTAACAGGGTCTGAGTTTGAGATAACTTGTATCACAAAACCTTTTTCTGCAGTATCTGTTGTTGAGTTTGACCTCGAAATTTTACCATTCGTAATCATCTTTGGACTCCTATTCTTTGTTTTAATTAAATTAGTGCGGGTACCACGGCAATTAAGCTTTTCTCATATACTCGTCGAGGGTCAAACCTCGACGTCAATCCTTGGACCCTTGTCGATCCTGACTTCAGGAGTAACAGTAGTGGGAGTGTGTGGCGGAACTAGTACCATAAAAAACTGTGTGACAAATTTCGCTAATCAAAGGAGGCCTATTTTCAGCGGCGGACTTGTTGCTAAGTAGATTGCTTAAATTTACTAATCGAAAAATCCAATTAAAGTTGGTAAGATTGTAACATTTTGTTTTATTCCCTCCTCTACCAGGTCTCGACATGCTAGCCAGCGTGATGCCCTCAAGCGTCGTGCCGGCATCCAGCTCAGAATACAGCCTCGCTGAACCGTTGTTCGCTAAACCGGACAAGATACCTGGCTTAGAAACACCATCGGAGGAGAAGCCTGCCAACCCGATACTGCCAGTGCTTGCCAATATTAACGTTACAGACCTATTTGCCAAGCTAGTTGCAACTGGCATTGTGCAAGTGGGTGAGAAGACTGAAGCGAAGGAAGCGAGTAAAGTAGAAGAGAAACCGAAGCAGAGGGAGAATAGGAATGTAATACATAGGGTTGATCTGCTGAGGCCAGAGACGTTGAGAGTGTAAGTATAATTCAATATCTAAACTATGATAATTATTAATAATTAATAATTTTAGCCCTTTTGACGTCCCACTCCTGGGCACGGGCCTCCCCTCAACACGAGGGGGATAATTATTGTTAAATATTATTTCGGCTACTTTTAACTTACCTTCGGTTGTTGTAAAAAGGACTTCTAAAGTACAAGGTGCTGCTTAATTTATCCATCTTTGCAATACTAGTAATCTTTATAAAAATAACATTACTCTAAATTGTAAATTTATAAAACCCCCGATTCGACGAATTTTTAAACTACAATACAGCTTATAGTTTTCAAATGGCTGAACCGATTTTTATGAAACAGCTAAGAACACTCTCAATCAGAATACCTTTCTAACAATATTAAAATCGGTTCAACCGCTTGGGCGCTACGTTGCGTCAGACAGACACATGTTAAACTTATAACACCCCTCTTTCCCCCAGCAGCAAGCAGAGCGGGCTGGTGAGCAAGCTGTACGGCGGCATGCAGTGCTCGGGCTGCGGCGCGCGCTTCCCGCCCGAGCACACGGTGCGCTACTCGCAGCACCTGGACTGGCACTTCCGCCAGAACCGCCGCGACCGCGACTCCGCGCGCCGCGCGCACTCGCGCCACTGGCACTACGACCTGTCCGACTGGCTGCAGTACGAGGAGGTCGAGGACCTCGAGGAGAGGGGTCAGTACCATCTGCCGTATATCACTACATAGTATAAGACAAAGTCGCTTCCCGCTGTCTGTCTGTCCCTATGTATGCTTTGATCATTAAAACTACGCGACGGATTTTGATGCGGTTTTTTAAACAGACAGAGTGATTCAAGAGGTAGGTTACCATGCATAATGTATTAGAGAGACACTGATAATTTATTGCACCCGTGCGAAGCCGGGGCGGGTCGCTAGTTTTTTATTCATTGTTCGCATGTTGCTGATCTCAAGGGGATTAGACACAGCACAGAGGGAGGGGAAGGAGACTCATCGTACGAAACGGATTTATAAATACCTACTTTAAGCTGATCTTCTGTGAGAGGGTGGTACTACTCCGTTCGAGCCAACTCGTATATGAGTTGTAGTCAATATGCGTGTAACACATTGTTAATAAAAAATGACAGTATGATTATATATTAAAAAGTCTAAACAACTTGTACAAAAAATGACTCACCACGATTTTCTTTCAAAAACGGTATATATCTAAACAATCTAAATTAAATAAATACCAAATTTATCAAGCAACGAAAACACATTAAATCGGGAAAATAATATTAGCTTTTATTTTAATGAAAACATAACACAATCGTAGAGTTTCTATTTTTAAAATCAGCCGGTATAAATGTTCTGAGAACAAAAAGATTGTATACCAATCTATTTAATTAAGAAAAAAAATCAGTATCAATTAATAAAACATACAGTTTATGTATCATGCGTGTTGCTTGGACTTTTTTGATTTGATGCGTGTAGTAAAAAGTATACTGTTAATAATAATGTTGCCGCAACAAATTAACCGGGACTTTATGTTGACACAGAAAAGAGTTGGTTCGAGACGGGCGGGAGCGCGGCGGGCGGGGAGGGGGAGGCGGAGGCGGGGGCGGGCGCGGCGGGGGCGGGCGGCGCGGGGGCGGGGGCGGGCGGCGAGCACGACGCGCCCAGCGCCGCGGCGGGCGCGCCCGCGCCGCACACCTGCGCGCTGTGCGGCGACCTCTTCCAGCAGTTCTACAACGAGGACCGCGAGGAGTGGCATCTCAGGAACTCCGTCAAGCACGCCGACGACTACTATCACCCGCTCTGCTTCGAGGACTATAAGGTCGGTGACGATTTAGAGAAATAAATAGACGACCGCTTGGCGCAGTGGTTCGAGCGTAGGCCGCTCGGCTCACCGCATATAGTGGTTGCGAGTTCGATTCCCGCCGGAGCAAATTTCATAATTTGCCCAGAACTGGGTGTCACTGAGATTGTACCCATAGTTCAGGCGTTGCTTAGTTTGGGACCATACAGTTGGTGTGTCAGTCTGGCGATTTATTTATTAATTATTACATTACCCCTATTTTAATCAATGCTTATTTTGAGTATTATTAAGTGCGCTTTTCCTTAATATAGAATTTTAAAAAATACTTGTTTCCGTAATTAATTTAGTTAACGTTTCTCATACTCGGTGCAGTAAGCCGAGCGGCCCACACTCGAACCACTGAGCGGTCATCAAATTTATTTATTTATTTTGAAATAATCCAATCTAGCTATACAATACAACATTGGAAATATATATAAAAACAAAATAAATATTCTAAAAGCCCTTATGCCACAGAGTCACAGCCTGTGCCAAAAAAATTTAACAATATTAGAATTAATATTGATTGAAATCAATGTTATTTTCCATCAGGCGTCACTGACAAAAGAGGAAGTTCCCCCGGATGTCGAAGATGTAATTCCGGTAGAGGAGAAGATAGAAGAGGCGATAGAAATCAAGGATGTAGACGACACCCTGGAGCAGTCGGACAACGAGTCTGTGGTAGAAGTCGTTGAGAAACCTGAGTCGCTAGAGGTAAGAATAGCCGCTTTCTATCGTTTTACTTATTATTTTTTATGTTAGCGTGTTCTGTCTTCGCCGCACGACAGCAGCCGAAACGGCGGGAACATAAAAAAGTGAATAAACGCGATAGAATCCGTAAAATAGTTTTATTTCAATAATTTCACGTATTGAAAATGAATTGAAAGTGGCAATCATTTCCATGCTTAATATTGTGCCCCCCCCTAGATCGAGGAGGGCGAGGAGGACGACGTGGTGTTCAAGGCGGAGCCGGTGGAGCAGGTGGTGGTGGACGACGAGGCCGACACCGACGACGAGACCGCGGCCGAGCGCGCCGAGCGCGACCGCCAGGCCGAGATCGACTTCTCCAAGGTCAAGATCAAGCAGGAGCCCGTCGACCCTGGTCAGTACACCAATGTACAATGGACTCACTATTTGCATGCGGCAATCTAAAAAGTGTACTATAATAATAATAATAATTTTAGCCCTTTTGACGTCCCACTCCTGGGCACGGGCCTCCCCTCAACACGAGGGGGATTCAGGCCATAATCCACCACGCTGGCCCAGTGCGGGTTGACTATTGATATTAAAAGTGTACTATTGATCTATAAATATTAAGATCGCCAGACGAACACTATGTACTATGGGTACCGTACAATGGACTGGGAGTGATCCCAATGACACCCAGACCAGGTAAAATTTCGAAAAGGCCACTTCCGAAATTTTCCCCGGCGGGAATCGAACCCGCAACCACCATCTGTACTGAGCTGAGCGGCCTTCGCTCGAACCTTTGCGCCAAGCAGTCGTCAGATTCATGTTTTTTTATTACTTTGGGTTATTTCTGTCTGAGGGCATTTGAAATTAATCGTCATTTTTACTTTTTTGTCTCAACTGTTGATTATGAAACATTAGACATTTCTACGTTAGACATTGTAACAGAGGATACGGCTGAATATCATTCATGCCATTAGTTGAACGGCGCTGTTTAGTAAAGTGGCTAGGCTGTGGATTGAACGGCGGATTAAGCTAGTTGGCTGCGACATATACATATACAATCTCCTGATTTTCGCCAAGATTAGAAATAGCAGACACATAAAGCCGAAAGCACAAGGAATAGGAACCTATAAGGCAGCAAAAGTTGCTAGATGCAAGGTTTGCTTCTAAAAAGACGTGAGATCAGCTTGTGGCGATGTCTAATGCATTATAATATCCTCTTACAGATGACGAACCAATACTAACAGCGGAATCGGAAGCTATCCTTACGTCAGTAGACAACACGCACGCCACAGTGCACTCGTCCATCGACGGCAACATGCAACTGGACGCGGCCAACCTGCCCGCCACCGCCATCCCGCTCGGCGGTATCCGGATCAACATATCCAAGTCGCTACCCACCTTCGTGTCCACCCAGGATGATAAGATGCTCGAGGACATCAGCGCTGATGATGAACCGTTGCCGCCTGGCGAGGAACCGGAGCTCGAGTATTCCTTGAAACCGGCCTTAGTGGGAGTCCAATTGAGCAGGCAACCGCCTCTACGTAAAGGCAATGATTTGTCCGGCCTGTGTTCTATCATGTAATTTGTAGTCAGTTAATAGGAGAGAATGAGGCAAAAAAGATTTTTAGGACACCATATGTCGCTTGAATATGCTGGGTGACCCCATCTGTCACTTCACTTCGGTCATGTCATTAGACAATGTAAATTATCGAGACACGTACATCGTGTCACACGTGGACTTATCATTTACGAAATATGACATCACTTGTTCAAGATACGATGTAAAACATGCGCTATGACGCAATGCTACTTCGTTTACAGTATAATGGACTTTATGAGTGTATTAATAGTGTAAGATTTTAAGCTCAACTTGTGTTATGAGAGGCTACGGGGTCCTCTGTGATTAACACCTTTATTCCTATAGACATTAAGATGTTGCCACACTGATGCTGATTCTGGCAACGACTCGGAATAGCTCGTATATTGCATGTTATTTAAATTATAATTATTTCATCGGTAATCGCAACAGTACTTGTATATCGATTTGTATCAATTGATTATGTAAAGAAAACCCGTAACGGAACGCAGTTTCGTTGTATGTATGAGGGCATGTGAAAAATATAGTTTTACAATGGTTTATGGTAAAATTTATGATCGCTAATTTAATGTATAATGTTAGAACGTACATCACTCACTGGATCAGACAAAAAAACCAGCTTTCTTTAAGAAATATATACGCGTCGATGTTTTACTGACATCGCTTCAGTCCATAATATTATATAGGCTTAGTTTGGGGCCATAGGATTGGTGTTTGTTCCCCAACATTTTATTATGTTATATTTTCTTTATTCCGCTCGGATTTCCTTTTCGTTGAATAAAAAAAAACAACTATTTTCCTCACATGCTTTCATATGTAGCGATAAAAAAAACAAATGTGATATTAAACTAAGTTATCGAGTTATTTAAACAGCGAATTTGAATTTGGTTCGTTATTTAATCTAGTGTATAATTAATTCTGTATATCACGTATGCAGTCTGTATATATTTAGTAAATAATTGTATATAGTCTAAGATGTTTTTTGTAAGGGTACAAATTATTGAAAATTATCTGTATTAAGTTGTTTGATTGTATAATCGTTATAGAGAAGAATCTCTGTATTGTGTGGTTTTAATTACCTTTAACTACTGCAAAAGTAGTGGGTATTATTTTCACTGAGAGACGAAAAACAGTCACATTTGAGACATTACTTACAGTATAACTCTTAATTATTGAAGAGACCACTGAAGTTCGTACTTTGGTAAATGGTTATGTTACCAATGTAAGTTGCTTAGTGAAAATGATCCCATGGCATGGGTTGAATGTATTATTTTTTTAATTAAATAGAAAAGGTAAGAACTGTTTAGGGCATAAAGAAGGGAATGCATCTTACTGTAAAAAATGATTGAATTCGAAATGGTAAAATAATGTTTTGTTTTGATTTGTTGTAAGGTTATTCCCAATCAAATGATTTGCAATCACAAAGTTGAATGTGAGAATCACAAGCTTTAGTTTTACGATTTGTAAATAAATGTTTACATATGAATTAATTTTTGTGTTTTCATTTACTTTTCAAACCATTTTGTAATTTTTTGTATATGTATTTAAATAGGTAGGTATTTACACGGTTAGGGAAATATAAGAGTTATTATGCAAATATTTATTTATTTGAGTTATATTATTTACACATACACTACAATTGCACAACATTAAAAGCTAGATACACATTATGTCGCAGCCAAATAGCTTAATTCCCCGTTCAATTAACAGCCTAGGCGCTTAACTAAACAGCGCCGTTCAACTAACGGCCTACATGATATTCAGCCGTATCGTCTGTTACAACATTTAATAAACTGGCTGGCTAATGCTTAGGCAACTGGTTGACACACAGTACTACAAAACTTTTTCAAAATACTACCCAAGCAGAGCGACCCAGATGGGTTTAGGTTAGGGTTATTTTTTTTATGACCCCACAGAAATCCCACCCGGCAAGTAGATTCGGTGGATCTAAACAATTTCGTAAAATACCAAATAAAAACCATCAAAGTTGTTTTTTGCCGACGCCATATTAACCAAAGAGAATATAATAGAGATATTGACAGTTTGGTGAGTTTCGACGATAGGTGGCAGAAAGTAGAACTAAATTGAAATGAACAGGCTAGGCAAGTAATACATAATTATGTTTGGTAGCTAGCTGGACACATACGACATTCACACTCCTACATGTTATGAAAACTTCTGCCACATTAAGACTTATTTATTACAATTTCAACATTTGATCATAAACCTACATATTGCAATTATGCGGCCACCTCGGGAACGGCAATGTATCTTTTATATTATTCACATTACATAGCACTTGTAACAGCCTCTCCAAACCCAGCCCGTATCCACCAGTGGGTATATTGCCGAATTTCCTTAACTCTAAATACCAGTTCAACCTTTCTGTAGGTAATTTTGCTTTAAGCTTCTCATAATCGTCTTCTCTGAGGCTCCCGCCGAGTACTTCACCCGTGATTGGTGTTAGAAGATCCAAGGCATCAACCTGAAATAAACATTTAACATGAATAAGATAAACACAGCATACCATTATAATATGTAAGTAGCAACAATGTTAAGTAACAATGCATTCAGGGTGAATTAATTTCAAATACTCGAATGAGTCAGTATTCTAAATGTTACTTTTAGAAGATGAGTTCTTACTCTGTTATGATTAGAATTTTAATGAAGTGATGATCTTTGGCAATATTAATTACCTGTGTATTGTCTCCTGCACATTCCTTCATATAAAATGACTTCATATGTTTCGGCCATTTGACCACAAACACAGGGACTCCACTGCAATGCTCAACTAAAGCTAACTCTTGTTCTTTATTAATACCTTCCTCCGTTGATGGTATTGCCTTACGTTCTAGAATAGTTTTCGCTTCATCATAAGTCATTGTTACAAACGGTTTGTCAAACCATATTGGAGTTGTATTACTTTTGTCTATCAAAAACAAGTCTCCTTCATTTGTGTTTCTAGTTTCAATGAATACATACTTCATTAATTCTTCAATAGCAGATTGTAGTTTTTCTAAGCTATCACAGAATGCTAATTCAGCTTCAAGCATATAAAACTCTGATAAATGTAGTCTGGATCTGGAGTTTTCTGCTCTGAATGTTGGACCAAATGTGTACACATTCCCCATTCCTCTACATACTGCTTCTAAGTGCAACTGTCCTGAGACAGTTAAAAATGTTTTTGATCCAAAATATACAGAATCTCGCTCTCTGTTCTCTTGCATCATTGCTTTTACTGTCTCTTCATTGTCTGGCTGTATTTTAAAGACCTCACCGGCCCCTTCGCAGTCATTTGAAGTTAATATTGGTGTGTGAATGTTTATATAATTGTTTGATGTGAAATAATCATGTATGTGTTTAGTAACTGCGCTCCTTACCCTTAAAACTGACGATATATAGTTGGTTCTGGGACGTAGGTGTAGGTATTGTCGTGTGTACTCAGGCGGGTGCGTCGTCCTAGGGTTAAATGGATAGCCATCTATAACTACACAAGTTCCCAGTACCTTGACGTCCTCAGCGACAAGTTCCACCTGTCCCTTAGGGCTTTTGGACAATTTTCCCGTGATTTGCACAGAGGAGCCGTAAGTTAACGTGTCCGGTTTAATTTCTTTGGGTATTACTACTTGTAGTTTTTGGGCGCACGATCCATCACTGACGTCGGCAAAAGTTAACTCTTTTTGGACCCGCAGGTTCTTCACCCAACCCTAAAACATACATCCAAGTGAAATTTTCTGCACTATTCATTTTATAAAATCGTCTAATCGTTAAATAATGTATACCTTTACTTCGGTAACTTTGCCGACACCTGGTTTCTCTAAAACAGATGCAATAACACTGTACTTTTTAAAAAGCTCGCCAAATTTACTACAGTTTTTCCGTGTAGGCGTAAATAATTGTTTTAACAACATTTTATGAAATTGAATAGTTATTTCTAAATATGTTTTAGGTTATATCAGCTGATATATATTTTGACATAAATGTCAAATGTCATATTGTATGTTTTGTACAAATATAAAAGTGTTTGTCATTGCTATTCGTTACTGGACATTGGCAGAATCATATTGGGCTTGACCCAATTGTAAGAACCCATAAATATAAAATAAAAATATATAAAAGTTATTTGTGAGGTACAAAAGTTATTTGTGAGGTATTTTGGTTTTCCAAAGTGGAGGGTCATATTTTTTGTATTGCTATTTGTTACTTGACTCTGGCGAAATAACTAGTTAACCGGTTAACGGTTAACCTGGGTGGGCCATATTTTTAACCGACTTCCAAAAAGTTGGAGGTTACTAATGTTCGTATGTATGTATTTTTTTTTTATGACAATACCAGAAAATTCCGGCTTCTCGACTCTACGGTCTCTGTGACAAGCTGGCAAGATTATACCAAGATTATACTCTGTCCCTCTTCTGTCAAATGTCATTCGGCAAATCATGCATGTTCGATTTGTTGCGTTGTGAAAGGAATTTGTGCAATTTTAATTAATTATTATATTTAATTCTGTTTTATATAATTAGCGTAAAACGTAAGTACCATATCCATATTAATTTTATTAGATATTTCCGTTTTGTTCATATATTATGGAGGTTTTAAAATTATCTTGTGTCGTCATAATTTGGTTAATAATTAGTGTTTAAAACTGGTTTTCCTAGTTTATGCGTCCTTGGCGGTCGAGTTATGTTAATATTTATTCAAAAGCTGATGTTATAATAGTAGTTTATTTCATTTCTATTTTCTATAGACAAGTCCCGAAAATTTAATGCATGGCCTACTAATCTACATTTTCTATACAAAAAAAACATTTTAATGGCACTTTCTACTTTTGCTTTCTTCTGCTTTCGTGATCACGTTAAAACGTAGCAGTGCCGTCGCTCGATTATAGTTACGGTCTTCTCTATAACCACAGTGGGTAGGTAGCTAGATTTAAAAAATATAGTTTTTATCTCTCATAAGTAGGTAGGTTTATCTGATAAAGACAGGTTGCTCTTTAGATCAACTAGCTTTCGTGTTGTCATTCTTTTCTCATCCTTATAACAACAAAGAAGTTTAATTAATTATGTTGTTAGGTAAATAAGCTGTTAATGGGTGTCATAATAATCTAATGCATCTAAAATAACTACCTAATTAGAGTGAGGTCAAAACCACATCCAATACTCACAAACATCAACATTATCTACCTATGTAATACCTTTGTTTGCTTTATTTATCATATTAAAATTTGAAAAGAGATCTTGATTTTCTTATTATTCACAGAAAATGGCAGACCAAGACCCACAAGCTGGTGACACTGGCCCCCCAAAGGGTATCCCTGCACTCAAAGCACATGTTATCGCCAACAAAGTGGATGTGGCACTGTGGGCCATCCGAGTACTGACCGTGCTCTTCACTATAGGATACATCCTGCCTCTGTTTAACAAGTGAGATTGAACATGGTCCTATATCTCTAACTTAATTGAAACTATATGGATTTTTAATCTAATAGAAAATTACTTAGGGTTAGTTTTATATAAAAACAACTGTATTAAATTACTAGTAAACCTTGCCAGTTACTTAACTGTAGTATTGTGTAGTCAGACTCTCAGAGAAATATCGATCTGGTTAAGCATCATGATAGAACACATTTAAGATATTGCATTTCCATCCAATAATATAATTCAACTTAAATCTATTTAATATAAAAAAAACACAGTAAGTACCTACATGTGTTACCGTCAGTTTGCACTGGACGAAACATGTTTCGTCCAGTGCAAACTCACTGTCATATACAAATATAGCTATTTTACTTAGCAAATAAATCCATAGCAGGTACTTCAGAAGGTAAATAACCTTGACCAATGTTTATTGCTATGTTTTTTACAAAGATATGACTGTTGTTTTTCTGCTGACATTGTTGTATAGTCGCTCAATTATTTATCTCTTATTGAACAGACAGAATGTGTCATAAAGAAAGAAACGCACCCATTGTCTTCCTTATGGAAATCCTACTAATATTATAAATGTGAAAGTTTGTGAGTGTGGATGTATGTATGTATGTATGTTTGTTACTCCTTCACGCAAAAACTACTGAACGGATTTGGATGAAATTTGGAACACATATAGTTTATAACCAGGATTATCATATAGGATATTTTTTATCCCGATAATCCCGAAATTTTTGTTATGTTAAATACTACGCGGACGAAGTCCGTGGGCACAGCTAGTTATTTATAAATTATTTGTTTCTTAATATGAGTTTTTAAAATTAAGCTGTTATACCTCAATGACCCCAAAAAGGTCTACATTCAAATTTCACATGTTGTAACAAATTAATTAACACATCTGAATTCACCATGAGTATGGTTTAACAAACTTGTTATGCAAGTGTATGGTGCATTCAGCATTGTTATCTCTGACTACTGCTTGGCAGGAGACTCATATCAGCCTACACCCGGAACAAAGTTGTGGCGGAAAAGATTTTGCGTTTAGCTCCATCCGACCCTGAACGAAATTATCAGTATACAAGAGTTGACATGTCCTATTGATCCACAGCCCGACGTCTGCTTTCTATAAGGCGGTGCTCGCGAACGCGGCGACGTCGGCGCTGCGGCTCCACCAGCGCATCCCGGCGCGCGAGATCGCGCTCTCAAGGGAGTTCCTCGCCAGGTTCTTCCTCGAGGACAGCGCGCACTACCTCTTCTACTCGCTCATATTCATGAACGTCGCGCCCAATTTGTGTATCCTTTGCAATACTACATTTGGTGGGCCAATTCATAATTCACCTATAGAACTATTACTGTGATTCTATTAGTGAAATACCATTAAAAATACCATTTATTGTACAAGTGTGAAAAAGTTGAGTCATTTTAACATAAACTATTAAAAACTTTGAAAATATTTGTATGTCAAACATACTTAATGTCTATGTCTCAAGGTTAACCACTGCTAAACAACTTATTTAGTTCATTAAAGTATAAGAACTTTATACAAAGTGACCTTTTATAGGATCATGCAAATTGCAATGTTAACTATAAATTCATATAAATTGATTTTCTAACAACTTGTTCGAATGTTGTGGTATGTGGTAACGATAGTAGCGGTGATTAATTATTGCACCTTTTATCAATTTGAGGATTACTGGCAGTTGAATGAATTTTTGCCATATAGTTGGTGTATAAAACAAGATTTTACAAGTTTCATAGATAGTTTCATTACATGAAATAGAGTACAACATAACAGATTATTTCTCACACTACATCTTGTCATGATCATCATAAGTACTAGGGTAGCAGGAAAGTACAGAGGTTTCATAATGTGCGCCATGTACCTAGCATGTAATTTGTAGCTTATTCAATCTGTTGTCAATGGTACTTCCTTAGCTCGGCTTCAGTGATACTGACTCCGATATTCCTGTTCGCCGTCCTCCACGCTGCGTCATACTCGTTGACCATTCTTGACGTGAGTATAAAACCGTATTATGTAGACAATTTGTGCAACAATGAAATTTTAGCTCATCTGCGAACATTTATTTAGAATGTCTTCAAACACCTTTATTTTTATTGTCCTTGTTCTGCCTTAACTTGTAATTCACCTACAGGAAATGCCTGATCTCCCCTTAGGCCAAAATCTGGATTAGCCCATGGTCGCATACTAGGTGAAACAGAAAGGGTATACAATTATTTTGCAACTTTACTTTGTAAATCTAAAACTGTCGCCTTTGTAGGGCAGTTGAAGTACTAAAGGTTTTGTAGACTTATGAAATCTGTCAACAGCTGTATACCTATAACACCTTTAGTTTTTCAAGTTTCCTCCAAAGCTTCTAGTTAAAGAATTGCAAAGTTAAGTTTTGAAAGAAAAAGTATACCCTTTCTGTTTCACCTAGTATATTAGAATGACAGCAGGATTAGTATTCTTTTTGGTACAATATACATGGTCCGACTTACGAATAATATTAAACTTTGCGTCACGATGAAATAGTTTACGTAGCAAGTTTTTATCATCCATTGTTACACAGCGATGTTCCCGAGTGTCGACTGACGACCTTTGCGTCGCGACCTCCATAACGATCAATTGTTAATTGCTTTATGTATGCCTCGCGTATTCAATTGTCTACCAATGAGGACGGAGACAATCTTCTCAATGTTTTTAATAATTATGATATTAACTTTTTATACAGGGTACAAGGGGTACACTAACTAAACTAAAGTATTTATATCGCAATTTTTCCCCGAACTTTATCATTTAAGACAATATTATTAAGGAGACGGATTCCAGTTTACCTTGGTGCAACTCTTGCCTCCGAAACTTAATAGTAAAAACAGGTTAGAATACAACTCGACTTTAATACAGATTGGGAAACATGTACAAAAACTATACAATTATATTGCATCATAAGTGTTTGTGTAATTAAATTAACTCCAATTATTAACAAAAAAAATACACGCTCTGCTTGAAATAACTCGCAGTTAAAGAGCTTTTTAATGGTAGTATCCCCGCCACAAACTCTCACACTTTAAAATAATGTAATTATAGTTTATTTATTTTTTATATATTATTTATCTTCTTCTATATATATATATAAATGAGTGTTTGTCTGTATGTCCTTTATAGAATCGTAAACTATAGGTATTTGATCATGGCATGAGCTTCAGCTAAGTGTTGTGCATGAGTTGGTAGGACCAATCTTTGACAGCGTAACAACGCGTGCAGGGTATAGCTAGTTTTTTATAAATTGTTCTTCGACATTGATTAATTCTCTCTATCCCGGAGGAGCTATGTCTTATATACTCGTGTATTGAGTTAATCTAGACACAAGCCAAGTTCTAGTATAATTCTCTCTATCCCGGAGGAGCTATGTCTTATGTATACTCGTGTATTGAGTGGAGGTGTGACTGTGACAGACCCTGGGTCAGAACTCGCTGTGGGTGGCGCGGCTGCTCATCTCGCTGGTGGAGTTCCAGTCGCGCAACATCCTCCGCGCAGCGGCGCTCGCCGAGATCGTGCTGTTCCCGCTCGTCGTGTTCATGGCCTTCTTGTTAGTATACTACTTCACTATTTATTATCAAATGTATAATCGTTACGTTCAATTGTATGGAAATAACATGTTATATCACATAGTCGTCATCATGATCTTGGATGATGAACTTGGGACTGAGCAGTTCAAATATCTACAATCAATAACGTAACGTTGTCTTGCTCTACTAGTCTGAATTACTTTGGAATTCTTGGTAATCTCAAAAGGCAAAACACTGGACTCTTTATTACTCTTTGTAATAATTAATTATATAAGCAATTGGCTGGAATTGGATTTAAAAATGACAATTTCTAAGTGCCCCTGTGGTCCTCAACTAAATAAACACTTTGACTTTGATCGAATAGCTAATTACTTTTTAACAAGTTGTTTTGTTTTTTAAAATTGCGTGACTCAAATAATATTACCCGTATTGGTGGTGGCATAAAACATTCTCAATGAACTTATAATATTATAATGTGTCTCATGATGATTGTTTGTTGTATGTGGTCCAGCGGGTACTGCGGTCTGCTGACCCCGTTCGTGTACTACTACTTCATAACGTGGCGCTACGCGTCGCGCCGCAACCCGTACACGCGCAACACGTTCCGCGAGCTGCGCGCGGCGGCCGAGCGCGCCGCCGGCAAGCCGGGCCTGCCCGCGCCGCTGCGCGCCGCGCTGCACTCCGCCGTGCAGCTCGTCTGCCGCATGGCGCCGCCGATGGAGCATGTGCAGCAGTCAGTACACAAACACGCTATAATCATTGTCATAAGTCTATCCCAACTGGGTATAATAATAATAATAATATCTCCAGACAAACACCAACTGTATGGTCCAACGCTTGTACTATGGGTACCGTACAATGGACTGGGGGCGGTCCCAGTGACACCCAAACCGGGGCAAATTACGAAAAGGCTATTTCCGAAATTTACCATGACGGGAATCGAACCAGCAACAACACGGTGTAGAGAGCCGAGCGGCCTACGCTCGAACCACTGCGCCAAGCGGTCGTCAAATACAATATAACATTGGAAAGATATGTACAAACAAAATAAACATTCTATAAGTTACCCTAATGACAGGGTGCCACAGCCTGCGCCAAAAAAATAATACATAATCAGGATTAATATTGAATAGCGGTGACACAGGAATTTGTTTATTTGTGTATTACATGGATGTTAGGTAAAGTAACGTTTCTAAGACGTGTTATTTCAATAACTCGAAATTTCAGACAACCCGACAAATGTTTAGGGTTCCTTAGGTCATGCAGTGAGTCCATCCGTCCCAGTTTGGCGCAGTGCCATAACTTCTACAGTTTAATAAAAAACAATAAAAGACCCCAATAACAATCCTAGAGCCCCAAAAGGCTCAACAGTTAGAAACCTGAGAAACTTTCTAAAAGCAATCAGATAGAGTCGCCTAATTTGGTGGTGGTGATCAGTTCCGCCACCAATTTGGTGTTACATTTTGTAAGGGTCACCTCAGACAGCGTAGCATACGCGCGAGCAACTTTCGGTCATTTAAGTTTATTCAATAGCAATAATTTTACTGTACAAATTTGTTTTTATTAATTTCGCTTTTACGTTGTATAGTATTATTGTAGTTCTTGGCACGGCCACATATTATAAATGTGAAAGTTTGTGAGTGTGGATGTATGTATGTATGTTTGTTACTCCTTCACGCAAAAACTACTGAACGGATTTGAATGAAATTTGGAACAAAGATAGTTTATAACCGGGATTAACATATAGGATATTTTTTATCCCGATAATCCCGAAATTTTTGTTACATTAAATGCTACGCGGACGAAGTCGGGGGGCACAGCTAGTTTATTAATATAATCTTGTTTCGTTTATTAATAATATGAACTTTCTCCCATTACAGATAACATCGGGGTCGGTAACACGTCGTGTCGAGGTGAAAACTTTCTACATCACTGTCGCTATTTTATATTAAAACTATGGGATGTGGAGTCCACTCGGTCTGGAACTGTTCGCCGATGTTCTACTGATATTACAGACGAAAGAAACATTAATTTCTTGGTAATTGACAATACGGGATTCGGAGATTTGTGTTATTGGAAATAGGACTTTTGAATATTACATTTTGGTGCATTCCAGGACAGGAATGCAACTTACTATAGTTTAGCTAATGAGTTAAGTAACATTTTGATGCGTTTTTCATGATCATTATATTACGCAGCTGCCCCAATATCCAAGTGTCAAAGAAATATCAATTGCTCACATGCTTTTTGTTGTTGAAAGTGACGACAAAAAAAATATTATTTCATTTTGTTTGAGATTGGATTGCATAAATGGCTTGACTTATTAGATTACTTTAGCATAGTTGAAAGGTGGGACCAACTTGGACTAATATTCCCATATGTGTCAATAGTCCTGGTCGTATCTTGTGGCCTGCTTGTTCGATAAAAATGCAGTAAAATTAATTCAAATCTCCAAATCTCAGTGACAATATTTCCACGAACAAATATAATGTCCGTGCATCGGCACGTACTATCGACTTATATTATTTGTAAGAACAAACTATCCAAACCAATGCAGTACAAACAGCACATTTTGACTCGACTTTACAGTAATTATCATTGCATTTCTTTGTAGCCCTTCCGGTATGTCTAATACATATTGAAGTATTTCTAAGTATTCCCTTGCTAGCAATAAGTTTTGATTTCAAATATATTACGGCCGGTAGCTCTGTTTCTTACTGCCACTTAATTTTAGACATACCGCGTAATCAATTATTTTGTTTACATGTATGTAATTTAGCGGGATTATAATACGGTTTATTTTACATTTATATTATTTAATGACCCGGTCCAATTAATTTAAGGCGTTTAAGTTAGACTGATAAGAATTATTTCAAATTGTACTGTGGTTTAAGTAGAGTAGTTTCTTCTGATTGGTTAAAACATGTCTAATGTATTATTTACTCTTATAAAATGCTTTGTCACAATTTCTCATTCCATATAAATGATGTTCATCCATTTTTGGATCAATCATGTATAAATTGACTTTGCTTTGTAATAAGTATTTAAAATCTTTGAAAGTTTCAACAAATTACATGCGAAGATTATAAATATTATTTATTTGAAAGTGATTGTGAATAATTTATGTACATCGTATTGTTTTTCTTGCGTATAATTTATATTTTAGAAATTAAATTATAAATGCACTTGGTTTGGGGTGAATGTAGTCAAGTTTTTAAATAAAATGTTGGTATAAATATCGTCTTTGAATAAACATTTTTTATAGAGTTTAAAAAAAATGTTAGAACACATGCCTGTATTGTTTTTACTTTCATCATTTAAATCATAATTACATCTAGTGGCGTAACTAGACTAAAAATCGTCACTTTGTAATGTAATTTTAATAATTTACTGATGTTGAAACCCAACAGTATTTCTCATAATATGCGGTCCCTTGCGTTCGCCAGCCCTGCCACCCTATAGCTACGCCGCTGATGGTATTGTGGTCCTTCGTCATTGAAGGCGAGTCTATTGTAATACCGGTCCCATTCCCCCCACTAGCCACAGTACGCCACGCCGGCCAGTTTGGGTTGGCGAACTTCACAATACTTTCGAAATACGTGCAGGTTTACACACGTTTTCCTTTACGGAGTGATAATCTCACGTTGAATATTATGCGATTCGCACATCGTCCCAAAAATTGGCGGTTTCACATCAATAATGCCTTAGATGGAGCTGCTCATTGGTCACATGATATAGATTTCAGCCAATCAGAAGCCAGAATTCGAAGTAGTGACAGCGCGCAAGTCGGTTGGCCTCTTAACAACGCGCAGTATTTTGCGTCTCATGTAAAGTTGGTAAAAATAACTTATGCGAAGTTGTTAGCTAAGGGACAATATGAAATCCGAAAGGTCAATAATTAAATGGTCTATACAGCTTCATCAGAAAATTGCGTGATGTGATACTATACTAATAGGTAATAAAAAAAAACGACCACCAATGTTTTTCAATTTTTTTATTATTTAGCTTATATCCTAAGCGACGGGCGGCACGGGCTGCGGCAGCGGCGCCGGCGCCAGCGAGCGCACGTCACTGGTGGGCTCCAGGGGGACGGGCTCGTCCTTGGGCTCCGTCACCAGGATGTGGTCGGGCTGCGGCTTCTTGGGGCCGTTCTTGCCTTGCTGGTCCCACGGAAGCATGATCTTGACCTGAACATCAAGAGAATATAGAATATCAGGTATACTTCATAGGCTTTCTACGAATTTGGAGGACTCTTGTAGACCCTACTAGTGAGAATATATATCCATATAAGAGCCATAGAAGACTTATTTTAATATAATTTATAGCTTTGTTTCTAATCCATACAAGCACCATGAGATCCTGCGTTTATTTCCTGGATCTTTCAGGCAATTTAAGTTTATGTGATAATTCATTAAAAACATGCCCATCCCTTAACATAATAAACAAATAATGGTGTACCATAAAAATTATAAAGAAATTACTTGTAATGTTGACAATAGCAACTCCATCATTGTAGGCGTCAGATTATAGAATATATAAAGTTACGACTGGAACCCTGATATTGAATGGACACTGTTATCGAGAATATCTGTCCAACCTGCACCGTACCAGAGCCCGTATGGGACGGACCCTCCAATAAACAGGATGTGTTCATATACCACGCCAATTAGATCACACGCCATCGAGAGGCGTGCAAACCCTGAATTTTGTGGATCAATGAATAACTACTATTCTATAATAGTTAAGACCTCTAAAGATTGTTGGAAGAAAATTTAAACGAGGAGAGCTCAGCTCAGCAGCTCATATTCCTTGAGATTTTCAGTTTTCTTATGTGAAACTCACACAAACCAACAATGACATTGGGATAAAAAAATCCATACATTTACTTTTTCGATTTGAGCTATGAAACCAACGAAACAGTATTTAGTGACCAACTATTCTTATAAACAATTATAATTATTTCGTCTACAATCCACTGGAATATTTTATTTAGGTAACAAAAATGGTCAACCACTAGCCATAAAAAACTACCAAAATTCAAAGGCATCATACCTTAATTCCAAGCACTCCTTGTCTAAGCAGCACGTGTCTTGTGGCTGTGTTGACGTAGTCGTTGCATGGGTCACCAGAGTGGATCATGAGGCCATCCACGAACTTCATGGACTTAGCACGCTGGCCTCGCAGCTTGCCGGAGACCACCACCTCGCAGCCGCGGGCACCAGACTCCATGATGAAGCGGAGGACACCATAGCATGCGCGACGCACGGCCAGACCTGCCCACATATTCCATTGTAGTTCACATAAACACAAATCATAGCATGGCATTTCAATCCAGCAAATAATATGGTGATTTATTAGAATGTTATGTTTTTAAAACCAATTCTGTTATTTAGAGTACTGATTAAATAGTTATACCAATTTATGTTATCTTAATTTTTTAAAGCACAAAATAGGGAAAAAAAATTGCATAAAGTTAAACATGATTTCTGTCAAATTGTGTTTAAACTATTTTATTTAAGTAAGCATTGAAACAGATACTTGATTGCATCTCAAAATAGAGAGGATTGCAAAACACCCTTAAAAAATAGTATGCATATCAGCATTTAAAACTAAACATGTCTTGGTTAATGTCACCTTCATGGATGTGTAAGCGTCAAGTTAGTGATGCATACTTAGACACAAAGGTTAATAATGTGTCCCCAATGAAAAACCACCGCCGCCATGTGCACTGCGGAGTCAGGTTTGGGGCACACAATATGATTATGATGATTGCGTTTTAGCATTTATTATAATAATAGGTATTATTAACTAGAAAATATTGTGCTTTTGTGAGGATAGAAAATATTGTACTAAACAAGGAATTTTTCATTACCGAAGTACCTACTTGTACCATTGTAAATCAACTACCTATAACTTTCTAAATATATGCAAATTAATTTTTATTATTATTGCAGACTAAAATGCAATTGTTACTTTAGTGATTCAAAAGCTGGGCAATTGAAACCTGTCAGCTTAAGGATTAACCAATGCTATGATGGTCAGCCTCAGTACATCTTTAATATAGAATGATAAGTTTAAGACTCCCGATGAAATAGTGATATAAGTTTTATAAAATGCATGCAGTGTGAAGTGGGTATAAATTAAAACTCAAACTAACCTCCAATGAGTTTGTATCGGAGCGACTCGGCCTGAGCGATGGCGCACAGCCCGCGGGTCGCTACCTTCTCGGCGTACAACTCCACAGACTGCTCCGGAATGTTGAACCTCTTCTGCACTACAGATGTCAGTTCACGGATCCTACGGCCCTTCTCTCCGAGCACGCTCTGTGTCCTCGTCGCCATAATGATGATCTCCGACCGAGTCGGGGTGACTCGCACCTCCACACCCGAGTAGCCATCTTCGGCGAGCTCCCTGGTAAGGAACTCATTCAGTTCCGCCTTGAAAACTCCGTCACCGACGAACTGCAAATGCACGAAGAGGTTATGTTTTGGTTATTGTATTTTACAACTAAATCAACACATTAAGAACACTGGAGACTATAACGCGGATAATTTCGATAATACAGTGCAGACATTCGCAGTGATAACAAAATACATGCGAAGAATAACAATCTATGCACAGGTGACAACTTCAGAATCCACTAACATCTCACTTTTCACAATTATTACGGATACACTATTTACATTGACATGTTCGGTAACAATCGTAAAACGATTAATTGCATGTATTTTAACATTTATAACACTGGTTTCAACGTACTTTTCGCTTTTTGGAAATGTTGGCCACCGCCATGATTGCAACGGGAGCGAAAGAAAAGGCCGGAAACAGACTATGCAAACGTCAATGTCAATTTCAATTTTCGTTCAGAAATTTTGAAGTTAACCAAGAAGTTTTAAAAGCCTTCTTGATTTGAAAAAAAAAAACGAAAAGAACACAGAGTTGCAAATAAAACAATACTGATACAATTAAATACGTTAATTAAACACAGGCATAGATTTATATATGCACAGTATTACTGGTAATTCGCCGTATTCATTGCTTGCATAATATGTGTCATAGAGAAGTTAGGGAGTAACTATCAAGGAAAACATTGTCGACGGAATATAGGGTGCTTTCACACTTACTCGAACGATCTAATAATTGATCTATCAATATTATGATGTACAATCTGCTGCAGTTAACGCAGAGAGTTCTAATATTTAACGATAATAATAGTCGATTATCATTGGCCCTGTCGATCAAGCAGATATGAAGTCACTTCACATTGGCACTAAAGGAGTTGCGAGGATTGGATCTTGAAAATTAAATAAGTTTGGTTAATACAATAACAAAAAAGAACAATTATTTTAATGCAATTTATTCATACTCAAGATCTTTTTATTACATACAAACGCACCATATACTTAGCGTAACAATAACTTAGCGTAATAATAATTGCGGACATATTGCCCCGTGTAACATATTGAAAGTAGAGGTGTCATGCAAATTAATGATCCTGCACAACAAAGTAATCGATACCTAATTAACAGATGAACATTTAATAATATTAAGTGGATATTAAAAAAGCAAGTGCATTTAATAGTTACAATTTTAAGATTTGTTAAATATTTACTAGATTTCGATAATAACAATTATGGATCAACGAATCTATGCATAAGTACTTCTAACACGTGGCCTAGCGTGGAAAATCAAACTATTAATATGATTTTACGAATGCCACTCCTCTAAGTAACTACTTACTTAATCATACTCAGAAAACAATTTCATGACCTAAAAAAAATAAACTTAATTAATTTGATCTAAATATTGCAACAACTTGGTTCTACATGCTTTAACCACTGATTGCTTAAACGAAACTCAACGCCTTATACGAAAAGAGCAAGGTAACACGACATCTCAAACAGAAGGTCTTCATATTTGAGAAGCGATTGAGTATTGACTTGAAAATGAAAGTACCTCTCTTATTGCAACTTATTTAACTACTAGATATTTATTTCAAATGCTACTATGACTATTAATGTGTAGGTATGTTTTATTGAAGAAAAGTACCTAAGCTAACGACGTATACCGCACGTCGTCTGTAGTATTTGAATTAAGCGCCTTTTATATTAATATAGTGACTGGCAACACTGTCACACGCACGTATACGCTGGAATTTTAGAGAACCTTGGTAGCTTATTTTTTATGGCAGTCCGTCTGTCACTGTATCAATGTAAAATAAAACTGCCATAACATATTTTTATTCAAGGGATAGTTATTCTTTTACAATATTAATTATAAAAGGCTGATTGCAATCTCCGGACTAGGTAATTCTACAGCAAACTACAATCCTACAAGTTTATTACACACTAATTCTATTAATTTATCGTAATTTACTAGGCTTTTAAGTCCCTTTGCTCGTCAATATAAGTTGTGGGTACTTTTTGGAAAGACAAAGGCAGAATGTCCGTGAATGTAATTGTATTCGTAAGTTTTCGAATAATTCTGTCCAAGTATGCTTTTCGCGTGAAAAGTTTCGGCTATTAAATCAAAATAAATAAGCTAAAATTGATTGATGAACAAAATGTTTTATCGAGGGTTGGTTTCATAGATGTAGGTAGCTTATAATTAAATGGACAGTGAATATTATTATACAAGGTGTACCTAGATTACTAATTTAATAAAACGTATTTTATATTAAATCCAACATTCACGACCTATTCTAACAATCTTAACAATAATGGACAGAATTGCGTGTAGCCAATGCAGCGTGATTCGGATAAAAAAATAGCAGTTGGCGGGTGATTCAAAATGTCTGATTGAATAGCCATTGTGAAAGTGCGGGGGAGGACGTAGAAATACATAATTTATTTAATAGTTGTATCTTGTATATGGCTGTGGTATGGCACCGGATAAAAAGGCAGGTTAAAGGTATTGATTGTGAATATCGTAAATAACAAACTAACAATTAAATGATGTATAAATACCATAATATCAAGTTAAACTTTTAAAATATTTTACATGAGTGTGCTACAAGGACGTACTATATGCATATACCTAGCACATTAAATGAGTCTAGAATACACTACATTGTAGCTAGAATAGCAGAGTTGATACTAGGGAAGCATAGAGAACTAGTGGATTACATTAACAATAAATAGAAGGTACATTAAGTGTATTGGGTATTCTACCACTACTTAGGGACGTGAGTTCAAGGGTTTCAAGTAATTTGTACAATTATCTAAGAAGTAACTACGTGAATAATTCGTCTATAGAATTTTCTAGAAAACCAATTATAATCTACGACTATAAGAATTCTTATTACCACGTTATTTTTAATGGATATTGGGGTAATTATGTATACCTACTAAGGCGATTACACACTGTGCCGCTTGGCGGAAGGAACTGTTGGCGCAACACTTATCTACAGTATTTGGGAGATAGACTGTCGGTTATGTCAAACAAACAGATTTGGAAAATCCGTTCGTTGAATACCGCGCGTGCGCGTAGCGACGTGTACAAGTCCAATTAACCATCGTTTTAATGATTAATGAATGCGCATGGACATTGCAAATCGTGTGTCGCTTTGGCAATCGCAATACGACACTAGAATAATCGCCAAGTGGTAAGGCCGGATTCGGGCGTACTTGACAATGGCTTCAAGTCTAAGTACAAATCTTGATAGTTTACCAAAACTATTACTTTATCGAATCTTTCCTCCATAGTACGTCATCTATCAGCAAAGTTGCATTTGTTTCCGCTAGGGGTGCTGTTTGTAAAATGTATGGAAGGATTCGATATGTCTAGATTATTTTAAGATTTTATTAAAATCGGTATATATTTTTAAGTCTATAGAAATCATGTTTTTATTTTAATAAACAAATATTCGTTCATTTTTTATAGTTCTTCTACTTCGGTCAAAACTTGTACTTAGTTCCTTGTACTGTTAATGTTCCTATTAGGTAGTTATTACAATCACTGATTTGTCTCTCATTGTTAATATACTTTGGCACAGAGATAGGAAAGTCAAAGATCAATTTTAGTATTTCTAGGTGCGCGGTTAAGCCTAAATCACAGAACGGAAGCAGTGCGGCGGCGCAGTGATGCAAAAATATAGATCATTGATTGATATTTGATGCAATGTTATGCGTACAAAACTATGTTTTTTATCTTATGACTTATCAAAAAGCCTAAACTGACGCACTGACTTGGCTGAAATTAGTCGAATGAGACAAAGCTATAAGAAGAAAGAAGACGCACGCACGATAAACGTCTTTCTCTATCTCGTAGCTGCGTCTCTCTACAGACAAAGTGGATGCGTCTGTTTAAATCGTTAGGCGTAACACAACGTTTATTAGCATTATAATTACAATTACTATTACTTGTCCTAATATTATTATATTGACATAGTTTAATTAGCGAACATGACTACAGTATTGGCACCTGCGCGCTGTTAACCCGATACTGTGTACAAGAATGCTTTATCGATAATACGTTTGTGTACAGTCGGTGTAAAAAAGGCATGCAATAAAACATTCCAGAAAAGTTATTTCATCTTTTTCATGACGTCATTATAACATTGCTGCTGAATAACATATTTCATCTAAGAGGCGGAATAATAATCAGTAAAAGATTCCTTCATTAATTTATTGGAATAGTTAAAAAACCGTTACCAAAGGTGAAATCGCGTCACATACAGAATATATCTGTATTAAGTAGGTATAAACAGAATAACAAAATGACATGTAATATTGGTTAGTTAGTAGGAAATTAAAAATAGACATTAGAGAAAGGATAAAATAAAAAAAATACTAAATAATTTAATGTAACCATTTAATAAAAACCAAAATTAATTATAACAACGTGGATTTGATTATCATAATAATTAAATTAATTAAGTACTTGTTTACCCACCACCGAGAATATAGAACAAATTAGGAATGTATTTTGGAATGTAAGAAATAGGTAGCTGTAATAATTTAGAATTTAAGTTTATAAAGGTTGAAGACTCAATAGCGTGAGCTTTTACAACGTGCGCTTAAAATTGGTCTTAAATTGTTTTTTTGATAATACTGTTGTGTTGGATTCGCATCGTTGGATCGTCAATGAAAAAAAATACTTCATGCATTTTGAAAAACGTTGTAAAATACGTCATATTATGAATATTTCTAGTTTGTAGATACTGAATCAAATTTAAAGAAGAAATATACTTATTCCACGTAAAATATTAATGAGTTAAAATATAATTAAATCTCAAAATAATACCATTGAAAAAAAAACATGGACGTCATCTGAATAGGAGATCTTAGTGATATAATAATATAATCTACATGGTCTCGAAATAATATACTTTCCCTATGGCACTACAATACATAAATAATATATTTATTAAATCTACAATTGCTTCCTTATAACAAAAATAAAAGACTACGTCTTGAATCATACGGACGTATTTCGTAATATTTTTAACCATAATTAACCATATTTTTGGCGCTTAAGCGATTGAATTGGACTATAATTATACGTAATCTGATAATTCTTACACCTTTTGTAGAACAGATATATTTTATTTTGGCTGAGTGTACTTCATGTATTAGAAGAAAATTTCATTATTGTTGGTATGCAAACTGTGTGATTACTTGAACTCATTTGTATTATTATATGTCGTTATATTTTAGGATAAGTAATTACAATAAAAATCATTGGAATGTCAATAACTTAAAATTATTAAGTACTTACTTGCCAACTTCACAATAATATTATCGGATATAGCATTAACGTGACGAACTATTACAATTACAACCCAATAAGATTTTATTAATTTAAAACTATTTAAATATTCAGTGTGGTATTTTTTACCATTCGCTAAAAATTACAATTTCATTAAATTACGAAACACCACACTGAAATATTACGATAACCTTTGCCATTAAAAAAAAATAATTAAATACTTAGTACACACCGAGTTCAATAGATGGCGGTATTCCAAAAAGTCATATATTTGACAGCTGTCATTTTTAAGGAATGGCAAAGGACATATCTTACGATTGCCATAATGCGAACTATTCTTTAGGGTAGCGGTTACCGCACGCGGCGAGCGTAATTGAATCACGTTCAGCAACAACCAGCGCAGCGGTACTCGCAGCGCGCGGCTCAGTACCGCTGCTGGTACTCGTGGTGCCACCTGTTGAAGTCTATGTGGAACACCACCAGCGAGCCGTTTTCGAGGCCAGCCAACAGGAACCTGAAACATTTGAGTTATGCATACAATATTCCTCTCCTCAAGATAGCACAGTCAGGCTAAAAGTCGTTCCTACGGCAGTAGAAGATTTATATGGCAGAGAAAAACTAAAAGTTGCGAATAACCACCCGATGCGAGCAGCAAGATGGTAGAGCCTAGTTGGTGCTAATTGACTACAGCTAATCTGCAGTCTGGGAAATATCACCCACATATATACAGAAAATTGCCGTAAAGTAGCTATTAATGCTGTGTTTCGTACGATGAGTGAAAGAGCTCGAATATTAAGCCCCTCCATCTATCCCACTTCCGTGCATCTTTAGGATTGTCTGCCGACTTTGTTATAAAAAAGCACAGTTGTGAAAATCCTTTCGGGAGGTTGTCTGGAAGTGGATGTGTGTGTGGGGGTGTGTGGTGAGTGTGTGTGTGTGTGTGTGTATGGGAGGGTGTGTCTGTGGTGTGTGTGTGTGTGTGTGGTGAGTGAGTATGGGAGGGTGTGTGTGTGAGTGCGTACTTCTGGTCGTGCGAGAGCGCGAGCGAGCAGACGGGCGCGCCGGCGGGCGGGAAGGCGTAGAGCGGCGCCAGCGTGAAGGCGCGCCACACCTCCACCACGCCCGCGTCGCCGCCGCACACCAGGTACTCGCCGCAGCGCGACAGCGCCAGGCACTGCACAGGCACACGCATCACCCACATTCATCTTATTACCATCACTTTCACATTGACGCGTCACGTTATCTGTCACTTCACTTCTGTCAGTGTCGAAGACAGACACGCTGTCAGAACTGTCAAGTCAGGCGATCGACTATGGAAATAATGGCAATACAGTTCGTGACGTCACGCTGGTCGCGTTTGTGAAACGACTTAGGGCCCACAATTAACCAACGCACACGTTTGCAATGTGTTTGGTAATGACTCACATTACATTTATGTGCACACACACAAATATTTCAATAACTTTTTTATAGAAACAATAGATATTGTTTCTAGTATAGTTAGGCGTTATTATGACGACTCGCGTAACTCTCGGCACGCGGCAACAAGGTGCACACACAGACAGATTTACATAGATAACGCAAATGCATGTACTTCGCGTGTACGAAACCCCGACCAAGCGTCAAGGTTGGCCGCCGCTAACTTACAGTCCGCGCGACTACAGATATAAAAAATATAAGTATGTTTGGATTTCCCGTCACTAATGACGTCACAGGAGGTGTTAACAATTCCGGCACGCTTGGTTTCAATACAAATCGTGATATCTATGCAAATCTATATCTGTGGGTGCACAGTACCTGGAAGCTGTCGTTGTGCGTCTCGTGGCGCAGGCGGCGGCCGTTGAGCGTGAAGGCGGCGAGGTGTCCGCGCGCGTACGCGACCACCACCACGCCCTCGCGCGACAGCGCCAGCTGCTGCGGCGCCGCCACGCCCTCCGCCGCCGGCAGCGCGCGCAGCAGCTCGCCGAACGTCGTGTGGATCAGCACCGGACCGTCTGGCGAACGTTATCACGCTAATATTATAAAGAGGAAAACTTTGTTTTTTTGATTGTAATGAATAGGCTCCGAAACTACTGAACCGATTTGAAAAATCCTTTCACTGTTGGGAAGCTACACTATCCCCGGGTGACATAGGCTATAATATATTTTCAAAAAATTAGGGATCCTTACTAAAACTCGAATAATGTAACCGCAATGTACCCGTGCGAAGCCGGGGCGGGCCGCTAGTAGGGTATATATTTGACTGTGTCGCTGTTGGAATCCGCCTTGGCGGTTGTCATATGGATTAGTACCGTACCGGACAGTCTAGTGACCGAGATCCTACTAATATTATAAATGCAACATTTTGTATGGATGTATGTTTGTTACTCTTTCACGCAAAACCTAATGAACGGATTTAAATGAAATTTTGAACACTGATAGTTCATAACCTGGATTAACACATAGGATACTTTACTTAAGTCTACGCGGACGAAGTCACGGGCGGAAACTAGTATATTATATTTTTGACCGTGTTGTCGCCAATATCCACCTCATCATCTTCTAACGAACGAGATAGGGTCTACCTTTGATTGTATCGCTGCATAAATTCAGACTCGTGATCGCAACAATAATTGGTTACAAATAGTCCGAAAGTTTACTTTGCCGTATGTGAATCCTTCAGTTTTATTTTAACTCGGTGAATAGAAAGCGTCTGCTCGACGACCTCATCCCTTTCGAGACCGATGACTAAAAACTACTCAAGAGAATTTATACTTCAGAAGATTGAATATTATGATGAATACAGTGTGCAAATTAGTTGTGGATACTGACTGACGGAACAGGAGATGACGAGCCCCAGCTCTGCGGAGACGAGCACGCCGTTGATGGGCGCGTCGTGGCCGGTGAGCGTGACGCGCGGCGCCGGCGTGTCGCCCTCGCCCACGATGCCGCCGTGCCGCGCGGACCTGCGGGACCGCCGCACACACAATGACTCTCAGTATAACACTCTTTCATCTAATATGTTATGTTATGTATGTTATGTTATGTAAGTATGTTATGTATGTAAAGAAAGTTTAGTTCCTTGCTTTAATTTGAATTTTGCCGCGCGGCCGCTGTCGGCAAAACAGTTAGGGTTAATGGAGGTTAAGTGTGTAATGTCGATAACGCAGTATGAAATATGGCGTTTCGTAAACATTATACTAAAACTAATTTATATTTCGATTATCTACTAAAAGATTATAGGATAGACTTTAAATGTCGTTTCTTTATTTTTTCAGGCTAGTGTTATAGTGTAATGTGATACGTAAGATAATTTGAATAAAACGAATAAAATAAAACTTAGTTTTTTCAGAGCAATACATTGAAGTTTTATTTGAACGATACCATATTAGCTACTTAAGAAGCTTATCAATCTTATATTTATATAGTATTGACTTCTGTAACAACAACCTTATTTTTTGTATGGCAATGACTCACATAATATGAAGATAGATTCTTGACAACGACTCATTAATACCACAGCAGCACGATGCAATCCTTGGTGCACGATACTATGTAGCAGTCGAATGTAATGTTGACCGGAGTACATTGTATATTTTTGGTACACATATGACGGGATGACTCATGACAACGACTCACCAATGCCAAAGCAGCACGGTGCAGTCCTCGGAGCCAGTCGCTATGTAGCAGTCCGATGTGAAGTTGCACTCGGAGCGGCACACAACATAGTGTTTTGGTAACGAGTCACATATGAAGGGTGACAGGTGACTCATGACAACGACTCACCAATGCCACAGCAGCACGGTGCAGTCCTCGGAGCCGGACGCTATGTAGCAGTCCGATGTGAAGTTGCACTCGGAGCGGCACACAACATAGTGTTTTGGTAACGAGTCACATATGAAGGGTGACAGGTGACTCATGACAACGACTCACCAATGCCACAGCAGCACGGTGCAGTCCTCGGAGCCGGACGCTATGTAGCAGTCCGATGTGATGTTGCACTCGGAGCGGCATACGCACGTCACCACGCCGTAGTGGCCGAATATTATTTGTACTATTTTAGCTGCAATCAAAAACGAGGTAGTGTTATGGAGATGTTATATTCCGCAACTCACTACAGGAGAGAAAAATCTTCTTGTACGCTAGTAGCAGCCGTAAACAGTAGTGTCCTGGGAGAGACTAAGGCCTGTATTCATAAATCAATCTAATGTCTGAGAACGATCTTGAGTACGCTTTTGACATGTCATTTTTGTACTGGTATGACATAAGAATGACATTTCCAAGATCGCTCGATTGAGCGATATCGGAAATTCATGCTGACGTCATAAGCAGTGATAGTAGTCAGTAGAATTGTTATGTTAAAAGCATACTCAAGATTGCTCTCACTATTCATGTCTTAATGTACTCAGAGTTAAACGCTCGCCAGAGTGAAAGAGAAAATGAAACACGTTCACTGTCACTATTTAGGTGACAAAAAAGACCTAACTTTATTAGGAAATTTCTGTTGAAAAATATCTGCCCCAAGTTCCCTATTACCAGCCCACGGGAAGGCATATGTTACAGTCAAACTAATACGGAGTGAAGAATATAGTAGTCATGAGAAAATTAAAAAATAATAAAATTATCCAGATCTTTTAACGTCTTTTAGTATCCACTCACCCGTCTCGGTGGAGAAGACTCTGAAGGAGTTGTCCCAGAAGCCGGCCGCGATGAGGAAGCGCGAGTCCACGGTGGTGACGAAGCAGTTGCTGCGCGCGCGCACGCGCTGCGAGAAGTTGTCGCCCAGCTGCCGCCGCAGCAGCGCCTGCGCGCCGCCCGCCGCTGCACGTGCCACGGAACAACGTTATTTACAGTGCCGGTTTTATACTTCCTCTTAAGTATAGGCCACGTCCAATGACTTCTCTTACGCATACATACACACCTCCCCACACATCCATCCTCCCACAATAAAAACCCATGGACAACCGATGGATATAAGAGGGGGGGTTTTGAAATATCGAACTCTGAAGTTTTCCGTCGACGATGCTAATAATGTAATAATGACAATTTGTATGTGCTCCCGTAGGCATAAACAAAATAAACGATTTGAGTTTAACATACAACAACACGCTCGTCAAAAAGAAGAAACTAAAAGAACAAATGTTTATTTTAAGTACTTAAGTCATGTCACGGGATGCCGATCAAACTGAATTGTGTGAGCACTCACCCCAGACGGGGTCCATGAGCAGCGGGTGGTGTTGGTGCTGGTGGTGGTCGGGCGCGTGGCGCGGCGCGTGCGCGGCGTGCGCGGCGTGCGCGCAGCCGCCGCCCGCCCACCGGTGCGCCGCGAACGCGCGCGCCGCGCTCACCTGCACATATACACACACACACATAATAATATATGTAACTCAACAAAGGTATAAATCTTCGTAACTGATGCATTAAGGTCGGCCCCCGGTAGACCCATACTGAATATAATTTAATTTGATAAATTATGCTCACTTTCAAAAAAAAATTTTTCAATAATGTTTTGAAATGCCTCAATTCGTAACTGGATTAGAAACTAGGGTGGAAAACTAAAGTTTCGGTGGACTAACTAGTCTTTATTTTTCTGTACCTGCTAAAATGTAAATCGAAAAAAAAGTTAACTTACAGTACAAACTAGTAACTATTTTTCTGTAGCTATTTTAGGCTTTGAAAATGAGTTCGCATGTAGATAAACAAAATCTAGAAAGTGACATTCTGGGCTCTGGATGTTTAATTAAAGTTTGTTAAAAAATAATATTTAATTAATTGAGTATATTAGTCAGTTCTGACAAAGTACTGTTGCACAACAGAAATGCATACACGTAGATAATATTCAATGAACTAAATTCGAAAAGAGACAGTCGTTTTTGATATAGGAACATTGTTTAAAAACATTGTTATTTTTATATTCAATTGTACCCATGACCGATTTCTTTTTGAGAGCACGATGTAAGTACAGTATATGACGTTATGAGATAGTATTATTAATTTAAGATAAAATGTCAATAAAATATATATAAGACCTAACAATAAACATGTTGACCTTAGTACCTACTTGTTTTTTATACGATAATTAAATTCCGTTATAAACTTTCAATTTTACAAGGTGTTCTATAATAGTAGTTTATGAAACTGTTGTATAATTAGGTGTTATTAAACCACCAGTGGAGTTGAAAAATCACGACGTAGGCGGGGTTTTGAATAGTAGGTATACAATATACATAAGTGTTTTAATACCGTGCAGTTTTATACGCTAGATATTTTATCTAAACTCGTGTAATAGGTAGGTATCTAAAAGTAATTAAAAACATAATTAAGCCCCTGGTAGGTTCGGGAACTCACCAGGCCACCACGGACGCGCCTGTACACAAGTGTACGTAATCCTGACATAACATATTTACTGATGAAGATAGGTGAGTTTTAGTGCTGTAGGGTTTTTTGGAGACATTTTTTTCTTTTTTGTGTGGTAGGTATATCATCATTAGCATTCACTAAGACACCATACAAAATATCATTCAACAACACTCACCGTAACAACAGCGGGCATAGCCAACTGTGGGTAGGTGTTTGCAGAGACGTGCACCACGGCGGCGTTTGAGGGCAGCTTCAGCCTCAGGCACACGTCGTCGGGCGCGGCGGCGAACATGAGCGGCGCCAGGTGCATGGTGGAGGCGCGCGGCGGGTGCGGCTCGCTCAGCAGCTGCGCCGGGGTCTGCCCGAAGCTGCGGATCTGGTCTTCTATCGCGGCCCGCGTGACCGGCTCCGTGATCTGGTCGAGCCGGACCCCCCCTTCGTATGTCAGGTAGTAGAAGACGTTCGTTGCGCGGACGGCTTCGGGACCTGATTGGGAGGTGCGTGATACGTTGGTGCTGTTTCTTTTGGTACACATTTATATTAATGAGTCAATACTGCGCTGGAATCCAGAGACGCTGGACCGATATTAGCCGCTGCTCTATTCAAATCCAGCGCTGGATACTGGCTGTTGATTGGTCAAACATCGGTCCAGTGTAATTGGATTCCAGCGCGAAACTGAGTAACTAGATCAATGTAAATGAGCATTTAAATTAAATGAAGTGGCATCTTTCTCACGACCGTCATTTGTAAACTAGACAGTAATATTTTTATTTTTGTTAAATGTATTAGTTGACATTTCATAACAATGGAATCGACGTCATTAAAACATGATGACTATATACTGATCGTTGTCACCATAAGGTTGCTTTACAGAGATACAGTTTTAGGTAAGCATAATAAGCATTACTTACAAAGCGTAAATGTAAAAACCCTAAACCATTGTAAATGAATTTTATGGAAAACCTTTATCGCAATTGAATATATTAGCTTTAGATTTGTCATCATACCTCTCTGTTTATATCCAAATATGAGGTCGATCCACTGGTGCAGCTGGCAGCTGACGAACTCGGATTCCAGCGCCATCCTGTTGATCCTCACGAACTCCTCAGCGGAGGACGCCCACGGCGGGAGGATCACGTCGCCGGACGGCGAGTCCGGGATGCCGAGCCGGTAGCCCGAGCTGTTCACCAGCATCTCCGGCAGGAAGAACAGCTCCGGGATCAGCTCCTGTTGGCCGAAAGGGTAAGAAGGGCGATTCATGTGTGTTTATTTACAGTATCTGTGTGCTGTAGTTTCTGTCGTGGGTGCGGAAAAGGTTGCATGTCCGAGACGTAAGCATGGCCATTTTGATTTTGAATAAAACTAAGCTATGTGCTAATGCTTGTGCAGCGTTGTGCCGCAAATTGCGACTCTCGATCGCAAAAAACAAAGCGGCAATCAGATAAAAACATTTTGCACCAGCATGGCCATTTTGTTTTTACGAAAATCTGAAGATTTTGTCGGAATGTGCTGGGCTTGTGCTACAATGTGAAATATGGTGACGCCACTATAGAAGCGTCGCGACGCCACTTTGGAAAAAGGCGACTCCATTATGGAAGCGTCGCGACGCCACTGTATAAGCGTCGTGACGTCACTATAGAAGCGTTGCGGCGACGCCACTATGGAAAAATGGCGACGCCACTATGGAAACGTCGCGTCGCCACTATAGAAGCGTCGAGTCGCCACTATGGAAGCGTCGCGGTGTAACTATAGTGGCGTTGCCGTGTGAAAAAATAACCTGCAGGCCAAGCACAACCGGCTATGACAGTTATCGATATTGTTTTTCGTCCCTAAATGCACTAGAAACGAGATGAGCGACTTACGGTGTGATAAAATCCATCAGATGATAAAGATTCTTCGGTTTGGCGTTCTAGGCCTGGTTCAAATAACACAATATCAATCAGATTTATCTTCTATCTCCTACCTTAACGTCCGACGTGTCTCGCTGGCAGTTCTTCCAAGACATGGCGATGGAGGAAAACAGTCGGTTGGGGTGGTCGAACTTGCCGCCCTGCAGCGCCAGGAACATCGTCGTCATCGGCTCCTGCGCAACATGGGTATCGAATTTATGAGAACTTATCAAGTACAGTATACCTAGCTGCAAGAGAATTGGATATCGGTTTGCAGAACGGAATTAAACCACAAGCATTGCTGTAGACCAAAACCGACCTTGTGTCAGTGGTTCTAGGTTGGTTTTAATTTGCAGAAGTGCGTGTGGGTTGGTTCCATTTCACAAAACTACGTCCAATGCTCATGTATTGACCTGCACGCGCGACCACCTTAATGGCAGCTGAGAAACCCTACGCTTAGTTCTGGGCGTGGAAATAGATTTTTTTACATCGGCATTCTAAAATAACAAGATTATAAAAAGTAGTTACCTAACTACTTAAATAAATACTTACGACTTCTTTGGCAGAAGATTTTTAGGAGGCAAGTCATTGGGATAGAGCAGCAATAAAACCATACAACGAATCATATTTTTTTAGATTATAGACCTTATTGGTAGGTACTTACATACTTTAATTCTTTTTAATGCAAAACGTAAAATAAAATGGTCTGTAACAACTATTTTCGTCTGCTTTTAACATTTTTTTACCTTTTCCAGCGGTTGTCTCATTAGATAGCGTTCGATGCGCGGGCACATCTGTCCCCACGCATCTCGTAAGTATATTGTTTTGACACATACACTTTTAGTACAGACGCCTTAATGCATATGCACTAATTTACTATGATCGTGAGTCGTCGCGCTGCTTTGATGGTTTCTTTTATGGGTTTCTTTAACCATTGTTCAAAGACTTAGAGACTCCGACTTGAAATAGCAAGTCGACACGTTGTAAATTCACATTCCAAGATAGATCGGTTCCATTAACATTTTATTCTATAAGAGCGCGGGATTTACGGGTAAAACACATTCTCAAGTTTATGTTGCCCTGGTAGATGGGTGTTTTTATTATTTATATTACGTTATGTAGTCTTATTGGTTATGTATGTTATGTATACGTATTGATTATATTTGTCTTATTGGTGGTTTGTAGGAATGTTTCGGTTAACCGACTGTCCACTGATTTCCAGGTAATGGCATTAATTACGACAGTTGAATGGCAAAATGATTAAGACATTAAAAGTAATTATTTTACCTAGTCTTTTCTATTGTCAGAATAGAATCTGTCAATTAAATTCAAATTCTTTATTAAATCGATTTAAACTGTAACAAAAGTCAAGGGAAATGTCAAGATTCGAATTACGATTGTTACAATTCTGGATAAGAGAAACTGGATAATGGCAGCGCTTAATTATTATATTTCTTGCTATTTGTGGTGATTGCGGCTTATGAAGGCAATGATTAAATACTTAATTAGTAATATCAGTAATGTTTAATTAAGATTTTGAGTTATAAAAAATCCTAAAAATACTGAAACTTTATTAGTTCCGCGCGAACAATTTTCTATTTGTGCGATAAATGGTCAGAGACGATGAGAAAATTTAAATTGTACTACCCGTGTTCCACACATGACAGAGTCACGCTCGGCGGCGCGTGCACATTTAGTTTGCTCAAATCTCGCACGCGCAATTTGCATACATTGTAACATCCGATTGGATAAATCTGTTTTCATTATACTAATGAACATTTCGCTGATTAATCAAGATTATTCCATATCAACGTTGGGCAATAGTAGGTACTCTGCATAAACAAAGACTTCACGAATAATAATTATCGGCTTATAGAATAAGCCAGTACGTAGTGACCATAAGTTTCTTTTAACCAGATTATGAAAGGTAGAGGTAGAAGGATCAACCCCTAAAGGAAAGTCAGAAAAGTGGAGGCCGTCGTCGGTCAGCAAGATGTATCGACACCATAGTAAAAATCCCAGGAGTCATCCGGACGAGGGTAGCAAATAGTAAGAGATGGTTCGCGCGAACGGAAGGGGGCTTATACCCAGCAGGGGTACCAACAAGCTGTTGATAATGATAAAGTAGTAGGAGCGTATACTCACAATGCGGACCAGCCAGTTGAGCACGAATGCCGCGGTGGAGTAGTGCGTGCCGTAATGGAACGGCGGCGTGGACTCGTGCTCCCACGTGTTGTAGCGCTCCTCGAAGTAGGCACGCCGGGATGGGTTCAGCGCGCCTATTGGCTGGATTATTGAAAAAAATCGTTTCATCAAACCATTTGAATTCAGAACTGAACCTTGGTCGTTCACACCAAAGTAAAAGTTGATCGACTATTACCTGCGCTTCATGTCTGCGAGGATATACCCACAACGAGGCCCGTCTCTAAAGGTTAAAAGACTCCCCTAAAGAGCCTTTTTGCTAGTTAGCTCCTCTAACAGTGTCTTCCTTCCTCTAGAAAGGCTTGTAATGACTATAGCATTGAATACGCTAATATCAGGGCATAAGAAACTTGTATTCAAAACTTAGCTAGATATGAAACCTAGTGATTAAAAGCATTCTACTAGGAGTTCATAAGTTCAGAAGAGCAAATGCGAATCAATTAGGTCAAGTTGCATTCGATGCACGTGGATGACCGACTAACATATTTACATGGTGATCTCTCACTTTCTTTATCATTTGTTACTTGAACTAGTTATTTGATATCTTGACTATATTGCTTTACTTAAATTATGAGGTAGGTTACATTTAAGATGTGTCAAACTTCTTTAACAGGTCATGCATTATAAATGTAGTTACTATGCGCACATAGCATATGTACGGAGTCAACGAACCTTGGAGAGGTCTCTGTAGTTGGAAGGCTGACTCAGATCCAACTCCTCGCTCTCATAGTTGGTGAGTATCCACGGGAACACCGGGTATTGATTCAGATCATTGTACGTGCGTCCTGTGAACAATTATTATCACTGTGTTAGTTATCTGGGAAAATTGTGTTTCACATTGTAAATATTAGCAATAGATACTATCAATATGTAATCTATTCAGTGGTTTCAAAACACCGGAAAATGTTTATTAAACACATTTAAAAGAAAAACATAGTTTGAGTCAAGATTGAAACGAAATAACTATTTTATGTATTACTTGTTTTAACAATGGTATCTATAAGAACCATCAGATCAATTATATTTTAGGCAATGACGAAAAACCAAAGCTGGTTAGGTTACAATAAAAACCTAAATGTTTAACCGTTAAATATTCTTAACCGAATGATTGGCAACTTCGCGTGGCTCCCTCACGCGTCATTAAGCCTGTAGCCGAGTTTCCCTTAGACAATGAGTAGTGGTCAACTATGGCGTCGGCCTCATGGCCAACTTAAGCAACACTTTGCCAATACATCCTTCGATTAAGCCGCTCATCGATTAGAATATTGACCCTGTTATAAATCGATAATGTTTCGTAGTTCGCACTGGTTCATTGTTTTGGTAATGTCGAAACGAGGGTTTATTTTTTGCTAGGAATCTGTGCAATCGGACAATTGTTCTGATATTTACAATGCAATTCGTTTTCCCTTTCCAAAGTATGTCACGCTTAACTTAGGCCCTTTCTCATATCGCTTACTCCGATAAGTATACCTTTTAAAATATAGCAGGTACCTGCTTCCTTAAGACGTTGCCCAATGATAGGTACTCCTGTAAACCAGGTCCTAGCAGAAACCTATCGTAAAGTTCTGGTTGTGAGACAACAAATACCACGATTTACTTAACAAAGACCATATTACGTTCATAGCAACAAATACAAATATTTACTGAGATGATACACTAATAGGTCGTACACGGGTCGGAACCGTTTACATAGCGTACTTATTATTAGAGTAGGTGCCTACAAAGCGGCGTTGTTAAGATGTTATTTACTCGTAATAAGTATTGTACCTTCTTGACACATGCATACATAAGGAACTATTGCGAGAGATACGCGTGTTGTGTCATGTGATTCGATTAATGTTAAGTTAATTAGACAGTCCATAGACTGACTATCATTATTATTTATTTATCATATTTAACAGATTACCTATTCATAAGTATATAATCATATAAACAATACATTCCTATCTTTGGGAAGACGTCTCCCACATTCAAAATTGTTATGTTTTATAATACCATACATACCATACACCTAATTCCTGAAGATATTAATGTACCATCCACTATGTTACATAAAATACAGAGCACTTTAGGTATAAAGATAACATAAGTAATATTAATTATAGGTAAGTACTTATAACGTGAAACATACTTATAGCTAAAACATTAGTTTAGTGCATTTACGAGTAGTTAGCAATGCTATACCCAAACCTTTAGGATCAAACGGTAAGCAAAATACTATTTTATGTTCGCTAAGAGAGTGTTTCGACTGCAGTATGCACCAGGAGTCCAGTACACAGCGGAGTACTAATATTTCAAAGTATTACGTACTGAAATTACTACAATAAACTCAAGTACCGTCTGATATCGAGTGAAAGTGTTTATGTGCGTCGCGAAAAGTTATGTAATCCACATTGCTGTAACTGTGTTACGTTATTTACTAGATATAGGTGTTATATTACGTTACGATTATTATATTCAGAAACTATGAATTTTTTTAGGGTTATTTATCGACAGGAAATCCGTAATATGAACGAAACGCGACATGAACTCATGATTGTCATGAGTTAAATACCTAATATTCAGTTAACTAACATAATAAAACCTTAAATGAATCCATTGAGAGCATAACCTATTTTCGCATTTCAGGCTTAAATATGTTATGTAAATCTTTTTCAAACGTTGGAATATTTATTAAATGTTAACTGTCCCCAGTTGCGTTAACAGACAGCTGGCTGGAACTCGGTAAGTACTAGGTACTATTATTATAGTTATACCTATTTGCAAAGGAAAATAAGCAGTGGCATTGATTTAAAATTTTACAATTACCTACATACTTAAATACTAATTAACAATTTCAATTAATCTCCAGAAGAAATGCATCTTGCATAACCACACATGTATGTGCTACTAGGATCGCATATTTACGAACTGTTATCGCACACCCTTTGACCGCGACAGCCGCCGGCCAATCATTATTATCATGTCGAGTGGTATTGTTGTGGTCACGTGGAGCACTCTCCCCGGCTGCCAGACGGCCCAGGCCTTCAGTCAAACGCTAGCCAACTTTCGTGACAAACGTACCGACTAACAATGTGATAAAAAAAAACATAAAAATAACTTGGAAAGGCGCAATTAGCTTAAGAAAGAGATGACTCAAGTGAGAGTTAAGTGAAAGATTGCGGTCGAATTTTAAAATGCAGGTGACGTGTTTTTTTGTATGAAAACATAGTGATCATGCTGAGGAACAAAGCTATGGAAATTTTGAAAAGGTAGGTATTTGACAACTTTTATTTTTATGATGGCCTAGTAACGGATGGAAAATGAGAGTGAGTGGATTGACCTGTACGAGTGACAAAGAAATAGATTATTGGCATCGCTCTCTTAAGTTTAGTGATTCTCACAATATATAAAGTAGATTTTTCTTTAAAAAAGTTCTTACAGTCTGAAGTGTGCAATAATGGCACATAATGGCTCGCCCACTATTATATTGGGGGGACCAAAATGCTATCGGTGAAGTGTGGACGCAACTCAAACTCCACCTTCTTGGAATGCAGATGTGATGCCAAGTTATATTATTTTATACTTTACAATATGTATTCAGTGTGAATACCATTTTCACCAAACTTTTGTAACCTTAACCTGTGTATTAAAATTACTAAAGTTACCTAACATTATAACAATTACACGTTCGTGCCAGTTGTTATTATTTGGTTCACTACCAATTACCTATGCTTTCACTAGAACGATTGAACAAGCCGCATACGAACCTATTGAATACAATAATAATTAATGTATTAACTTATTTATGTAACTTAAATATTAAACGTTAATGAATGTAGGTAATTGCACCAAATCAATAAAGCATGATGGTATACATAAAGTGTACGATCGTAGCGCGCAGATAAGTATGCAAACATAAATAAATAATTCAACTAATTATAGGTAGGTTTCTTATCCACTTGTTCAATTTGATAGTCATTGCTAACGGGAGTTCAATGACACGTGCGCTACATAGGAAATGTGTTTGAATTCAACTGAATATGCAATTTAAATTAAAATTGTTTAATTATGACAATAAATTCAATTTGGAAAGTATTAACCTTAAGCCTTCTCTTGCTCTACGCTGAAAAATTAACAATCTGAAGACCTGTGTAGGAGCCTGATTTCCTAATAACTGAAGTCCTTCAATTACCAGGTAAGCATATCCCATCGGAGTAGCTCGCGATACAAGCAAGGAATATTGGCTTCGCAATATCAATTTCATAAAACTAAAAGCAAGACAGAATTCTATTCTATGATAGGAATCTCGCTCGTTGGAATAATAAGTAAACACGTCTGTTAGCAGGCATGAGTATAGCGAAACAAAATATGGTCTTAGTTGGTTTGATGAGTTGATTTGATAGATTAAGACATTCTGTAATGTATTATAAATGGAAAATTGAACAAAATTATAACTTCCACCTTACTTCCTTTAATATGAACGAAGGATAGAGAACAGATGTGTCTATCCCATCGTAAAAGGAAAATATAGCGTTGACAAAACATCATAAATTGTAACAAATACACTAGGAAATCACGAAATACTTTAAATAGTACAGAATCTTTGGTTTTCCAAGAAACGATTGGTACCACCAGAGTCGCAATGACGTAAATTATTCGGTCGCTAACCACTGTTTAAGGCGCTAAGTGAGCCTGAGAGTTTGCGTGTCATGCTTGCTTCAGATTCAACTGTTTTCATTGTTGAAATAAAACTATTTTATCGCGTTTATTAACTTTATGTTCCGTATGTAACTTTAAAATCCGTAAAATAGTTTTATTTCAATGTGTAGTATTCGCGTAAATATAAGAAAACAATATGTTTTCATTGTGTTTTAGCATTTACGTGAAATAATAAGAATTTTTATGTAGTTCTCCCCGGTATTCACAGTTGAGGAAAAGTTTTCGTTGTAGGAACGACAGCTTCCAGGATGGAAATGTTTTACAAAAGAATTAGAAGTCCCCTGGAGCTTATTTCCTGGACCGATTGTAGTCTGAATTTCCAAAGAGTTGGTAAGAGAAATTGCAATAGTGGTATGTTTGACCAACATTACATTATTAGAAATGGTGCCAGCCCTAAGTTATAGGTGCATTAATAATTAATGGGCATCCATTTTTTTGCCACCAGGTAGGCGCCACGCTGCAGTGGCGTAACAATATTATTGACATTTCTGACAGTATCTCTCTCTTCGCAACCTCGTGATAATTACAATTTGTAGTAACACGGTCAGAAGGGAAGTGAAAGATAATGTGACATCTGGTGAGCTGATTTTTAAGCCTCGATTTATGCATTTAGTGTTTACCTTGTTTCGATGCAATATGAGGTATTACTTCTTGGCCAGATAGCCGCAGTATTAAGCCGCATCGTAGGGGCATTGCTAAAACCTATGCTAATTTATGAGAACCTAGTATTTTCCAAGCGCGGCGGATACATGTGCAGCTTGATTAAATGCTTTGTCTGGTTACTCATGCATGGATAAATACGCAATTTGCGTTTATACTGTAATTTTTTATCAACAAGAAACTTGTTTTATTACTTGGAAAATCTTAAAACCAAAATTCATGGGTTATTCGAGTTCAATATCGGCCAAGTTTATTTCTTAGAAATCATTATATGTATTGCAGTATTTCTGGTGTAAGAAAGTGCATTTAAATATATAAAATCATATTTTAATTATTTACGATATTTTGCATAGCGACGTACACAAAACATAATTAAATATTCAAATATATGTACCTATAAATCAGACTTTAGATAGTACGACTTTTAATTTTCATCCTCCCGGATAATCTCCACTTCTAACCCACAAAGGAAAGTTTCTAAAACCTGTATCGCGCGGAAGGTACGTACAGTCAAATGTATTTATAATATCGAACAACACTTATCTATTGTCTGCTTATGACCGCTCGATGGGTTATTGACACCAAATGTTACAATACCAGCGTTATATCAAGTCAAGGGATCGCCACATTAGAAGGGTCCCCCGAACACAAGACGGCCATGATTCACCGTCGGGCGACCGCTGGCCTGCATGTGACCCTAAATTGGTCCATTGCTGTCGTTTGCAACCACCTCATTTTCCAATAAACGCCAAATTGTTGCCATTGCGCAAACGCAGCCGCATGGCCATGCTGCTTATTCCATTAGGCTATTCTCACTGTTAATTGTGGTTAATAGAAATCTATTTGAACATTTAATTTGAGGAACTACTTCTTATGTTTTTAAATATTTCAAGTGAAAAATGTTCACTTTTATTCACCCTAATTCTATTTTCAACTATTAATGACTAGGGTCGCACAGTTAATCAGAGTTTTCATAGCAAAAAGTCCTGGAAACAATTATCTCTTTGCTATATACTCCTGAGCCCCTAGTTCTGGTACTTAAATCAGTGTATCAAAAGGTGCAACCACAATTATCACGACGACAATTACATAACAAAAACTTGTGTAAACATGAAACATTTTGTAGCTAAATAAATAAACAGACACTAACGAGATGGATGGCCGGTTACGAGACATTGCCAGTATTGCAACTGTGCGATCGCGTTATGTCATGAATGCCTAGTTAAGAGCTGAGTAACTATACTCAGCAGGTATACCTGAGGTAGGTACCTATTATGTAAAATATTACCAATAGTTTAAACTTTAAACAGATGATGATGCATTAAATGCCAAATAAAACAGTTGTTAAATTAATAAGAATTAAAATAATTAAAGTTTATTCATTAATCAATGTTAATTAACAACTACCTACACTAAAACTATTAGTTTTAGTTGTCCGCCACGCTTGAACATAGGTAATTATTTAATAAAAAGGCAGATTTGCAACGCTTAATTAGTGTTATTGAATCAAATTTGTGTTACAAGAAACAAAATGTGTAATTAATAACAACATTATAACACGAGTAAATAAAGCCACAACGAAATCGTAAGATTTCAAATGAATCATACTCTATTGAGAATAGAATTATTTCTTGTATTTTGTCGGATTTAGTGAAGTAATTATAATTATTATTTTTATTTAAGAAGTTAAAAGCAATGGAGCCGTCTTGGAAAGTAGTAGTAATGAAATACTCAATAAATGTTGGTCAGCCAAGTGTAAACCCAAAGGTACCTAAGACCAGGACCCTTATGTGCGTCTTAAAACAAAGTGTACCTAAATATTAAGCTTGGAAAAAATGTTCTAATGACTAAAGCCTATGTTCATGGGATTAGCGAAACGAGATGGTAATTGGTTGGTCACGACGAGGCGCTCGTAGCAGGATATCTTGCATTATTTAACGTGGCACCAAGGTTACGTTACATACTTAATATGACAGTAGATCCAAATTCTTAACAATTATTAATATCTTCCTCGTTTTTGTATTTTTTAAGCTCGGATTTGCTCAGCACTGAAGAGCTTTTTTTGCAGGATTTGATTATTTTGTTAATCTAACATAATATTTTAAAAATTACCATCACATTTCACATAATGGAACAGTTGAAAACTGCTTGCGTGATTTAGAATTGCTAGTAGCGCCACTGTCAAAAAAATATAGAGATAGTTCCGTAATTCAAATTTGGAGCACTAGATATCGTTACTTGTATCATTATAGTTATAGTAATAAAATATAGATGTCGCTGTTGCCAACTTACCTGCAATAGTGTTCAGGAACATGAGGTACTCGAAGTTGGAGATCTCCCGCCGCTGCCACTTCTGCGTCATGTTGGAGTTGCGCATCAGTTGGCGCGGCGACATCATAGAAGCGCGTCTAAAACAATGTACAAAAAGTTTTTAGACTAATTATAGAAATGAATTCCTTTAAAGCTAGACATAGAAGATTCTGATATACATAATATCTTAATTAGGAAGCTCTAAAAGGCCAAGCTAATCACTCCGATTTTAGAGTAGTTATCACCTTTTTGCGTTACAAATATATTATGGCATTTCGAGAACTAAAGGAAAATAAAGATGAAGGTATTGGAATATGTTTTGTTTATAACACTACTAGATGTGTTGCGATAGTTTTTTTTGTGGTACCTATGGGGATACGTCTCGAGATCAAAATATATCATATTACAGACAATTGCATCATTATAAATTAATATTCAAAATATTATTTTTAATTAAGTAACTACACTCAGCTGAGCATAACTCGTTTTTGTACATCCGATTGTCTCAATTTTCATTAATTCGGTGTATCTTCAAAACTTAGTTATTTGGGTTCTTAAATTATTTGTTGTCGTTTATGTTAATTTTGAATAAAAATAATGTTCGGATATTATTTCTTTAAACGAAAAAAGGTAGACATTTTGATGTCGATTATCGGTACAAATATATTTCAAGAGAACATTGTAATTATCTTAAATAAAGTATTGTGCCTCAAACCGCTCATTTACTTGTTAATAAATGCAATATTATATTTTACTGTGACATTTATTTACATATTTTATTTTAATAATAATGACTCTAGGTATTAACCCATCCTTGACCTTACCAAACATTAAGTTAGTTCTAGATTCATCCAAATAACCAATTAGTTGAGAATAGCTCGCAGTTGCTCCATGTTTTTGTGGTTCTACTTATTATTAGTCTGGTGGTTGCATAGGTATATTAAAATTGGATAATAGAAGTGCATCTTAAAATGAACGCTTATGCCTTCGAAGATGTCTTACATATTTAGCTCGGCTGTGATAATTACACAAGTTATTATAATTTTATAATTTTAGCCGCAGTAAACAGGTCATATCATCGCATCACCACAGCCAATGTTGCGTGTACGCAACAATTGTAGTAATGTTGCACCAGCGATCCGCTGATAGTCATGACCTTGCCGCCTCGTCATGATACAAATAAATTATTAAATTTAGTATACTACTCCTACAAGTAGAGATCTGACTATTTTGCGTAGGAAGATGTCGTACGCCAATATTATTTAGTTACACTTTTTAAATATATTCCAAACGATACTCATACAAAATTATTTGTACCTACATAAGGACCTATCTAATGCTTGTGATGACACTTGTTGGCTGGTTACTGGTAGCAGATTTTTGTCGTAGTGGTAGGCCTATCTGTTTGGTTTATAGGTTGACCACAGAGCCTATTTACATAGCGCCAGCGATTCTGCTACTTTAGACTGCTATAATATTTATATCAGGCGTGGTTAAATAGTCATAACAACTTTAGCGTTTGTGAGTTTCATTAATATATCACTAAATAATTCGTTTAAAGTGTTTTATAATAGCCCTACTAGCAATGTGAGAGTATCACACTTAGTAGTTCACAAGGTAAACACGCCACTAACGACATCTATTATCCTAACCGGTGTACCTAAAATAAAATAAAAAATATCGCCAGACTGACACACTAACTGTATGGTCCCAAACTAAGGAACGCTCGTACTGTGGGTACCGTACAATGGACTGGGGGTGTTCCCAGTAACACCCAGACCAGGGCAAATTACCTATAGCTTACAAACTGTGCATTTTGAACTTGACCCGGCGCGCGGTCCCCATTACTCAAACAGCCCAGGAAGTGCAGTGAAATATACGATGTAATAAACGAAACATTACGATTATTTATTGAAAAACACGAACCATCGGCGGCCACATTTCCGCGACACGGGACGGCCAACGGCAACGGACATACGCATTATAGTTATATATTTTTTTGCTACTCACATTGTTGCAATACTGTTCAGTGTGTCTGTGTGTTGAACATTGAAATAGGCACCACAGAAACTAAACCGAGCGCAATACTTTTAAACTTGAAGCCTATACCATTATTTTGACTAGTAAATTTATTAACCACCAAATCTAAATATATATAACTCAAACTTGACTGACTGACTGACTGACATAGTGATCTATCAACGCACAGCCCAAACCACTGGACGGATCGGGCTGAAATTTGCCATGCAGGTAGATGTTATGACGTAGGCATCCGCTAAGAAAGGATTTTGATTAATTCTACCCCCAAGGGGATAAAATAGGGGATGAATAATCCCGAAATTTTTGTTAAGTTAAATTATACGCGGACGAAGTCGCGGGCACAGCTAGTTAAGAATATATAGGTACTACTTGTCTACTTTTTTCTTCTAAAATCAGAAATGCATTTCATTTGACTGTAGCTTGGGCTTTTAATCTTTCTCTATTGAGTTGACTGGAGCGTACAAGCTCCTTAGTCTGGCGATCATGTTTTGATAAATCATTAATTTGTAAGACGATGACGAGAAGTGTAACAAACAACGAACACAGTGAGATAAATTACACTTCTACGAGCAAGAGATAGCGCAACGCAGAAGCTTATGGAATATTGCCCTTGCGCTGGGTTGGGACAATTAATAAAAAAGTAAAAAGTCAATAAACAAGTGAATCCGCGCGCCTACTATAACTAAAGGGAAGTGTGTCAGGGTCGCGGCTGCGCGGTTGTCGACCCGCGCCACTCGGTCTGCGCACACGCACCGCGCGCGACCCAACACTCACCATTGGCTATCATTGGCTATCACTGTCACCGGCACAGGGGTCGTTGCGTCGAGTTTAATGAACTTTACCAATTCGGGGGTGACCAAGTGACGGCCCTGTGTTGGATTGGATTCTAGAGGTCGCTGTATTTTATTGGCATAAAAATAAATATTATTAAATTATTACTTACTATTAGGAAATAAACAATTAAATTTGGGAGATTTAAAACACATATTGGGGTCCCGATATTAATAGTATTGTACACAGTGTCGCCCACAGCTCAAACGAATACAGTATTTTGTAATTTCCATATATTATTATAGGAATATTCCAGTCATAAACTTGTAAAAGGTTAGAACGGCCAACTCCTCACATTATTCAGTAATAAGCCCAAATTTATTACTTAACATATTTTATAAGCCTTAAGCAATATTTTTTGGAGTTCGATGTTAATTCGCGTCTTCAATAAAATTTATCTAGCTAGACATAAAGACCAAAATTACATCGATTGGTTTCCCATTATGTATTTACGAGTCTAAATCCTTAAATAAATAAATAAAACATAGATCAACTCCTAAGTTAACGAAGGTCAATTTGCGGAAGGTCGGAAGTCCATAATTATAATTTATGCGCCCGCGCCCGTCACATGACAGTATTATAATGATATTTAGAAAAAGCGCGGAGCTTGGATTTCATAGCAGATGCAGGCATTGGATGAGAGACAGTACATACACGCAGTTTAACCGTCGAGAGAATGCGTATCGTATTTTTAGGAGTATTTTTTTGCGTTTGTTCTAATCATACAATTAAGTGCAAAGACTTTGTCCAGGTTCGTAACTTTTGGTCATTTCAAAAGTTTCGCTCATGCGAAATCAGAGCTGCTCGATAACAATTTTCGAGGCCTAGTCGCCAATCTCGTTGACAAAAAATTACGATTCAACTAAATTTGACACAACTCAACACGTTCCTGTCTTGCTCATACTATACGAACATGAGGAGTACTGTGGGATAGGTACAAAAAGTTCATTATAGTTTAGTTCGTGCGCCAACAGTATTTATAACTGCGACTGTCGAACACCGGAAGCAGAGGTCGCGAGGCCGATATAAACAAACAATTAACGTATAGGAACTTGTCGGCGATACAATTATTCGCATGTTATGAATTATTCAGCAGTCTATTGGGCAGTCGGAATTATAATCGTTAACGCTTGTCGTTAAATACTTGACAAGATTATTATGATTTAACCTGCAGATAAACTTTTATTTTATGTTACTGAGGGGCAAGTCTGGCTATAAGGCAAATGTACAACTTTAAAAAGAAATAACACAACAGACAACTCGCCGCTGCGTTATAAAATAAATAAATGAAGAATTGGTTTCATCATCACTGTCCTCTTTCCTATTATCTGGGGTCGCCGCAGAGTCTTTATCTTCTATACATCTCTTTCTCTGTCATATACATGTCCACTCCAACCTCTTCCATATCGCTCTTAATAGGGCAATGAATTGATAATAATTCCATATTATATTAGACCCCGGCTTCCTTGTTGCATAGGTACCACCTGTGGATGCAGACTTACAGGAGTGACAGTGGGGCCAAGTCCCATTACAAAATACCCATAGTTAAGGTAGGTATATTTCTTGCGTTTCTCCTGTCAAGAACAAATTGTTTTCTCGCACATTCAACCACGACCATCACAGGTCAACAGCGAATGAACCCACCGAGGTTCCGCCGCACCGCGCGGGAGCATTGCGACGCCCACGCGCAAATAAACAGCGATATTTAAAGATATTTGCGGCACACGACGGAAGGCCGAGGTTTATTGCGCATTTCGGTAATCTCGCCCAATGTTTTGTATGTCATATTGATACTGATCGATTGATATTTATGTGCAAACGAACAACAATTGCGTATTATTCCTCGTTTGTCTCATGATCATGCACACCTAACCATGTTCGGTCCGAACCTTGGGTTATCTCTATTTTTGCTGCAAATTATATTGTCAAAACCAGGGATTGTTAATACTTCATTTGGATGGTAAAGTATTTTTTTTTGATGGTGTTGTCTGTCTGCTATCTATATATTTGTCTCAAAATGTCCGCAAACCTTTTAGCTAGCATCGCCGTTGTATACATAAAGGAATATTATTTATCAAATGACATATCTTAGATGCTATGAAAAAAAAATATCTTACACAAAACAATCCTGGTGAAAATGAGGCTAAATTTAGGGTTGAGCAGGACAAAAAAGTTGTCTGGGGCATCACGGAGCATAGGTACTAAGAGCAATTCCGGGGCGCCCCCACAAAAGCAGTAGATAGTACATCGTGGGTTTTTAGTAGGTAAAACGGCTCTTCCGGGATCCCTCCTATCTCCCCCAGGACGAGAGAGAATCAACAAAGGATTTTGTCACGAAAAATGGATCAACAAGTGGTGGGATCAATAAAACGGAACCAAGAAAGTAATTTCCGTAGGCTGTTGACAATAGTGAACCATTTCGTTACTGCGCCTTATGGTTTTGTTTACATTGCCTTAATGGCAAGGTTCGCGTGTTGTGTCGTTACAGTACTTGAAAATGAAAAGTTCAAGGCGTGTAACTATTCAATTGTAAATATTCAGATTCAGAATATCAGATAAATATTCAGATCATACGACGCGGCGCACTGTGGGGCATTCAAACGTTCTGTATCCGTTTTTTTTTTTTTTTTTTATCTAATGTGAGAATAAATGTAAGTAGGTGCGTGACCCGTCCCTTAAGTTAGTTTCAAATAAAAATAACAATTGTAAATATGAAACCTTTTGTACCGCTTATTTATTAATTAGAATTAACTGGCTGTGCACCGGAAGTGCGTGGGCGCAAAGTAAAAACCTTTCTTGGCGAGCACGTGGACACCTAAAACCACAAGCGTTCCATATTTGAAGTATGTAGGTTTCATTGAAGATGTGGTGGCGTCTCAGAGTTTATCACTTTGATGTATTACAACAATAAAATACATATTCAGATACAGATTTAGATGCATTTATTTGTAAACATAGGTGCAACGGTAACGGTGGTAAAGAAGAATAAATGTAGGTATAGTAAGTGTACCCTAGCCTATGGTCACCTTAGGAACTACATAGTCTGGGGAACCCCCCACAGTGCTTGCGTCCTCGTCGCGTTCCCTGGGCAACGACCCGGTTCTGACCACCGTAACGGAGTGGCAGACCGGTGTTCGGCTAAAGTGCACTGTGACGTCGTAGTCTATGAGGTTTACTACGACATTTGCGGATAAACTTGTAAAGTGTTGCGTTGATTAATTTCCGCCACTTTGTGGTTTCTGCTTGTTTGAAGGGCTCTTTTTAGGGCCACCAATTGCTACTGGCGTTAATTTTTGTCGGGAGTTTTTGGACTTGGGCTCAGCGATGGGCTCCGACCCGGACATTCCTGGAGGTAGAGGGAAAGGGAAGAGAAGATGTAACGTGGCAGAGTCAGAGGTTTCTGGCTCTGACAGTGAGTTGAGTGTTGTTGCGGCGAAGATAACCACAGGGCGCCGTGGAAAGTCTTCTGGTGCTAAGCGTGGGTTGGGACTAACCCGTGCAAGAGCGGAGCTCAGAGCTCTTGAGGCAGAGGAAAGGGAGGTGGCCTTTGACAAAGCGCTGAGGTCCAAAGCGTTCCGCAAGGAGGTGGCAGAGCCAGTCTTGGACCTCACAGAGGAGGAGATTCAAGGAAACCTTGATGCGGAAGCGCTTCCAGCGGAGGAATTGCGGGCGTTGGCTGGCCAAAACATGGCGACAATTTTTGAGGTGGCCAAGAAGTCTGGGCATCTCCAGGGGCCATTCGTTAAGCGGTTAAAGGATGCGGCGACGAAGATGCAGGAGATCGTGGATATTCTTGTGGCGAGGCCGGAGGCGGAAGAGACGCGCCGACTCAGGAGGAATAATGGTCTCCTACGCAGGGAGATCGACTCCCTGAAGACTGAGCTGGGTGCACATCGGCGTGAGTTTGAAGCAATGAGGGCTTCGATGGCGGTAGCCAGAACATCTCCGCCTGCTCCTCCACCGGTGATTGACGGAGACCTGATGGAAGAGTTCCGGCGCTCCATTGTTGTTTCGGTGGGTGAATTTGTAAATGCCCGATTCGCGGGAATTGAAGAGCGTTTACTGCCAGCGATTCCGCATCGCCCACCGTTGGCGGCAGACAATAGGCGGCAGACCGCTGCATTCGTGTCAGAAGTGGAGGAACCGGTGAGGGCACGGCCAGGACCATTGGCGGGCCGAACGAGGGTGGCTGGGCGACCGATGGTAGCTCAAGCCGGTAGCTCCACGGCCCCGGATCGGCCAATTTCGGCATCTGCTCCCGAGGCTGCCCCCGTGGGCCAAGAAGATGGGTTCACGCTGGTCACCAAGACTAAGAAGGGGAAGGGGAAGGGGAAGGGTAAGAGGTCGGCCCCGCCGGCGACTCCCCATTCGACCAATGCTCTGGCTCCGCGTGTATCGAATGCCCCGGCTTCCAGTGCGGCCCCTCGTCCGGCAGCTCCTCGTGCAGCGGCTCCAAAGCTTGTCCCTCCCCGCACCGCAGCCGTTGTAATTACGCTGCGTCAGGACGCAAGCGATGCGGGCGTGTCCTATAGCCAGATTTTGGCGAAGGCGGAGGAGAAGGTGAACCTGGAGGAGCTGGGCATCGATTCTCTGAAGTTCCGCCGCTCGGCCACTGGGGCTAGGGTCCTGGAGCTGCCGAAGGGGCAGACCACGGAAAAGGCGGATCAGTTGGCGGAGAAGCTCCGCACTGCACTAGAGGGCATGGCCGAAGTCGCCCGGCCTACGAAGACCGCAGAAATTCGGATCTCTGGTCTGGACGACTCGGCTACCAAAGAGAAGGTGGTCGCTGCAGTGGCTACGGCTGGGAGTTGTGCAGCGGAGCTGATTCGAGCCAGGGAGGTGCGGACTGGCCCGGGAGGTATGGGTGCTGTGGTGGTGCAGTGCCCTGTGGTGGCGGCAAAAGTTCTGGTCGCTGCAGGCAAGATTTTAGTCGGGTGGAGCTCTGCTAAGGTTGAGGCACTGCAACAACGCCCCATGCGATGCTTTAAATGTATGGGGATCGGCCATACTAGGGCGATGTGCCCTTCTGGTGTTGATCGTGGCGCCCTTTGCTTCCGCTGCAGTAATGCAGGTCACAAGGCAGCGGGATGCACGGCAACACTGAGGTGCGCGGTGTGCTCCGATGCGGGTAGGCCTTCTGGGCACCAAATGGGGGGGGCACAGTGTAACCCCCCTCACACGAAAGGAAAGGCGGCTGTCCGGACCTCGGCCGCTATGGAGACTGGACGCCAACAGGCGCGCGAGGAAGGTAACATGTCAGAATGAACATAACACAACATGTTACTTTCCTCCAGGCGAATCTGAACCACTCCGCCAGGGCTCAAGATCTCTTCTTGCAGTCTATGGCGGAGTGGGAGGTTAATGTGGCGGTGGCTTGCGAGCCCTATTATGTCCCCGCCCAGCACTCGTTCTGGGCGGGGGACTTGAATGGCTTGGTGGCAGTCACCATTAGACTCGGTTCCAATATTCCGCTCTCAACCTTGGAGAGGGGGGCTGGGTATGTGGTGGCCGAATGGGGAGGGTATGTGATAGTGGGCACTTACTTCTCCCCTAATCGCAGCCTGGCAGAGTTTGAGACTTATCTCGACTCCGTCAGGAATGCCCTAAGTAGGTGGTCACCGAGGCCTACTATTTTACTCGGCGACCTAAATGCGAAGGCTAGGGAATGGGGGAACCCTATCACTGACTGCAGAGGGAGGGCTGTCCTGGTTTGGGCCCTTATGTGTGGCCTGTCCCTTCTTAATAGGGGGGAAGTTCACACCTGCGTGCGACATACGGGGGGGTCCGTGGTGGATATTGCGTTCGCCACCCCCGCTGTCGCACAGAAAATCTCTGACTGGAAGGTCGAAACAGGGGTGGAGACCTTATCGGACCATCGATATGTCCGATTTGGAATTTCCACCCCTCCAGATTCGACGAGCACTCCGAGGGGACCGAGCCATTTCCCGCGTTGGGTCCTGAGCCGTTTAGACCCGGAAATGGTGAAAGAGGCGGCCATCGTCCAACGTTGGGTGTATGGTGGAGCCGATCGGGGGGCCAGCGTCGACGAGTTGGCAATTCGTATGCGCAAGGCCTTGACTAGGGTCTGCGACGCGGCCATGCCGAGGGCTCAACGTCATACGGGTCGTCGCGGGCTCTATTGGTGGTCGGCCGAAATCGAGGACCTCAGAGCGGCGTGTAGCTCAGCACGTAGAGATTACGTGCGATGTCGCAGGCATGATGGTCGCGACCCAGTGTTGGAGGCCCGGTTAAAGGAAGCCCTCTTTCAGGCTAAGGAGGCTCTCAATGTGGCCATCTGTCGAGCCAAGGAGCAGGCGGATGAGGAGGTTCTGGCCGACCTTGACCGAAACCCCTGGGGGCGGCCCTTTCGTGCGGCTCGGAAGAAGCTAAAAGGCAGTGCCGCCCCAGCGACGGAGACTCTATCTCCGGATATCCTTGAAAGGATTATGGGGGGTTTGTTCCCGAGAGCGGTGGAGGACTTCACCCCCCCGAGGATGGCGCCTCCCCTTCCAATAGCTGCAGAGGTCAATCTGGAGGTTCCCCCTCTCGTGCGGGACGAGGAGATAGACGGAATTTTGGAACGCCTTGGGACGCGGAAGAGGGCACCAGGACCGGACGGGGTGCCGGGCCGAATCTTAGCGGTTGCCTACGATTCCCTAGGAGGTCAGCTTCGGGAACTGTTCGACGAATGTCTCCGCGCTGGACGGTTCCCGAAGTTGTGGAAAGAGGGGAGAGTTTGCCTCCTACCAAAGGAGGGGCGTCCTCCGGATCAGCCGTCGGCCTATAGGCCTATTGTGCTCCTCGATGAGGTGGGAAAACTCTTTGAGAGAATTCTCGTTTCCCGCCTCGTCCGGCACCTCGAGGAGGTTGGGCCTGGGTTATCTGAGGCCCAGTGGGGGTTCAGGGCTGGTCGTTCGACCATTGACGCCCTGAGTCAGTTGAGAAGGCTCTCCAGGGACGCAGTTGAAGAGGGGGAGGTGGTCCTGGCAGTCTCCTTGGATGTGCGGAACGCCTTCAACAGCCTCCCGTTTGAAGCTCTTGGGGAGGCACTCCGATATCACAGAGTTCCTTTCTACCTCGAGAGGCTGTTGTTGGCGTACCTGCAGGACCGCCAGGTGGTCTGGGAGGGAAGAGACGGGGAGTTATGTCGGCGGCGGGTCGAGCGGGGTGTTCCACAGGGGTCAGTGCTAGGACCTACCTTGTGGAACATCGGGTTCGATTGGCTCCTTCGAGGGCCGCTCCTGCCCGGGATGAGGGTGTTGTGTTATGCGGATGACACCCTCGTCACAATAAGGGGGAGAAATTGGGAGGAGGTGGCTCGTAGGGCGACTGTCGGGACCACGCTGGTAGTGGACCGTATCTGCCAGCTTGGTCTCGAAGTCGCTCTGGAGAAGACGGAGGCTCTCCTCTTTCATGGGCCACGGCGAGGTCCCCCTCGGGGCGCCCGTATAATCATACATGGAGTAACCATAAGGGTAGGGGCCCAAATGAAATATTTGGGCCTAACACTGGATGGACGCTGGGGGTTTGCGGCTCATTTCGCCCGGCTTGCCCCGAAACTTGTTTCCGCCGCTGCTGCACTGGGAAGGTTACTGCCCAATGTTGGGGGGCCCAAGTCCGCGTGCAGGCGTCTGTACTCCGGAATAATCCGGAGTATGGCTCTGTACGGGGCCCCCATTTGGGCGGAGGCTCTCAACGCCTCAAACAAGATTCTCTTGCGGAGACCGCAGAGGATCATAGCGTTGAGAGCCATAAGAGGGTACCGGACGGTGTCTTGGATGGCAGCCACGCTCTTGGCGGGTGATCCACCGTGGGAGCTCGAGGCCGAAGTGCTTGCGGTGGTCTATGCTTTCCGAGCGAATGAGCGGTTGAGGGGCACCGTGCCGGACTGGGATGCGGTACGGCGCTTAAGAAGGCGGGCACAGGATGCGGTTGTGCAGAGGTGGGGGGAGCTGTTGGAGTCCCCCCAATATGGCCGGGCCACAGTGGAGGCGGTCCGTCCTCATTTAGCGGCCTGGCTCAAAAAGCGAGGGCCGCTCTCATATAGGCTGGTACAGGTGCTCACTGGACACGGGTGCTTTGGTGAGTACCTGCATCGGATAGCCGGGCGGGAGACGACCCCTGTCTGTCATGCGTGTGGAGCTCCCGTGGACACGGTGCACCACACGCTGGAGGAGTGCCCCGCTTGGGGGTTACAACGAAACGACCTGACGAGTGTCGTCGGAGGGGACCTCTCGTTGCCGAGCGTGGTTGAGGCCATGCTCGGCAACAAGAGGTGTTGGGAGGCAATGATCTCCTTCTGCGAAGCAGTAATGTCGCAGAAGGAGGCTGCGGAGAGGGTCAGAGAGGAAGATGCCTTTGCTGACCCGATCCGAAGAGCACGGCGAGGCAGAAGGAGGAGGCGCTATGCGCATCTCCTGCCTCCGCCGTAGTGGAGGGACGGGATGTTGGGTGGGGGGTCGGGGGACCTCCTGCTCAAATTGATCCCCAGAGGGGGGACCCTAGTCCCACTTTGAAGTCTGCGGCCTGGCACCAATGCCAGGCCTGCCGCCGGGGCGTCACAGTGCATATCGATCCTGTGGCGCTCCGTAGTACCGGCGGCGAGGGCAGACCGCTGGGTTTTAGTGGGTAGTCTGGACAACAGTTCAGGAGCCCCACATAACCGCCCGAGTTCCCCCCGGTATCGGGCGGTATGCGTAAATGCATTTCCCAGCGAAAAAAAAAAAAAAAAAAAAAAAAAAAAAAAAAAAAAAAAAAAGGAACTACATAGTCTAAGGTCTAAACATATTACAGTTAACATATGACATACCTACCCATGACGTTGGTTTATTGCTATAAACCTTTTGCCTAAGATCGAAAGCTGAAGTTTCACTTTTCCATAGAAAATAATATTTTCACGAGACGTTCCAATTTGTATTTTAAAATAATATTTCTACCTTTTTCATATTGTGTGGACTGTAATTATGCAATTATTACTGCAATTTTTCCAATTCAGTTCGTATCGGTACCTACTACGTTTTTTAAATCCAAGGACATGGATAGTCATCTACGAAAAAGGTGCATTGATAATTAAAAGCAACCAACAGACCAGCTCAATAAAATACATTATTTATTTATTCGAATTATGAATCAAGCTGAATAAAACTATTAAGAAAACCGGACAAGGCCGTAGGACTCGCACCCTGAGGGTCCCGTACGAACTTTATTATGTTTTGTATCCACCCCAAGATTGGAGTCTCGTCGATTTTGGTCTGTTTTCGAAAACGCTGAAATGATATTTTATTATAATAAATACCGCAATGAGTACCTTCGTAGTCATTTTAATATGTCTAGATTCGGTAAAATTGGGACCCGGATATAAACTTCACCGCCTATTTTACACTCTTAGGAGTAGAATCAAAAACAGACAACCAAGTAATCCTATAAGGGTTCCGTTATTTTTAAGGTACGGAGCCCTAAAAACCACAAATTTCGATGTGTGTAGACAAGAAACAATTAACAAAAAGAAACAAAAACGAAACAATTAACTTGTAAAATGAAACGAAACCTGTGCAATGTTTAATCGTTAAGCTGTAATTAATATTGCACTGATAGATGTGCGCCGGAAAATTAAATACCTCTGGTAGTTATCCTCTAGAGTCTAGAACTTAATAATATATACATGATTTCATTAGGGAATTAATAAGCGGAACATCGACCCATCTGAATCCATATTGCGAGGGATTAAAATTATGTACCAACTGTCAAACTGTTTCCTAGTAAAGATAAAGCGCACCAGAAGTGTGAATACGATAAAGAAGTATCTATTTAGGTATATTAGTATTAAGAAGTACATGTATATGCAAATCGGGTTGGGTGACAGAAAGCAATATATATTTTTGAATATGCTGTGATATTTTGGTATGGTATAAAGACTTGCGTCTTAGTAGCTTCTGTTCTGCAAAACATATTTTCATAAATACAGTAATTTTATTCTTTAAATTGTTGCAAGCATAAATTATTCAAATAATAAAAGCTGCTATTACTTTGTTCAAACCTTCAATGACACATTTAATCAGACTGAGTCACCATAGTTCATATTGAATCAATTGTTAGTAATTACATTCATTTTAATTAACTGCACTTCTACAAGTCGTTATAATAATTAAAGTGCATTAATTTATATAAGTAGTGTAAGTGCAGTCATTATCATAATAATAATATGACCAAATTAAAAAAAAGTACCAGGAAATCATAACACTGCAAGAGTTCAATAAGAAATCAATGAACGCTCCATAAATTAATACGCGACGAAAACATCGTTAGACTAGACGTAGCCGGTGACGTAGGTGGGCTGTGTCAATAAAGTCTATAAATAAATGAGGTAATAAAACACTTATATGTCTACTAGGAAATAGTACTTCCTATCCGAAAGCATTCATTTATCTTCCGACCGGAAGTTGAACGGTTTCGGCGCGCATAGATTAATCGTCGTATGAATCTAGGTTGAACTCGCGATTAGTGATATAGATAGAGGTTAACATTAATTTAATATTCGCACATTATCCAGGGAACTGAATTTCAAAATTACACTAATGTTTTTAAGTTTTTTTTATGAAATTGAACTCCATTGTTATAAATTTGTATCCATGATGTTAAATTATAAAACAAACGTAAATTCGAATTTCGTAATTGCGTGTCCTACCATTGGTTAAATTATTCTGTGTAGACGTAGTAGACTCCTCGATACGTTCTATCTAGTGTTCTATCGATCACGAATTGCACCGAAGCGCACGTTACACATGACGTCCGGTAAACATTGACATTGACTTCAGTACGCTCGCGGACAACGGTCTCTTATCTTTATTACTGTACAAAGTTTTACAGTTTGGCCATATGACATGAAGATAACATAATAATAACATACTTTTAAAAATGTATACCTACCTAAGTATCAAGTAATTTGGGTCAAGGGCTGATGTTCAGAATAATCCACGTATTTACATTTGCATGCGTTAAATTTAACGAAGAAGTTTCCCACGATAAGTAACTCGTAAATTAAATGACTATCGACATATTGTAATTACTTTAAATTATATCTCCTGTTTGCTAATACAATTAAATAACGTTTTTTTCGAATCGGAGTTAAAAATAACACGTTAATTGCGTTTAATCATAATCATCAATTAGTTAATTACCCACTTATTATATAATTTAGGAAACTAAGGGCTATTGTTTACCAAATCTAATGAAGATAAGATTGTGTTAAAGCTACAACGGTACTGGTAAACTTTTTTTGTTAATTTTGTGATCTATGTAGGATTATAATTATGTGAAAATGAAATGCAGAAGTTATGTTAAGTTACGAAGGTGTCGTGATGTTGTTAATCAACCAAAATGAGTCGAAGTCAATCAATTAAAATTTTAAACTATGACTTGTGTGAACAACAGTACCTTCGTACTAATAGACCCATATTTTATGCTATCTGTCATTTCTTTTCATTCATCGATTTAACTTCTCTTGATAGATTCGATTATTATTTACTAGAAAAACTATTGTTTATTATTGCATTTTATATGTCGCGAGCGACTCAAATGCCCGATCGCAGTTACGTTGGTGAGGTTAATTAAAAGTAAGTTTCTTATTTAACAAGATAATACAAAATGCAGTCAGGAAACCTATCGTCAACAGCAATACTTGATTTTATGAACATAATCATTAAAAATCATAATAATATCCGAAACGGGTGTTATTATCTTAATTAGTTATCAGTATTAAATTACCAGGATAGCATAAACATTCAAGCGATCGAACGACCGGAACTAGGAAACAATGCGAACTTTTGCACTAATTAAACGTATTGCATATTTCATATAGCACGTACACCTATAGACGACATGATCTGATGCTTGGTAGAGAGAGACAAAACTATACAAAGAAATGAGACTCACTCACAGCTGCCTGTCCTGTCTCTGTTATTGTGTTGCCTGTGCCAAGGCAAGCTGTCGACCCGAGTTCCTACTTTTACCATTGACTATTAATACATTACATTTTATGGGTCATTGATTTCGCTCTTCGATCGATATAATGACCTTATGTACCGGGGCGTAAGTATATTATTACACTGATGTTTTAAAGAAGTGTTGAAATTTTATCATTAAAAAGCATAATTAAAAAAAATATTTAAAATAATAATCAAAATGAGTAGGTAAGTAGGTACAGAACGAAAGGAAATTAGAAACGTTTACCGCGCTCAAGAATAGGCAAGATAAGCAACCGAATTATTTGATACCAAAAGACGCATGCACATAAACGATGTGTGTTTGGGTGTATTGTCGCAACATGAATTCTGAGAAAATTATATCCTAAAATCGAAGAACGAAAAGCCCTACAACATGAGTGATTTATTACACGACGTTTTGCAGATCGCGAGAACTTTGTCCTCAAGTTCTTTGGGCACATCACCCGCAACAAAAACTCAATGGAGCGATTGGTGGTGCAAGGGAAAGTTGAAGGCAGGAGACCACGTGGGCGCTATCCAACACGGTGGACAGACCTCATAAAATCCGTGACACACTCAACCGTGAACGACTGCTCTCACTTAGCCAAACATAGACCCACATGGCGACATATCGTACGAGCAGCGGTGGCACAAGAACCGACCGAAACATGACCACGACCGCTCTGACAAGAGTGCTACGACTTAGAAGAGAGAACTTTGTGAAGCAAGTTTCCTGTTCACGTTATTTTCTTCGAACGTTGGGTAATTTGTAGTTCATACGCTATCCTGTCATTATTATCCTCGAGAACCCGACAACCAAACCTTGGTCTAGATATGACATTTTTATGACTAATTTCAGCGCTGCGACCGCAAGCAGAGCTTTTGTACCCGTACTTACTTGAAGTACAACATACGACATACAGCATTGAGAGCATGACGAACGTTTGATTCACAGTAATGCACAATGCCATGCACGTCTGTCACTCGTTACTTACCAGCGATCGCGTTTTAACGAATTCATTCCAACATGGGAAAACCCAGATTTTGTGGCCACAATTTTATTTCATTTTTTGTTACTCATACTATTGTTATATGTGAATTAGTGTTTTGCGGATAAAATAGCCAATAGGTATACACGTTCTGTGAAATGGGCAGATTACCTAAATCGCAGCCGGCCATACTCACTTTTTATTCTAACTTAATGAGAGATCATTGAAAGGACATAATTTCCCTAATTCTTCCATTTGTCTTACCCAGACTGCGGACTGCGGTACATTATATTCTGTGATCAAAATAACATATATTATACAAATTGTGAAACTATATAATGTAACGAATTGTTAATAAAATTTCCAATGATGCCGTGATCAAATATTTTTATTTTATCTTCACACATACCGAAACATTATTATAATTGTTACGGTTGTTGCTATAAAAATGATTTTTCATTACTCATACTCTGAAAGTAGGTCTGAAGTTGCCTGAGAAGCGGGTTGAAAGTAATACTTTTCAGGCCCGGGAGCTTCGCTTTCAACTGACAGCTGTCAAATTATAAAAAAAAAACTAGTTCCATTTTCACATTTCTATGGAACCATGTTCAAACTTTTTCTACAGTCACTCAATTACAGCACGATGTAAAATTGAAATAACATAAAGTTAAGTATTAATTCAAGAATATATTTTTTAAATGACTTAATTATAATTTAGTTTCAACAATTTCTTTAAAATAACATAGATTTTGCCAAAATATTTAAAGATAAAAATGAAAAATAATGGCTGAATAATGAAGTTGGCCGGCCAACGAAAAAAAAAACAAAATAGGCGGCAATCCGATTTTTTTTTTCGAGTTGTAAAGTATTGTTTATACTTCCTTGTATTATTTCTTTACCCAATTCCTGTTTTATTTTTATTTTCCTTGTATTCGTAATGAAAAGCACAGTGTTTACCTCGGGTGAAAGATTTATTTTGTCCCTCGAACTATTAGCGCCCTCGCTACGCTCGGGCGCCAAACCCCGTCTCGGGACAAAATAAGTAACTTTCACCACTCATGTAACAATGTACTATATTATGGCCGTGAAAAACAAATGAAAATCACAAATTAAAATTGTAATACTTCGGCGCACATCTGTCACCGCCATTACATCACGGCTTCAGGAATCCTGTGGGGATATTTATATTTCGCGAGCTATGCAGTACATCGCAAGTTTGTTTACGGTGCAGTGTGTTTATAAATACTGGAACGACATTCTGTGCTACAGTTATAAACGTTCACTTCCGATTTCCGCGTTATGTTCAGTCAGATCATATATTATGTTTAAAATGTACAACATGATCAGGTACATTTTTAATTAAGTTGGTACCTCACTGGTCACCGGATGGTTGCAGATCCAAAATGGCGTTCAGCGCCAAAGAAATCGAACGCAAATATTGTTTGAATAAAGACTGGCTGGTACGACGGCCCATAGTCGCATTTAATTTAAATTTAGTTGTTACTCTATGTCTTATTAAATAATAATATTACAATAAATGAGGCGCCTTTTATTTTCTCATAGTGGGTGATGAAAAGTAGAGTGTATCTCTCGGGCGCAATAGTACATTGTTACATGAGTGGTGAAAGTTACTTATTTTGTCCCGAGACGGGGTTTGGCGCCCGAGCGTAGCGAGGGCGCTAATAGTTCGAGGGACAAAATAAGCCTTTCACCCGAGGTAAACACTGTGCTTTTCATTACGAATACAAGGAAAATATAAATAAAAACAGGAATTGGCTAAAGAAATAATACAAGGAAGTATAAACAATACTCTACAACTCGAAAAAAAAAATCGGATTGCCGCCTATTTTGTTTTTTTTTTTCGTTGGCCGGCCAACTTCATTATTTAGCCATTATTTTTCATTTTCATCTTTAAATATTTTGCCCAAATCTATGTTATTTTAAAGAAATTGTTGAAACTAAATTATAATTAAGTCATTTAAAAATATATATTCTTGAATTAATACTTAACTTTATGTTATTTCAATTTTACATCGTGCTGTAATTGAGTGACTGTAGAAAAAGTTTGAACATGGTTCCATAGAAATGTGAAAATGAAACTAGTTTTTTTTTTATAATTTGGCAGCTGTCAGTTGAAAGCGAAACTCCCGGGCCTGAAAAGTATTACTTTCAACCCGCTTCTCAGGCAACTTCAGACCTACTTTCAGAGTATGAGTAATGAAAAATATATTTTTGCCTCGGGCGACGTTCTTTGAATTCCTCGCTACATTCAGGATGAAGAATCCCTCACTTCGCTCTGGATCCAAAATAAGCGCCCTCGCCGTAAAAATATTATTTTGCTCCCTTATGATACAATCTATAATTTTATGTTGGCCATGGAAACGTTATATTGTATATATTCGTAAGGTACAGCAGCAGTACACATAAATACCAATTAAAGCAAAGCTAACCATATTTTAATTTTATTTATTAAAAAAAAATAACCAGTGGCCCTAATTTTGATTGGAACCAAAAAATTGGTGCCGGTTGAACTAAAAAAATTCAGTATTCTGACTAGACTTCTGGTAAGTTAAAAGCCAAAACAATTATATTTATTCTGTATTAGTTTGTGATACTTTACTTAAGTCTACGCGGACGAAGTTTAAGTAAAGTATTCTATGTGTTAATCCAGGTTATAAACTACCTGTGTTCCAAATTTCATCCAAATACGTTCAGTAGTTTTTGCGTGAAAAAGTAACAATCATTCGCATTTATAATATTAGTAGGAAGTAGGATTGAGAGCACTTTCATGTTCAATCATTAGGCGTTTAAATGCAAAACATTAAATCTAAGGCCGGAATCAAGGCCACACTTTCTCAGTAGTACTTCTATAGTGATAAACAAACAAACAGTGTTGTCTGCGACATATCTATGATGCAGTTTATCTCAGCACAATGTTGCCAATATCTAAGGCCCGTTATCAGCCGCTCCAATGAGATGATTGTTCTGCAAATCGATTGCGACGAGTCTTAAGCGATACATTGTTATTTAGTCTACATATGCGTTCTATATACATAAGTACTCTATGTATAGGTAGTATTTTTTTGTTCAGTGTTGCGTGCGCGTGCGTTAGTCATGGCTAGGTACATGTAAGTCAGAATTTTGTCTTATTCTCCTTTCAATTTCATAACTAGTTTGGCTACATCTATTTAGAATATATTATAATTGTTTTGCTATAATGTCCACACAGCCTTTTTGTTTTCTGCAAATTTTCTAAACAACTTCTACGGTCGTGTTAAAAAAATATCTATTCAGTTTAACAACGATATGGAAAAAAAAACATACAAATTGCTAATTGATATTAATCTAGTTATCGAGTATATGCAAATAACATCTAACACGCCGCAGTCACGGATTCGGTCCACACTAAAATACCAATGGCGGGATTCCATCCATATACACAAATGTACTAATTCGAATGTTCAACTATGGTTAAACAGTTAAACGTAGCTCTACCATAAGTTTTACGTGAGCTAAAGATTCGCTGGTCGGTAGCGTCTAAGTAAAATAATTAAATAATAATAATTTTAGCCCTTTTTGACGTCCCACTCCTGGGCACGGGCCTCCCCTCAACACGAGGGGGATTCAGGCCATAATCCACCACGCTGGCCCAGTGCGGGTTGGCGGATTTCACATATCTTTCGAAAATTAGTTAAATCTTCTAAGACATGCAGGTTTTTATCATGATGTTTTCCTTCGCCGTAAGCAAGTGATAATCATACAGAAATTATGATTCGCACATAGATTTCGAAAAATCCAGAGGTTCGAGCCGGGGTTTGAACCCGAGACCTAGTAGCCCGCAAGACGCGTGCTTAACCAATCGGCTATCACTGCTAGAAGTAAAATAATTATAAATGTAATTTTGTACAGGGTGAGTATATTTCCACATCCCGCCTCCAGTACACGCTGAGCCGGGCTGGTGGACTATGGCTCGAATGCCCCTCGCATTATGGTGAAGGCGCCTGTCTAGCCCGCGAAATTCAAAATTTTCGAGTATTTTTATAGTTTATCCAAAATCTGAAAACATTTAAGACAACATTTTGTGATTTGCGACAAACACAGTATGCAGTGCATTTATTAATACATTTATTTTACTCTAAATATTATCACGGTGGATATGATACTAGTAAATCACTAAATATACAAAAATTGCCAGATTATCTGGATAGCTGTCGTTCTTGAAATGTTTTAGAGTAAGTTGGATATATTAATAAATGCACTGCACACGGTCTTTGTCGCGGATTACAAAGTGCGCCTTTTATTATGGTCAGATTTTGAAAAAAATCTAAAAAACCACAAAAAAATTGATTTTCGCGGGCTAGATGGGCGCTTTAGCCTTAATACTGATATACGCCCTCTTTATCGTTGGTTCCAAATTACTATCAGCGCATAGTGGGCGCACTGCCACAGGAGTGATGCTGTATTTTTTGCATCACATGGCGACCTAAAAAATTGCCATACAAATATTTTACGTAGACGCTAGCGACACCCGTTGAACGTACCCATGGTAGTGGTACTAATATTCTATTTGGCGATGGCGTCAGATAACTTTAAATTAAATTCGCGGCTGAACCGCACTTGTGTCAATATTCCACATAAAGGAATATTTTTTGGGCTTTAAATAATATTATGGTTGGCCCCATTGGGTGATGACGTCAGGCCCTGTCAGGCGACCTGCCCCCTACGAATGTTACTAACGGTCGAATACTCAAACACAAGTTATATTTCGCGAGTTACTTAATTTTGACGCGACATAAAAAAAAAACAGATAATCGGCAAAAATCTGTAATTCTTGTGTTGACGACCGCTTGGCGCAGTGGTTCGAGCGTAGGCCGCTTGGCTGCACTGCACATGGTGGTTGCGCATTCGATTCCTGCCGGGGCAAATTTCGGAAATGGCCTTTTCGTAATTTGCCCAGGTCTGGGTGTCACTGGGATCGCCTCCAGTTGTACGGTACCCATACAGTTGGTGTGTCAGTTTGTTGATATTGATTTATTATTTATTTGTATGGCGTTGTGTTCGAGTATTCGGAGGTGTTACCGCACCAGTCGATAGACCGTCGATCTACCATCGAACGATGATCGTAGCACTAGAGGCTGGTGACTAGGCCGAGTCAGCATTAAAATTGATGAGGGGGCGGAGTTATTCTCGCCCGCATAATAAGTCGCATCAGTTTCTAGACCATGCAGGCGTACACACGTCGCGAGTATATGTGAAGCTTTACATTATCAATCCAGATGACGATGCTGATATACCGATACTTTCAATATTGCTGCCATACGAATCGTGATCCGTGCGATACTTGTAATAGTACTGATGGTTTGAGACCCCCTCACTCACGTCAGTTTGGAGATGCTTGATAGGTTCTATACTGTCTCTATCTTGATCTCAATTTCAACAGCTTCCACCTTGATCTGACTGATTACTGACAGACCATGGATCGAAGCGGTTTACTAGCAACACTCCTTCTTCATGTACATAAAAAAATCCATGGTAGTTAACATTTACCATCTTTGGTGTGACGCCGTGGTTTTCCATGGATTGCGTTATTAATACTTATAACTCGATACTCGGCAATGTTACATAAGACAAATAATTGTCAGTGTAGAGCATTTCCTGTTGTCGGTTACAAATTGCTGTTCTTTGAACACGTCGCGTTTCACGATTGGGCGGTCGCGGTCCTGGACCACTTGTTGCATAATGTTCGTGTTTCCAACTGCAGGGGAATACCGTCTCTTATTATGTGTACTTTAGTATCGTCTTTACATGAAATTGAAATCTTTGTAGTATAACATCAATGCATTACCATATACATAGTTCCGATCGCAAATCTTCAACAGCTGAAGAGGAGTATCATTTTGACCACCGCTTGGCGTAGTGGTTCGAGCGTAAGCCGCTCGGGTCACTACACTGTGTGGATGCGGGTTCCATTCCCGGGGGTGAAAATTTTGAAAATGGCCGTTTTGTAATTGCCCATACTACTCGTATCACCTCTAGTCCAGTTTACGGTACCCATAGTACAAGAGTTGGTTAGTTTGGAATACTACAGTTGGTGTGTGTCAGGCGATATTTATTTGTTTGCTAACCGCGAATAATGGAATGGTCCAGTGGGGAGCAGGGTCGCCCTAGTTACCCAGAGGTTCCGGGTTCGATCCCTGGCCATTATACTGTTGAAGGAAGCCCACTTCAGTTGGGAGCTAACGGAATAGTAAGGTGTTAAGAGTGGCTTCTTATTTCTCGAGATCTTAAAGAATAAAGATATTGGATGTATTTAACGCTTATTTTTATTAACGTTGTTTACCGTGATATGTGTTAGTACGCAAATAAATTAAATATTTACAGGATGTCTGCGGAATGCATAGTTCATGATTTTTTGCCAGGAATTCTAGTCTTTGTTACATAGCAATTTAGATTATAATGTTGATGTCGGTAACATCTAGAAGATTCTAGAGATTCGGATCTGTTTCAGTAGTTTCGAACGTAGACACGTATTTAAATATTGATCTAAAGTGTTTAATTTGCGACGTATTGCATCTGATCGTCACAGTCACGTCTGATTGCATGCACTGCTGCCATGGAACTAGATACGCCACACGTGGAGTACTCAACGATATCAAATCTCTGAGGGATTCCTCTACTTGTCATTTAGAACGTACCTACCTAGGGACAAATAAGTAGTAAGTTCAATTTTGCGTGAGATATATTTTTGACAACGCTATTTCGTTCAAAACATATTTATGAATTAGAAACCATGGCGCAAGAAGATAAACGCATCACGCTATATTCATATTTTCACAAATCAATTAAATAACGTATAAGACCCTTAGCAGAAGAGTTTCTTACTTAAAAAAACCTTTTTTTATTTTGGAATTTTCGCAATCATATTTAAAGTTTTATTGATTATGCGGATTTAATATTAAAATAGGAATTTAATTCACTTGCACATTTTAAAATTTAATAGATAATTGTAAAAGATTTGGGCTCATCATTTCCGCAGTAGTGTGCGCATCACAAAACAACTCCGTCACATCCAGCGTCTGGCGCACTCGGTAAAAGTTATGACAACAATAATGCGTTATAAAACACACGGCATCAACGAAAAGCCGCTTCAGTTCGCCCGAGAACAGCGCAAGGTCAAGAGCATATGGACTCTTTCGAAAACAGTCGATCGCCGGCCTGAATCGCGATGTGACATACCCACTATTTAAATTAAAAAATAAAACGATAGAAAAAAAAAATAACAAAGAATAATCGATTATTTTTTAAAATTATAAAAACAATATAGCGCGTGGAGATCGCACGTGCGCCGCGTTCCAAATTTAAACGCAGAGCTTCCGCGCGTTCATTTTCCCACGTTGTTCGAGAGTTGTGTTGGATTTTGTGAAGAAAACAGTAGTTTCGAGTTTGCTTATTAAGAAACGTACCTAGGATATTGATTAGTGTGATATTAAATAAATAGAGGCCCTAGGGCTATCGCCAAGTTGGGTGGCTACGGAAACACGGAGTAAGTATTTTATAAATCAAATCTCCTTTTTATGGATAAACTTATTATTTAAAGTATTTTCAGTGTATTAATAAAAATATTTTATTTAAAAGTGAGCTGCTGTGCAAACGAATATTGTTTTTAATTTTCTTATTTAAATATACGAGTACGTAATTATGTTTGTATATATGATCTTTGGTACGGTGCTATATAAAAATATATTTCTAAGTTCGTTGAAATAACAATGGAAACCTTCATCATAATAAATATAAGACATAAGAAGTATTTAATAAAATTTAATAAAAGAATTTAATAAAATATAGGCATAAACAAAGGCATAAGTCCTTTATGTTAGGACCTTGCAATTATTTTTTCCATCACAATTTCTTTAAAATATTGTTTCCCGTGTAGCCTGTGTTATATTTGGTGAAAAAAATAGTATACACTGTAGGAACATCAAGCATGCTCTTTATATTATTAACTAGCTGTGCCCAACGACTTCGTCCGCGTAGTATTTAACGTAACAAAAATTTCGGGATTATCGGGATAAAAAGTATCCTATATGTTAATCCCGGTTATAAACTATCTGTGTTCCAAATTTCATCCAAATCCGTTCAGTAGTTTTTTCGTGAAGGAGTAACAAACATACATACATACATCCACACTCACAAACTTTCACATTTATAATATTAGTAGGATATCTTTGCACAACTAGTGCTTTATTTAGAAAATAAGAAAATTTTCCTGTGGCACTAATTTATTATGACGACTGCGTACACTGTATTTATATTATTCGCAATGTTTATCAAGTGTTTTATCGAACATCGCTCCGTTGACTTGCTCGGTGTGAGGTCGAAATTAAATGCAGTAGTTTACCGCGTACTGAAATAATTCTGGTTGGTACCTATACGATAAGAGCTTTTCTTGAGAGACGCTTCATTTTCATTTATTTCTAATTATGTTGCGCCTACGCCTAATTAAATATAAGTGGATTTATTTTTAATGACAGGGCCATAGGCTCAAACTTCATAGACTAACATTGCTACTTCTTCATTAAATTCTATCGAGAGTTAAAGGCATTTAACTTTGCAGATAGGAATTCGTCATACATATAACGAAGGTGAGCGCTAAGGGTTAAGACATGAAAATTTGTATGCGCCCCAGGAATCGCGATGAAAACTATTATTTTTATAATAAATACAAACTATTGGTCGAAATTCGATCATAATTCATTTTAATTTTAATTTTAAACGCCATTAAGGTTCTATTATCAAAGACTATTTGATACTGGCACGCAGAATGCACTATGGAAGTCCCGCCCTTCGAAATAAAGAAAAAAAACTGTCACCGTTTGTCATTCAGACAGTCAGTCAGTTAGTTACCAAGTAGTGTGTGTAATGTTTTATTTACTGATTTAATATTGTTTTATACATAATAAAAAAAATGTTTGTATTCTGCACTCTTTCTCCACATAAACTAAAGTGTGCCAAATTTCATACTCCTCCGTCCGCGCAATTTTCGTAAAAAGTGGTACAAAAATTTTCCTTCACGTATTAATATATAGATTAAGAGAGCTTTTAAACCAAGAAATCTTGTATTACACTTTACTCAATTATTGCTTCCTTCGTGTGGTCCGATTTCTCACGCACGTGTCAGCGCTGCCGTTGGTGTGTAGCGGTGTAAAACGCACGCAAGATAAACAGCACACAAATGTAATAATTTTGCCATATTTGACTACATTTTATTATCACAGTGTATATTTCGAACCAGCATCTCGTCCAGTGAAATAAAATTTCGTCAAAATGTATGTGCTATTTTATCTTATGTTGGAGATAGTATAGGGATAATTATTTAAAAAAAGAAACTGATTTTCAGATGATTTTCAATGTAATTGCGTTGTTTTGCTCGCGGCCTGTCACCGCCATCATGGTCATAGTATTTGTGTCACGTCGTATATAAAATATGAATAATATTTTTCTTTCTTTCCCTATCAAGATACGAATCTGGCGTCAAGTATGAGAGTACATTCACACCGATTTAAGATAAACACGAGGCGTTCGCCTTCCCGCGGAAACGTTCCACTATTTATTGCAACCTGTTGTATTGTTGGAAACTATTACCGGTTCGCTGTATGCTCGGATTTGTTCAATGTCGAGACGGCTAATATGTAGAGTGGATAAATATTCTCTTCCTGGACCTTATAGGTCCTACCAAAAAGTGATTATAAAATTAAAAATAAGTAAGTAAATGCATAAATTAATAATATAGATATTTAATGCGAAAAAATAATTATATATACCTAATATGAGGAAATAATTAAATTCAGCTCAAAACCGAGTTAATTGGCAACTGTACTTGGCATGGGACGCGACCTAAACGCGATCGCCGCTTGATGTTGTGAAGTTGTGCGGGCAATATACCTAAGTGTACCCGTACGAAGCAATGTACGACTGATTGTCCCAAAATCATCTCTAGAGCCATGACGAATGTGAATTTCGACGATGGTAGAGACGTGCTGTGGTCTATTACTACCAACCACACTCAAAAGATCGGCGGTGTAAAGCAGTTATTATAGCTGCGATTCCTACGGTCCCCTCACCACCATCCCCTTTATCTCTTCTTTTGTTCCATTCCTCTTTAGGTCGGCAACATGCGAGTAAGGCCTTCGACATAAGACTTCACATCAAGCGGATCGCACGCTAGTTTGGTGACTTTGTTATATTATACATAACAAAGTCACCATTATTATTATAAATTATAATACAAATAGAAATAAATAAGCTTCTTTGGTAATTCTTAAAAAGAGTGTACAACAAGAAACCGTTAAAAAAATGTCAATTTTAGACTTCATTTAGTTGTAGAATTTCACTTAGTGCTAAATAGTCAGCAAACGGGCAGACAATATTTTGAACAAAATCGGTTTCTGGAATTCTTTGTGCGACCTATCGTTCTGCTCGCCTTGTCAAACATTCTTCGGTATTTGATATGTACCTACGTCTACATCTCGCGGGTTCAGTAAACAGTTGATAGATACGTGCGTATTATGTATTGTACGTGCGTATGTAAACAATGTACGTTTGACGCAAGCAATACGGATACTAACAATTCTTTTGTGCGTAAAACCAGATAAACTTAGTTGATAACAATAAATACAGAAAAATAAATGCAAGAGCATTATTCTGATATCATGAAGATTCTGAACCATCTTGAACTTGTGATCTGGTTTTTTTTTAGTTATTTCCCGTGTAGATAATATAGTTTAATTGTTTATGCACCAAATGATGAAATTTTGCAGATAGCATGTCTAACAAAATAGTGAACGTTAAAGGCAACACAATGTTTATGTCCTTAAATAAATAAAAAACCAAAGGCAGACACGACATGTAGTTACTTTCACAGTATAAATATAGTCGATAGCGATAGTTAATTTAATTAACGCCTAAATGGACGAAATTACAATCTTTCAATTTAAGTTCCTGACTTTACGAAATTATAGCAGCTAAACATACAAAACTAATACTAATCCATTTTAACTATAAATAGCGTGTTGATATTGATATAGTTGTTTGGTGAGTCAGGCGGGACAACGAATTCTAATATCTGATCGTGACATTTGAAAATCTTTGTTCAATTATTAATAATTTCGAAAAACTGTGAAGTGCATTATATTTAAATATAAAATAGTTAGTATAAATAGAACATTAAAATTACTTTTATTATATTATTAATTACTCATCGCAACAGGTATGCGCATAGGTAGCACCTACGCGTCATGCGTAGCAGTTGTAGCGCCGTGCTACGTTGCTACGACGTTATCCAGGACCTCTACGTATATAGTTACCTATGAATTTGTCATTATGGTAAATTGGCCCACATGCCTTTGTCACAAGTGATTATGTACAAATTAATAAATGACTCTACCTCATTAAGATACAAATCTTAATTTGCTTTATTGAGAAATGTGTTTACAGTTACAGTTAATCGATAGTACAGTTCAGGTTATTTAAGCCGTGATATTAATTAGCTCGTAATTATAGTTAGGCAGCTATCGCTAATTTAATCCCGCCGTCGTCAGTCTGCAGTGGGCGGATTCGAAAAACAAAACCAGAGTAAAATAACACGATACACCCGCTGGTGCCGCCTAAATAATATTTACAGTTACAAATACGAACAATGGCGATTGTTACAACTGTTTTGTGGCCCACATCTTTACCGCACTCATTTTGTTTAAAAAAGGAATGATCTTCCATCGTGTTGTATATTTGTATAGTTTGGGAACCCTTGTGTCACATTTATTCGCTGCTAAGTTGCTAAGTCCTGAAGAGGAGATCCCTCTCAGGGGTTTGTTTAAATAGTATGTAGCGTAGTTTGTTTTTTGTACTCAATACCTATCATGTTAAAAATTGGATCATTGTCCGACATGTAAGTAGGTACGACTTATCATTGTGTTTTTATGTGATAGTATAAAACTCCAGTGTTAGAATAACAAATACCTTTAACGGAAAGAAAGAAAGATAGCAAAATGTACAAAAAACAATATTTATACTTTGAGTGATTTCGAAGCTAAATATTTTGTTTAGCTGGAGACAGATATGACATGCATGTCTCACTGATTCACTGATAAAACGGACAAATGTTCATTGTTTTAAAATATTATTTTCATATTAACATAAACAGGATTAATCAGCTCGGACGTAGGTAGTTATCGGCTAATGACATTAGTTATTGTTATTAAATAATATAATAATTTCAAATGCTATTACAACGGAACTTTTAAGATTATTAGCACGTAATTATGATTAATGATTATGCATCATTCATATTTTTACAGTGAGTACGCTAGCCAGTTATTTTTCCATCAATCGTGTAACGCGTTATGTTTATATGTAGTGTTGATTATGCCAATGACAATTTCGTAAACATCACTATTAAAAAAAGAGTAAAAATATATATATACTATGTACGAGCTGTCAAAGAAATAAAAGTTTGAGAAGTGTAACCTATTGAATTTATTACTTATAAACCTTAATACCACGGACATGAAATAACTGGAAACCTGAAATTATACAACATAAAATGGTCCTGCAACGAGCCAGATACCAACCAGCGGCCACATCGTGATAAGGGAAAGACTTCAGCAGCGTAGCGACGGGCCGGCTGATAACCTAAAAATAAAAAAAACATGGTGTGAACATGTGCATCGAAGTGAACAGTTAACATATTTACTAATCAAACACGATATCAATGCAACCTAGACACTCTCAAACAACGAATATTATTACTTAAGCTGTAAAACAAAACCATGGATAAGGCAGAGCAAATTATTTACGAATTGGAAGACATCTTTGAACGTTTTGTGAAGTTACGTGACAACATTAAGAAATGTCCGAAGCCTAGATTAACTAAGGGTTACTTGCAAACGAAATTACAATGTGTGGAAGAATACTGGAGTAATTACAAAACTGGTTATATGAATTTGTTGAAAATTGTGACAAGAGAACAACGAAAACAATTGGAATATTTCAACAAAGATGTTTACGCGGATTGTGAAGAACAATACACAGACTTAAAAGCTAACCTGCTTGACGGATTATCACATACAAAGTTACAATTGCCAACAACAGAACTAAATATCGAAGAAAAAGGCGACAGTTTGTACCAGGGTGGAGGCACACAAGTGAAATTACCAAAAATTCAATTACCTACATTCGCTGGCAATTATGAAGATTGGCCGATGTTTAAGGATTTGTTTAAGTCATTGGTACATGAAAATACATTGCTGAGCAGAGTACAAAAACTACATTATTTGAAGTTAAGTGTCAGCGGGGATGCGGGAACATTACTTAAGCATATACAAGTCACAGAAACAAATTATGATCAAGCATGGGAAATCCTTATTAACCGCTATGATAACAAAAGGCTGATTGTCACATCCATATTAAGACGCATGTTTGATCAAAAGAAAATGCTGAATCAAAGTGCAAGCCAGTTGAAATTACTCTTAGATACAACTACAGAGTCGTTGAATAGCTTAAAGAATTTAGAAGTCAAAGTGGATTCTTGGGATCCGATGGTGATATTTATGGTGGTCAAAAAGCTAGATGCAGAATCTCACAAGCAGTGGGAGGAATATGTAAGTGATAATAATGAAAGTGACTTACCTACTTGGCCAATATTACAAAAATTCATGGAAACCAAGTTCCGTACACTTGAGTTAACATCTTCATCAAGAGATAAGCCAGCTATTCGCTCTTACCATGTAACTACCAATGAAAGAAATTGTCCAAAGTGCAACGACAACCATGGTCTTTACCACTGTAAGGAGTTTGGTGAAATGGATCCAACACAACGAAGTCTGTTTGTAAAAAATAATTCCATCTGCTTCAACTGTTTAGTTCCTGGTCATGGAGTCAAATCATGTCGTCTGTCCACATCATGTAAAATATGTCACAGACGACATCACACATTGTTACATGAACAACGCTCTAGCAACAACACAGAGTCATATACAGAAGCAATGCAGCCCAGCGTATTACATTCCAATGTAGAAGAGACTGAGGATATTCAAGTGAATACAGTGATGACGTCACGCAATTGTACAACTATGAAAAGCACTGCCTTGTTAGCCACAGCAGTAGTTATTGTGAAGAATGATGAAGGATACACTACTGTACTGAGAGCACTCATTGATCCAGGATCACAAGGTTGCTTGATAACTGAGAGAGCTGCTCAACTATTAAAAAGTAAGAGACATCCCATAAAAGGAACAATACTAGGTGTTGGTTCTACATCGTCTAAGGTCAGTCATGTAGTCCAAGTGGAAGTTTCATCAAGATGGCAAACTGAATTCAACCTTAAGATTAAAGCATATGTAGTATCCAAACACTTGACTACACAAATACCTACAAATACAATTACAATACAGAATTGGTTGCATCTACAAGGACTCATATTGGCTGATCCAGATTACCATACACCGGGGTCAATCGACTTGCTTCTCGGAGTTAACGAATATGCTCAGATTCTACAAAACGAGGTTATCAAGGGTCCACCTGGTTCGCCATGTGCCCAAAAGACTATGCTAGGTTGGATTCTTTTCGGCAACATAAACAATGACACAACACCAGAGCAATCAATAATTGTAATGCACCAACAAATAGAGATAGATGACATGCTTAAAGTACTATGGGAACAAGATACAGATACCAAAAGAAAACTTACCAAAGAAGAAGTAACCTGTGAAGAGGTATATAAAGAAACATTTACTAGAGATGAAAAGGGAACTTATGTGGTTCACTTACCTTTAAAAGTTGATCCACCAAGAGCCGTAGAAGGAAATACTAGAAGTATAGCACTGAAAAGACTAAGACAATTACAGCAGAGATTACACAGAAATGGAAAATTAAAGGAATCATACACTGATGTTATTAACAACTACATAGAGCTAGGACATTTGGAAGAAGTACCTGAAAAGGAAAGAGAAAATTTCTCAGTTTACTTACCCCATCATGCGGTGGTGCGTGAAGATAAAGAGACAACCAAAGTTCGTGTAGTATTTGACGCGTCGTGCAAAGGCAGTAATGACATCTGCTTAAATGATGATCTGATGACAGGTCCTGTAATACAAGAAGATTTGAGAAGTATTCTTATGAGATGGCGTATGCATAAGATTTGTTTTACAAGTGACATTGAGAAGATGTATCGAATGGTTCGAGTTCATAACAAACATGCTGATTTCCAGCGAATCTTATGGCAACACAATGATGACATCAAAGACTATAGATTATTAACTGTTACATTCGGGACTGCATCAGCACCTTTTCTAGCTATCAGAACACTTGCTCAGATTGCAGAAGATGACGGTAGAGAGTATCCAGTCGCCGCAAAGATAATTAAAGAAGATATGTATGTTGACGATGTACTCTCTGGGCATGACACAGTTCAACAAGCTATTGAGGCTAGGCAGGAATTACAAACCATGCTAGAAAGAGGTGGAATGAAACTGCAAAAATGGTCATCTAACAACCTGGAATTTTTAACATCCATAGATCCTGATCTAGTATCAAAGAACGCAAAATTGGATTTAAAGATAGATGGTACAGTAAAGGCTTTAGGTTTATCGTGGAATCTAGAAGAAGACACTTTTCACTACTCTTTGACCTTACCACCTGTCACAACAAATGTCACTAAAAGATCAGTACTCGCAGACCTACAACGCCTGTTTGATCCATTAGGTTGGATAGCACCTACAATTGTCATGGCCAAGATACTCATTCAAAAGTTGTGGCTAGAAGGAGTCAACTGGGACGAGAAACTTGAGGATACCCTATCAAAAAAATGGATTGGTATCAGAGAGGATTTAAGAAATGTCGAGACAATTAAAGTTAACAGATGGTTAAATACTTACCGAGCTGCACATGATAAGATTACACTGCATGGCTTCTGCGATGCTTCCATGCATGCTATGGCGGCGGTTGTATATAGTAGAGTAGAGAAACCAGACGGATCAATCGCTATTAATATTGTAGCTGCTCGAACCAAGGTAGCGCCAGTAAAGACAGTATCATTGCCACGACTGGAGCTATGTGGCGCCGTCTTACTGGCGAGACTTCTACATCATGTAAGTCAAGCTATGAGAATACCAACACTGCAAACATACGCCTGGACAGATTCATCTGTGGTGCTATCCTGGTTATTTGGTGAACCGGGAAGATGGAAGCCGTTCGTGGCGAACCGGGTGGTGGAAATCCTGGAAAATGTAAATAATAGCCAATGGCATCATGTTAGATCTGAACATAATCCAGCTGATATTGCATCGAGAGGTTGTACAGTCACTGAACTACAGAACCACCAACTGTGGTGGAAGGGACCCCAATGGCTTTCAGAAAGGAAAATACAATTTACCAGACCAAACATAATTGTAACAGAATTAGAAAAAAGGGCTACTAAGGTTTGTCTTGCCATGACCGAGGAGCAAGGAAGTCAGAATACACTAATTAATTTTGAAAGATTTGAATCACTGCCCGAATTGATGAGAATTATTGCATACTGTAGACGAGTACTATATTACAAAAAAATGATAAACATCGAAAAGGCATTAACTACAGAAGAGTTGGATACGGCACTAAAAATATGCATAAAAAAGGCACAATTAAATGATTTTGAAAGAGATCTGGAAATAATACAGAAACACAAGACAGTTAAGCAGATAAGCAAATTAAAATCATTAAATCCATATGTGGATGAAGAGAACGTCCTCAGGGTGGGCGGTAGGCTACGGCATGCCAACCTCAGCACCGACAACAAAAACCCGATAATACTAAGTAATAAAAACCCACTTACCTCACTTATTGTAGCTGAGGCTCATAAGAAGACGCTTCACGGTGGTGTCCAGCTGATGTTGTCCTACTTGCGTTCACGGTACTGGATCATAAAGGCGAAGAGTGCTGTCAAATCTCACGTCCACAAATGCTTAGTGTGTGCGAAAATTAGAGCAAAATCTATGACTCAAATGATGGGAGATTTACCCAAGGTCAGAGTGAACCCTGCGCGGCCTTTCTTGCATAGCGGAGTAGATTTCGCAGGCCCCTACAATGTCCTGATGTCCAGAGCAAGAGGAGTAAGAACTACTAAATCTTATATCGCTATCTTTATATGTATGTGTACTAAGGCCATACATATTGAATTAGTTGGTGATCTCACGTCGCAATCATTCATTGGAGCATTCAAACGGTTTGTCGCACGAAGAGGCCGGTGCGCACACTTATGGAGCGATCAGGGTAGAAATTTCGTTGGAGCTAATAAGGAACTAGCAGACGCATGGGAAGAGGCTCGCCTAAATTTTAGAGATGACATAGCTGACAGTCTAGCACAAGATGGGACTCAGTGGCACTTCATCCCAGCCTATAGTCCAAATTTTGGAGGCTTGTGGGAGGCGGGCGTAAAGTCCATTAAATTCCACTTGAAGAGAATATTGACTTCAAATTTGACATATGAAGAGCTATCAACACTGTTGTGTCAAATCGAATCATGCCTTAATTCACGACCGTTAAATCCAATAGACGAGGCAGATGTGGATAACCCTTTAACACCTGGTCATTTTTTAATTGGCGAGGCACCAGTTGTTGTTCCAGCACCTGACTTACGGGAAGTGAATGTCAGCAGTTTGGCTAGGTGGCAATACATACAGAAATTGCTGAATGATTTCTGGCACCGATGGAAAAATGAATATCTTACAAGGCTACAACAACGACCAAAATGGATGACGCCGAAGACTGAATTTAATGTTGGTGATATAGTGTTGGTGAAACAAGACAACATCCCTCCGGGTAAATGGTTAATGGGTCGAATTGTGGCAAAACATACTGGACTGGACAATCATACTCGCGTTTACAGTGTTAAAAGTGGTGAAAGTATTGTCAAAAGATGTATAAGTAAGTTATGTCATTTGCCAATTGATACCAAACCTTAGGGATAGTAATTTAAAGTCAATATGCAAACATAGTAGTTAATTCCACTTACGTCTCTAGTACTTATTGTTATACTTACTTTAATTTGCTTGGTACCTCAACCTATTGACACTTGACTGTTTACCAATTTGGTTAAATCTTTGGTTAAAGTAAAACTGCATCATGTGACTATACTTATCTACCTATTGTAATATTCTATGTAGCAACTTATAATTAACTAAAGTGTTTGTCATTCTTTCGAAGGCAAAACCTAGTTAGGTTATAACTCTTTCATTATGTTTAAATACCTACTTAATAATTTTGATTAGCTTGATTCATTTTGTCTACCTACATTTATTGTTATATTTTTGATTATGGCTTAAGCTATCTATCTATCAGTCTGCTTGACAGGGTGGTAATATGTTTCTTAATTGTGGATTTGATCACTATGTTTTTATGGTAGAAAGAAAGGTTTGTTTGTTTTACTTATTAGGGAGTTCATATGGCTATAATCTGTAAGAAGATTGTATTTTCAGTTTAATGTAAAAGGGTCATACCCACAAATGTTCATTACTTGTGGGCATACCCCTTTTGGTGGGCGGTATGTTGATTATGCCAATGACAATTTCGTAAACATCACTATTAAAAAAAGAGTAAAAATATATATATACTATGTACGAGCTGTCAAAGAAATAAAAGTTTGAGAAGTGTAACCTATTGAATTTATTACTTATAAACCTTAATACCACGGACATGAAATAACTGGAAACCTGAAATTATACAACATGTAGCTTCCTTATATATCTACCTAGGCACTGAACCTACTACTACTACTGAGTACCTATATATTATTGAGTATATATTTTACGAGGTTAATTAAGTATTATACTTTAGGACCAGTATATAGACTAAAATCAAAGGTATATAAATGTCAATGGGCATAAATAAACAAAGCTGCGTTCACTTTAGCAAGTTTTTTCGTTTATAGTGACTGTTGTATTACCTATAATATGCTAATCGTTACCTTAAATAGAAATCCATACTGATTTATTGATAAGAAATAGCGATATTACAAAAATATATGAATTTATCGATGACACTAAATGATCTAAAATTGTCCCTATTCTATAACGATCACGGCCACATAAAGTGATTTCAATCCATATAATGTCAACTTTACCGATGAACGATAAACATAGCAACTTTATCAATTATGTTAAAACACTCGATTCTTGATTGATTGATGTATCGATACAAATCGTTTCCCGTTGCGTCTAACTCTGCGCCATGGAGAGTCTGCGCGTGATTTTTGTGACGTCAATCATTGTATAAGCGATGACGCCAAACCTCAGTATAAAACCTATTGATAGGACGGAATGTCGATATAAAAATATAGCTGTCGCCGCCAACTAGCTTAATTCGCCGTTCAATTAACAGCCTAGGCACTTAACTAAACGGCGCCGTTCAACTAGTGGCCTGAATGATATTCAGCCATTTGATCAAACAGCTAGGCAAATGACTTGGATCGATGACGTTTAACTATTTGCCTAGCCGTTTAATTACCTGCCTAGCCTGTTCATTTCAATTTAGTTCTACTTTCTGCCACCTAGCGCCAAAACTCACCAAACTGTCAATATCTCTATATTCTATTATTCTCTTTGGTGAATATGGCGTCGGAAAAAAACAACTTTGATGGAATAATTTTATTAGGTACTTAGGTTTTTTAAGAATTTTTTTAGATCCCCGAATCTATTTGCCGGGTGGGGTTTCTGTGGGGTCATACAAAAATAACCCTAACCTAAACCCATCCAGGTCGTTCTGCTTCGGTAGTATTTTGAAAAAGTTTTGTAATACTTAAATGTCAACCAGTTGCCTAAGCATTAGCCAGCCAGTTTATTAAATGTTGTAATAGACGATACGGCTGAATATCATTCAGGCCGTAAGTGCCTAGGCTGTTAATTGAACGGCGAATTAAGCTATTTGGCGGCGACATAGCCAATCTGGACGCAAATGGGAAATGACAGTGATATTTTTGGAGTTTTTTTTAAATAAAATTGAAATACTAATTTTTAGATTACATAGGTTCAATTATTTCTTCAATAATGAGACTATGAAATGCCACTTGGCAGGCGATAACGTAAATGGGTTGACAATTGTAATGAAGAAAACTAAACAGCAATAAGATATTAAAATTAATTTATTCTCACTTTTTACATGGTTTTTGTTTAAGACGTTTACATGGTTGGCCAAATATTCACTTGATTACATACATAATTCAAATAAATTAACGTTAATTTTTGAGAATCGTCTGTTGTTACAGACGATTTTAATAATGAACCACCTGTATAAGTTTTCTTTGCTACAGTGAATGTATTTTCGAAATCCTGCAGGTAGTGACGTAATCAATTTTGGGGTCAGAGAGGTGTTACTGTACTAGGCTCTTATAAGTTATTATGCCCTGGTCGTTTCTGAGTTAAAACAAAGAGTTAATTTTCCTCAAAGATGCATTGTTGATACGTGGTACCACAATATGTGAGCTGCATAATAATGGAATCTTTAAAACAAATGTATCGGGAAACGAGTAGGTATTTTACTACGGCGTTTGTTTTATTGTCTCAAGATGACTCGTCCATATTACTAGACGTACAATTAAAATATGGAACGAGTTTATCATACCTACGCTATGATGAACACCTGTAACACGTTTCTTGCAAGTGCAAGTGATATAAATATGCTTATGTAATAGATACTAATGATAAATCTATTTCATTGTTATCGACTGCTACTCCATGCAATCCATATTATTACAGTGAGGGTCCTTCCCTAAGGGCCGCTGTGGGCACAGTAGTAGTGTACCTACGCGTAGAGAGGTTACGCGATTTTTCTATTGATGATGTAGATTGAATGAAATTTTATTTGTCTATTATTGTTTGCCTTTGTCTGCTTCTCACTTTTAAGTTCGATCATGACGGGGAGATACGAATTTAAGGCCATATTCCTTTGTCGTTATTGTAATACGAGTATAGAGTCTAATTAAGTGTGTTATTTTTTTTGTGACAGGGGCGTGAGGGGAGCTCGCTCTGCCGCGGGTGCGGGCGCGTCTTGCTGGGGTGAACGGCGCACGCGCAACATGATCGCGAGCATCAAGGGCTTCTGGAAGGTGTGCCGCTACGGCGACCTTTACATGGTATGTGTTATACCTCCAACAGGGCACCGCAGGGCATAGACCTTTAAATATATTTTTTTATCTTTGACTTCACTGAGACCAATGGAACGGAGCTTACGCAACTCGTAAAGATATTGCAGGTAGTGTTTATGACTTTTACAATGTATACAAAACACTATAAGGAACAGGTCTCCTTGCAAACAAAAGATCACAATACGATAAATAGACCTTATGACAACATGTCCATAAGCCAGATTTCAGCAAGGCTTTCACAAAGAATCACTATCTGATAATAACACGTACGTATCACGTACGTATTCTCTAAAGGGATAGGCAGAGGTTCAGTGCAGTGCATTCACATGTAATTTCGTCATAGTGAGGCTATTTATTTATTATGAATACATCCATTATTTATGAAAAACCCGGCATTACGGGCCAATTAAGGATTCCGTAGCCATTTCAATAGCGAACATTATAGCGCGTCGTTATCCAAAATAGTGACATAATTGAAAAAAAGTGTTGGTCGCTCATTTTTTACCCTCCCTTTTGAGTGTACTCTGTAACTCTTTAAATTCATTTTACCTATCAAGGAATGGGATTTTCTAAAAATTATTTCTTAGTGGATTAGTTGATCTACGGTATAAAAGGTACCCGCTGACAATATTTATTGTTTATAACACCAGCAGTTTACACTGTGCATCGTTGGTTTGGTTTTAATTAGTAAGTATGCGACGAGTATTAATAATACTCGTATGTGACATAAATAGCCGTATCTTTTGATTGCGTGGACTTGGAAGTTTACATTTTTTACACCTCCAAGATACCTTAGGATTTGATACTTGATATTAATTTCAACTGAAAACTCTACCCGTGAGAAATAAGTACTTGACAGACAGACAGATAGACAAAAAACAAAGTGGTTCTACATGGGTTCCGTTTATTCCATTTGAGTTACGGAACTCTACAAAAACACGATGAGTTAGCACTCAAATAACAATTGACTAAATGTTATCGCATCGAACGTCGTTAGCATACAATTAAGGTATATCTGTTTCATATAAAACAAACAATAAAAGTAATTTGCATATCGAATTCGCGTTTCCCTCAATATCTTGTCCCAGTTTCATATTAGTTGGTGTCAAGGGCAAGGTAAAGTAAATTTAGTCGAAATAAATGAATTTAGCAACTTGCCATCCGATCTGTGTTTTGCAAGATTAAACCTTTAAAAGGAATTATGTTAAATTCAACAAGTCAAACGCCTACGCGAGTTCCATGTACTTGCGACCATCGTCGGTTTGACATTCATGTATTCGATAATTTTGCCTGATATGTACATTTAATAATCTTGAGGGAGCTGCAAGATAAAAATTTAAACGCATAACACTCGTGGCAAAAAAATAAACTTAACTACCTAATTGGTGCTAAAAATACTTCCAGATGATCGTATGAGATTACATCAAATTATAGTTACATCGGATCATAAAATTCTTATTACATAAGTTTGCATTAGGTATACCTGAGAAGAACAATTCTATAAATAAGTCACGAGACTAGAACCAGTAATGTTGCACAATATTTCACAAATGCACCTGCGATTTTAGAACTAATTTAGCAAGCTGCGACAAAAAGAAAACATACCAATGATGACAAGAACATTTCTAGTTTGTGTATGCTTACCACATCAAATAAATAAAATTGGAGTGTCCGTTTGTAATATCAAAATAACACCTTTTCACTAAGTGCATATCAAAGTACATACGACACCTATAGCAAAAACGCGATATAAAAAATGTTTATCTGTCTGTCTGTGTGTTTGTTCCGGGTAATCTCCGAAACGGCTGGAACGATTTTGACGGGACTTTCACTGGCAGATAGCTGATGTCATAGGGAGTAACTAAGGTTACTTTAATTTTAGAAAAAAACAATTAGGGTTCCGCGTAAAATAATAAAAACAAGAAACCAAAGAGTATCTCCGAAACGGGTGGACTGATTTTGACGGGACTTTCACTGGTAGATAGCTGATGTTAAGCAGTAACTAAGACTACTTTTATTTAAGAAAAACAATTTTTTTAAAAATGCGTCTTGTCGTGCGGGCTCAGAACGCAGGAGCGGGCTGTTAAATTCCACGCGGACGAAGTCGCGGGCTCAGCTAGTTGTTAAGAATTTGATATACTTTCCTCCTACGCCTCATTTCAAGCTCGGGTTATCAATACACAAAAGGCAAATTTCAACATAACATTATAACAGGGAAATCTAATAAGGACAACATACCAATATAACTAAGAAATAATGTTCATTTCAAACAATTAGTATGTACAGTAGGATCGCTTCTTTGTATATATATATTCCTTAACAAAGGAATTAGCTAATTCTAGAGCGCAAACACAGACATGTGCACAGACGACAATGAGACAGTGTGATGACAAACATCAAATTTAGCATGAAGAACCGTTCAGATAAAGGCGTTATTATGTTAGACCCAGTAGGGTTTCATCATGTCCCATTGGTTAGCGGCGCGGTAAACTTGCTAAACATGGTTTGATTTGACGCTCGACTTAACGTTATCCTACTAATGTATGTATGTATGTATGTTTGTTACTCCTTCACGCAAAAACTACTGAACGGATTTGGATGAAATTTGGAACACAGATAGTTTATAACCGGGATTAACATATAGGATACTTTTTATCCCGATAATCCCGAAATTTTTGTTACGTTAAATCCCGATAATCCCGAAAATTTTGTTACGTTAAATACTACGCGGACGAAGTCGGGGCGCACAGCTAGTATAACTATAATGTTGTATTATTTCGCATCGTAATGTGATTGATTAGTTGTTAGAAATTAAATAAGAACGTGTTTAGAAGGTAAAACAAAGTACTTGTAGGTAAATGTGAATTTGTGTAATCGCTAATCCTTCATTAACAATGTAGGCGCAGCGGTCTTGATCTTTCTGGAACGGTCACACTACAAAATTTTACCAGTTAACGATAGCCGTGTCGCGGTATATCAATAAAGACTTACGAGCAAATCTTCCGAACCAATACTGCTGGGATCTGAACGCGACAGAGCGAGACATCGACTAGCGGATGAAATTACATAGGTTTTTTTTTATTATAACAACAGTGTTTTTGCGATCATTTATCATTATCCAAATAGCGACCTTGAGGACTTGCCAAAAGGTTAAACAAACCTGTTAAGTACAATTTGAAATTGTAATCAATAGACTAGTTGTCACACGATTACAAATTGCAGACAGGTCGGATCAGGTAGTCAGTGGGTTGTATTGTAAACATAGGCTCTATCAAATTACATTAGTTATATGTTAATACGATGTTAAATACAAAATAATATAGGAAAACATCAATTAAGTATTTACTTAGTACTTATTTCACATAATATAAATAATAGTGATATACTAACTCGTATATTCGGACTAAAGGTAGATTTCTTAAACATAACAGAGCTTGGACTAACGGCAGCTAAGCTTAGTTTTATATTGTTAAAAAAATATTCAGTGTTGATTGGATTAAAGATGATACTACGATACATATGTGTTAGTGAGAAAAAAACATCGGTAAACAATCTACTAATACCTAGATTAAATGCAACTTGATCGATTGCAAACTGGAACCTCAGTTCTCTGCTGGGCAAAAACTTTAAAGCGCACTCCATGCAGCCGCGCATCGCACGCGCAAAAAGATAAATTAGCATCTAATAGATATAAATGCTATTATTAAGACAGTAACAAAAAACTGTTATATAACGTCCGTGGCATTGAGCGCGCGGTCGGACCGCGTCCGTTGTCGGTTCAAGTTCAATAACGTTATTCGTTTTGCGGTCCGTTTGTTCGGTGTGCACCACACTACATGCGACTACAAATGTTCCCATGATGTTAATTCTGGAGTGCAAAAGATATCGTTCCAAAATGACTCTACTGGACATTAGAATTCTCCCAATAAAACAAGTGCATTGCAATGATGGCTCCCCAAACGAAACAACACGGAGGTAGGTACTAAGGACTGAGCGATACCATTCGACCAGATTAGACCTGAGAAAAGTACAGGATAATAAGGATTAAATACAGATAATAATATGGCAATCTGTAACATAAGGTAGATTGGAAACCGACCCTTATACAAATTAGGAAATAGGTCTAGTATATTAGGGAAATAGGTAAGGTCACATAGACAGGACTATTCATTAAAATAACACCATTAAAAATCGCTTCCTATGTAACTCAACCGTCACGGAAAATCTAAGCCATAGTCTAACTGCTTCCTTACCTCGTCACACAAACGGACAGCTACATAAAATATGTTCATACGCTTTAATGAGAGCGAAAACGTTAATCAAGGTGATACAAATCCGTTGTTAATCGACGAAACGGAAGCGGAAGGAACGTGACATTTTGTAAGACATGAGAAACCTGTGGCACTTGTCATAATTTTGAATGGACTGGGTAGTAAGTACTTCTAGAATGGAACCTTGTTGAAGTAAGGTGTGCAAAAAAATGTATACATACTTATGTACCTATTTAAAAATCACACATGTTACTTAGCAATTATTTTTTATAGTCAATGGCTTTTTCAAGCTAGTTTAGGCTAGTTTGGTAATCTAAGTAAGGTTGCAAAGTAAATAATACATATATCTAAAAATATTGATGCCTCGCACTAGGGCTTCATAGTGAGCACAGTATGTAGTTACAGCATTCATTATTCACGGCACATTAATTTTTATACGAAAGCTAGGCAAATTAAATATGTTCAAATTGAAAATTTTCGCTTGGAATACGCGGGTTTCATTATTTAAAGTATACGCGTGCCGCCTGAATCGTTTAAATGATCTTTTTTTAGGAAGATTCTTGAGGATTTATTTTTGGTTAACCATATAAAATTACTGTTATAATTATAGCATAGGTACTAAATTCTTGTTTACAAATTGAATGAGTAGGTATAGTATTTCAGACCTACCCTGCACCTTTTGATACTTAAGTTAGATCGAATGTTCATAATGGTATTAAAGCATACTTTATGCCAAGATCGAATTGTCTCTATACAAAATCAAGATGCGGAGTTTTATAAATTAAACGAGTAACACGATGAGGTCTGAGATTGACCTATCACGACCAATTGATCGTAGTCTTTTAGTTCACGAGCTAATAAAACATTATAAGAAACTAGATACACTAATGAAGATCAGACTGAAAGAGGAAATCGGGTGAAAAAAGCATGAAATACTAAATTAAACATTATCATTTTTAAGCAGACATTTATATTTTTCTGCTAAACTTTTTTGCTTCGGGTAAATTTGTTATTACAACCACTTTGTTATGATCATTTAATTGGAATTATTTAATCGGTTATAAAATATACGTTAGTAGAATGTTTCGATTGACGTATATACCGATAGTCACGTCACCTATCGCTTCAACAAAAAATAAAGTGTGCTAAATCCATTACTGTGGGTCACACCTCATTTCAACCGCATGCACCGTCTCTAAACTAATTAATTAACTAGTGACTGATAACAGACTTTGAAGACAAGAATAACTAGTTTTGTACAACTCAGTATTTTTTGTGGACCCTATTCTAACTTAGTTAAAGTTAAGAAATTATTAATTTTACCTGTTTGCTCCTCTTTAAGAATTTATAGGTTTATCCCTGGTATTAATATCAACGAAATTTCTGCTGTTTTCCTTATAAAGTTTGGTGGGCTCAAAGAGTACCTACATGAGATGAGAACTATCAACAGAAAATATCGACAGACAAGCACGCACAGCCAGACCAAAAAATACATCTGTATATTAATGTTGAACGTTCGTTCATCCCATTAACAATAGGTAGGTACTAGGCAAACATAATCAACTGCAGCCTTCGCCTCAAACCCGTAGAATTTACCTACTGCATATTGGCACGCCGATCGTAATTGAAAACAATTCACCATGGTATATGGGGTCATACCGATGCACAGTTTTGTTCTAGATAACCGAGGGCTCAATGCCGCGCGAGAGTCTGTCACAATATAGGCGATATTTTGAACGGTGGATGGCTACTCGTCTTACAGTTTTCTTTGTGAAAAAATATTTTTTTGTAGATCTAAATTCTACACAAATGAGAAAGTAACTATTGTCTACTTCATTCGATCTTAGACGTTTCGTAATATAAGAGCGATTAAGCGTTTTCCCTGTCAACCTAGTTACATGCAACCACTTTTATGACAAATCTAATTTATTATTTTGTTATATTCGTTTCATTGCATTGCAAAATGTTATCGGTAGGCTGGAGTTAACTTAGGTTTCGAATCAATTACAGCATTTTATTGGAAAGTCGCGCTTTTAAATATGTTGAAATTTAAGAATACTGAGATTGGCAAGTATATGCGCAAATATTGTGAAGTAATTATGATTAATTTAAACTTGACAATAATAATGTCATATTTAATTATGAAACTTTACCAATAAGTAGTTAAATACCATTAACATGCCAAAAACCGTTTCGTAGTTGTATCATGTAAGTAATTTTTGGTAATAGCAAATTATTAAGTCTTTTGGTCATTCATATCTTAGAACATTATTAATCGAATTAAACAACAGGAAGATTCTGTTTTTCCTCTGCAAGTTTTTATATCCATTCAATTAAGATCATCATAGTTCTCATTTTGTGTACGAGATCATTCTAGATCTCCAATTAAAGCATTCAGATCTAGCTTCGCAGGTTTATTTACATAATCAACAAAAAAATGATTGATCCAAAACATTCAACTTATTATAAATAGATGATTGAAAAAAAAGTGTCATTGACCGATCACAGATGCTAAGAACAAGGATTATATTAAAATTGATTATAGTACACACATACCTGTATCTATTGCATCATGGAAAATCTAGTAGGGAGTGATTCAGCTAAAGACATTTTTAATTGCTATGACCGTGCAAAAGTCGTCTTAAAAGCTCACGTCGTGTTCACATATACCAGGCAAACATATGCTTCCAAGAACTGCAACAAACTCAGAGTGAAGGCGACACAATAACGGCACGGTCAAGGTTGTCCTCATGCGGGTAACTGCTCACGGTTACTCTGTCCATATCCTTCCGATGTTATACCAGCCTGGTACAAGTACTAAAGGGCTGTTTTTATTTAACCTTCTTTTAAGCTTCTTTTAATTGAAGTTACTATTCTACAATCCATGTTAATTCATATTTTAATCAATTGTGATTGTGATATGTATCTCTATTTTTAACCCCCGACGAAAAAAGAGGGGTGTTATAAGTTTAACATGTGTATCTGTGTATCTGTGTGTCTGAGTGTGGCAACGTAGCGCCCAAGCTGATGAACCGATTTCAATTGTGTTTCTTTTGTTAGATAGGTATTCTGATCGAGAGTGTTCTTAGCTATGTTTCATGAAAATCGGTTCAGCCGTTTGAAGATCATCGGCTCTTTTGTAGGTTAAAAAGCCACATTCACGGCCAAAACCAACTTCCACGGCTCTAATCCAATCGAAATTTGAGATTATTGGATTTAGATTTATTATATTTTTAAATGATCGTAATAGTCTGAACTGGCTTTTTACAATATTATAAGTATTAAAAGCTTCCCTGATTCTGGAAAAAATGAATATTTTATCAATTTTTATATGAGATTGTGTATGAACTAAAGACGTTCCATAAGTCACGTGTCAAATTATGGATACGCGCATGCGTTAAATTTTGTTTGTTTTGTTAATGTCATGGAATATTACGTTATAATAATTCTAGAGGGCGCTGCTCCGCCATTGAGAAAAAATATAAAAAAACAAATCTAATTAAAAATAATTTTAAATTAGTAGTAAGTAATTGAAAATTCTTCCCCTGGGCTGCTCCCATCCACCTCAACCAAAGTTATTACATGAAATTGAATCATAATTGATAATATTTTATTAGGAATTAAACCTCCGTGGCATCAATATTTAGATTCATTGTCTATTCTAATGTCAATTATTATAATGTCATAACAAAATAATGTCTCATACTTTTACACAGATTTTCTGTTGATTATTGTATACATTTGATGAAAAGGTCGTCGCATCGGGGGTTTTTAAATTTTCAATTTAGAGTTATTAACATACACATTCATATAATTATTCCTGGAAATTTTAAAGACTCTCTATTTTTCGTAAATAAATACAATGTTAAATGTATTCCACTTATATTTCATTTACAGACTGAATCAATATTGTGTTCATTGTGACAATGTAAATTTAATTTGTCAAGACACGTCATTCATGTTAGCACAACGAAAATCTCGATTTCTCTAGAACTGTCGGTTTATGTTTGTGCATAGCGTTACACATATAGAAATGTGAAGCGATAAGCGGTAGATGAAAACATGGCCTTACGTTCACTCAAGGGTCTCTACATGACACGTGCTACACTTACTAGAAGTGATCAGTCTCATAAAAATGTTAAGCATCATATGAACATTGAAACCTAGTGGTGAACAACACATAAAATGTTTGACTAAACTATAACAATAGAATTAATTTTAGGTTCATGAGAATCGGTTCTGTGGTTGAATTTCATTTAATGTAGGTTCGAGGCGAGCGAAATCAACGCCTGACGTTTGCACTCCTCATCACTCGTCTTGATTCGTCCTCGCATTTGTTGCCGCATGTTTGTCTAGTCGCAACCAACATGGTGTGAGTGCATTTAAAAATCATACTAATCCGATTTTCATATAACTAGGCAACTACAACATAATTTGTTTGCATTTTAAAATAAATTGGTGTCGCTGTCACTTCCATGAGAACTTTATAACAATCCTTAGTGGAGCGAATATATAAAATATAAATTGGTTTAAGCACCCGCAGAGGCCAGTCGTACAGTAGTTGTCGGGAATGTCCACGTCGAAACAAACGGACAAGTATTTCGGTTCGATTGGAGTGTCTCTGACAGTGAGTATCAATACTTCGGGATAACAGTACCTAATCGATTAACAGTTCCAGCTCAGGTAAGGTCGGGCAATGATAGAGGGATACGATGTACTTGTTCGCGTTTTGATCGAATTCGTGGTTTTTAAAAAGTTTTCATTGAATTCACGCGTTGCTTGGTTTTGAGTAATTTTATAATATTTTGAGTAATTGTAATTACAGCAACTAATTTATAAATAAGAGGCATTTCATTATTTTTTATTGTAACTGCAATTTTTTTTTTGTAATAAAACACCAAACATCAAAGTATAATAAGGAACTATAAAAATCATGTACTGTTGTTATGTTTGTTGTAGTGTATTAATATTCGAAGCAGATCTGTGACATATATAGTTAAAAGACAATAGGTATTTAATAAGCACATAAATAAAATAAAATTTCACATTATTCAAGGTATAAAAATCACAGTAACGAGCAACCTTACCTGCAAGTAATAGCTACCATTGTTTCGCATTAATACAGTATTATTATTTATTTCAGTGCGCGATTTGCATTAGATGTGCATTATGTATAATGTCGAATGGTTTATGTGACGGCTATCTCGATAATCGAGATAAGAATGGTCCCATTTGATTCATTATGTAACGAGAGTATATGCACGTGTAGGTGTAATTGGTGAAATATTGTGTAACTACTCCCTTATTGTGCAAAAATCTTAACAAAATTTATGGTACCTATAGTCGGGGAAACTAAAGTTTGATTTATCTCTCAACCACGTTTTAAAGATTTGACACGAAGTACATATCTACCTACACTACGTAAGTAGTGATAAGACCTATATGGATAGTAATGAATTGATTTACTGTTTTTATTAAATTTTGTCCAGTATGCAACCCCGGATAATGGGATAACGGTAAGGCAGATGATGATGATGAATGTTAGTACCAACTATATGTTTCAGAGATTAAGACTTGGGTCACCGAGCTGCCAAATATTCACTGATATATTCCGCACAAAAATACGTCATGTCATCCCGCTAACTGAAACGAGTAAATATAGTCATTATCCGATTGTAATTAGGGTCTGTCAACAGCGGCGGTAATGACCGCGGGCGCAATCATTATAATTTGCGTGACGCGCCGTTCCGGCGGCTGGCGGCGTGGGCGACGCTCCATGTAAACCCAGTCTAAATGTTTCACAAATTACACGCGAAAATTGACAAGTACTTATTGAGATAAAAAACACGTAGAACAAAATAATTGTTGACCGGGTCAAATCAAGAATGATAAGTTGTTACAATGACAAATTATAATTATGATGTAGTTGCCGCGTGACTGAAAAACCGATTATGCTAATTTCAGGGACCTGAAACTGTCGGAGTAAACTATAATTATTTAATCACGTAAATATTTTCACTAGGTTCAATTCACAATTTCAGAAAACGATTCTTGTAAAATGCAATGTCTTAGTGAGCGCGCTTCCGCGGCCCAACTCAGATTTAATACATAGAAAATAACCATATTTTACCTCGTGAAGTCTTATACAGGTACCACCGAATGTATATAGAACAGTAGAATGTATTTTATATCTGGTTATGGTGAATCGTTACATATTAAACTATTGGTATTGTTGCTATGACTCTATGTGATTGTCGCTCGCGCAAAACAATGTACAATGACAGAACAAAAAGAAATTGACCCGCAAATTGACTCGATTACAGCCTTCAGGGATGTTCCCAGTTTAATTTGTTATACTTAGTAATAATTTGATTGCACGGCGTGGCGTGACAGGTCGTCTCGCCGCCACGTGTTCACAGTCCACACATGTAATTTACCTCCTCGACCACGTTCTGTGATAATCACCTGTTGTGTGCCACCATCCTCTTGAGATAACACTGTTAGGTGCGTAGGCTCATGACAATAACCTAGGCAGGTGTTCATAGTAAGAGATGGGTGAGGATATTTATTTTAAATCCAACTTTTTTCTATATCATCAAGAATACATTATGTGAAATTTTCGCACAATTACGCACGTTGACGCGCTTGAACATAACAACTAGTGTTAATTGAAGTGTTTAGAATGAAAATGTTACAAAACATGATGTTTGAACATCCATTCAGTTGATTGCGGGAAATTCGGAAAAGCTTCACGGTACACGGAGTCGAGTAAGCCGTGGACGACCTCTTCGAACTCAGTTCGGACCTTGCTTAGGGTACCATAAAATCATCATTTAATGCGGTTGCAAATATCGCTAATTCAGTCAAAACGTTGTAAGTCCATATGCGTTGAATATTGAAACAGGCGAAACTGGGCGAAGAGAATAGGCTTTTATAAGTGTATCTGAATTGTCATGTATGAAGTTGTTTCCTGCTGTAATTTCACGCTAATATGCATTTGTTAACGAGCGGCCATTTGTGTAAAATCTATTCTATAAGAAGAAAACATTAGCATTCAGGATAAATGGCTTTCGTGAGCACTAATAGAAAATGTTTTTGAGATTTTACATCAGGAGTTTAAAAATATACTGCGTTGTAAGTATTTTGTTTATGATCCGTTCAAAAACATAATTATTTTCATCACTTTTACAATTCAGTAAATAATCAACTATAGGTACATACCTAATAGATGTGTTATGTAAAAGATCATGTGGTATTACATCATACATTATATGAAAAAAATAATTTTACAGCTCTGATAAAAACTGTTTTTGCGTACATTTCGGCGGGGTCAGATTAAGCATTAAGTCATCAGATTTCTGGTCGAAAAATATTATTGTTATTATTATGAAATACAACATTATATTACAACCTATTAATTAACGATTGTAATCTACGTGCAAAGGTCTATGCCCTACGTTGAATGTAACTAGTAAACCCGTATGATAATTTATAGAAAATATGTCACTATTTTATTATTATGATTTAAGAACCTATACTTTAAAGTAAGAGAAAAATACTTAAATATGAAATTGAGATTTCAAGATGACAATAATTTTACCAGGCCTTCATAACTTGCAGGTGCTGGCGGCGCTCGCCGCTCAGTCCATCAACATATCAGTGGGCTTCTGTCAAGGCTTCTCCGCGGTCCTGCTGCCCCAGTACTCACACGAACACCCGGCGATCTCTTACGAGCAGACATCATGGATTGGTGAGTATTTTATAAATAACTAAACCACGGTCTACTTCAATATTTCAGTATTATTCAATATTATTTAATACTCTGTTTGCACTACTCATCTGCCTACCTTGCACCAGTATGATGCGTGAAGTATTTGGATGAACATATTAGATGCGGCTTACCGCAAATATAATAGCGAGTACAATAAACAAACACTTATATAAAACGACCATAGAACGTGTTTCTATTGGTTTTGTATTTTGTTTCATTATCCAAACGTCTCGTCTGTATGTTAAATAAACAAAATCTTTTCCATTTTGATAAGTATCTTGTAGGATGATGATAGTAAAGCAAATTTATTTAAATAACTAGCTCCGTTATAATTATTATCTGCCCGGTATTACAATTTGTCAAGATGCTGAAAATCACATATGAGGTGTGTGACACATAGAAGGAGTGACAATTAAATTATATAGATATGACATAATCATTTGCATCTAAATATTAATTATGGTTATGTTAAGTACCAATTGATACATTCATTTTTACTACACATCTAAACAATTTGAAGATTAAGAACTGCTTTAAATATTTTGTTGATTCTAACAAATAAGTCATTACTTTTCCGGGAAAAAGTAATAGAATCCGTGTGAAAACATTCACAAGCTCGCACCAAAACAAAACAGTGAATGAATAATGGCAAACAAGTAGGTGTTTCGTTTTATTTTGGGAGCATCGTGTCCCCGCCAGACCAGCGCACGAGATCGACAAACATTTCTTTCAGGTCAATGAATACGCTAATAATAATACGCTGACAACAACGAACGAACGAGATGAGGCGCAGATCTCAAACACAAACACAATCTGGGAGAAAATGAATTATAAAGTAGCCTCTTTCCCGAAATTGTTATTGAGTTAGACCAATTAAGAATATACCAAAAAAAAATAAGAAAGCCGTCTACCTTCCGACACCAATTAGGGTATAACCCAGCTATCAGCTTGTAACCAAACGATAATACTTTTATTTTGTTAGATATAAACCTAGTTGTAATAAAAACGTTGCGTCACGGGCTTAGCCACAACAACTATTATAAATGTAAAAATAACATTCAAGACATCTTGCCATCCAAAGCAAAAAATATATTCAGTAACATATGACCAGGCTAACATGCTGAGTATAACAAATAGAAAGAACAAAAAAGTCACAACTATTAGCAGTAAGTAACATCGCAAATATCAACAGTAATAAAGCAACACGGTGTTGACGACGAGCGCAAATATTGGGCGAGCGACAAGCTGAGCGCGCAAAATGAGATAGCAGTGTTTGCGTACAGACGCCGCTGAGCGGGTGCCGGCTGATAAGGGCCGAGGGTCACGGCTGGGAGCCGCGCGCTCCATTGCAGGTCACGATTACGAGCGTATGGACGATATTTGTCCAACAACCCCCCCTATAACATATTTACAACAGTGTGCAATCTTCGAATTGTCAAACTGTACAAATATTGTTACTTGACTTTCGGCTGCTAGATGAACAGAAAACTCAGTAGCCTTCTGTTTAGTAGTTAAATGATGTTGTGTATTGTACCTTGTTTGGTACATAACATAACCAAACTTAGGTGCTTTATCAGTATAAAGCACCTAAGTTTGGTTATACACAACATCATTTAACTAGTCGTACCTATGTCTGTTTGTATCACAGACTTGATTCTAGGAAACTGTATGACGTAGAAACTTAGAATTTGGCAAGATGGCGCATGGGTGGCGTTCGTCACATCTATTTTAATTATTTGTACGTCAGAAGGATAGTTAGGTATTCATATTGCCCGTTCAATTATGCCATCATTTTCACTCAATTATCCGGTTTTTTAGTATGCCAACAATGTTTATTGATTTGGTTGTTTGTTGTTGAAAAAGCTATTAAGATATTATTATTTTTGTTTATTTTTCAATGACCATTATTAATTTATAAATAATTTGATATGTTATTCAATGTATCAATTTTGTTTACAGCAAGTTTAGGCGTGATTTCAAACCCGATCGGCGCTTTGCTCGGCGGCATGCTGGTGGACGCGGTGGGCAGGAAGCTGCTGCTGCAGTCCATCGTGCTGCCCAACCTTATCGGGTGGCTCGTCATCGCCTTCTCGGAGACTTATGTGTTCCTGTGCGTGGGGCGGTTCATCACCGGATTTACTATCGGTGAGTTGATGATGTTTATCATAATTGTGTACCTATTTATATTTGAAGAATATCATGATAGTTGATATTTATCATTGTGACACTAGTTAATTGTTCTAAATTTGAAATGTATTAACACGAATCAACAATAACACTTTCAATAATACATGTAAAATTTCTGTTTTTTTTTGTAATTTCTGTTAAACACGTTCACCTTAACTTGTTTGGTTTAAAAAGATACCTTTTAAAAGTATCTATATATAATAACTTTAAGTGGTTTTTAATCTTATTTCCTTCTTTCTATTCACAGGGATGTCAACAGTCTCCTACATATACGTCGCTGAGATAACAACACCAGAAAAGCGCGGGGTCCTCAGTGCCTTAGGGCCCGGCCTCGTCTCCACGGGCATTTTCATCGTCTACTCCCTAGGAGCCTTCGTGCACTGGCGGAAAGTCGCCGGTATTTGCGCTGGAGTCTCCCTCCTTACCCCGTTCCTCATGTACTTCGTGCCCGAGTCACCTCTCTGGCTCGCTTCTAAGGGCCAGATGAAGGAAGCCTACAATGCCATGTTCTGGCTGCGACAGAACAACAACACAGCGCAACAGGAGCTCATGGAGTTCACCAAAGACCGAAAAGTCGGAGAAACAATGACGTTCAAGCAGAAACTAGAACTTTTCACGAGCCGAAACGTCGTCAAACCATTCGCTTTACTCATCATCTTCTTTATATTCCAAGAGTTGTCCGGTATCTACATCATTTTATACTACGCTGTGGATTTCTTTAAATCAGTCGGGACCAGTGTGAATGAATTCACTGCTTCTATAATTGTTGGTGGCGTTCGAGTCTTCATGGGGGCAGTAGGAGCGTGTCTTATTAACAGCTTCAGGAGAAAAACATTAGCCGCGACGTCAGGACTGCTACTGGGTATTGCTATGCTCGGCGCTGCGGTATGCGACAGTCTAAACGGACCTCCGTTGATGAAACTCGCCTGTATTCTACTACACGTCTCCTTCAGTATGGTTGGATTCTTGCAACTGCCTTGGATCATGTCCGGGGAACTATACCCTCAGGATATCAGAGGTGTGATGTCGGGTGCTACATCGTGTTGCGCATACGTATTAATCTTCTTCAATATTAAAACATATCCGCAATTAGAAAAGTTGTTGACGAGCAACGGGACTTTGTATCTTTTCGGCGGTTGCGCCCTCTTAGGAGCCGCGTATTGTTACCTGTTTCTACCAGAAACTAAAGGAAAATCTTTGACTGAGATCATGAGGCAGTTTGAGGAGGGGAAGAAAGATCACGATCCAGAAATAGGATACTCCAAAGAGAAGGAAAGCGCCATGGAGGGTAGGCCGGTGCAAAGGCGGCACAGCGCGGGAGCGGCTGTCTCGCTAGAGAAGAACGCGCTCGCGCCGCACTGGACGCAAGAAGAGTGCAAGAAATCTTAAGCCTGCGAGTAACCGCCTGCGTTTCGTGATAGCCTAGTACTTTATAACAAAATGTTAGTTACCAATGAACTTGTACAGTTAATTATTTTTAATATTATTGAAATATTTTGCGAATTGTGATCAGTATTAATTAGGTTTGGAATGATTGATGCTTGAACATTCCATTAGTAAATAAATATAATATTTAGCGACGGTGACGACATAGATAAGTAGGATTTGCCTAGTTTTAAGTACAAATTGGTGTAACCGAGGCACTGAAAAGTGATTAAAAATATATAGGTAAATAAACTATTATTTTTATACCGTGTTAAGTAGATAAGTTTATTATTGTAAGTTTGTTACAAATTAAATGCAATAAGGATTACTATTTATTCCTCATAGTTACAGTAATTACCTATAATAGCGTAAATATATAGTATAAACATTACAGGGTGAATGATTGCAGTACATAAGTAGGTAATCGGTCAACTGTTATAGCTGTGAAAGATAAACTTAAACACTCTGATGTGAATAAAGTACCGTCTTGTTATCGAAGTGTGTTTTTTATTTTGATTATTATTATTGCGATGACCTTATGACTCTAACCAAATAGGTGCGTTCACATTTACCGAGCACCATCGCCCGAGCCTAGAGCCGCCCGAGTTACGACACAGTTATTTATGTCTACGTGGTCAGACGTAAGAAAGACAAAGTTTATTTAAAAATAAATAACAAATGATTATTATTTTAATTCCATGAGATTATCGAATAATTGAAATTGAATTAAATATATTTCCGAGCGAAAATGCTACTACCAGCGCCATCTATTGGAACGGATCGATATTATATCAATCGACTTTTTTACCACTCAATACCGCAACCAGAGTATCGCAACGAAGCGTTTAGTACACTATGGTATTTGTAGATGGCACCATAAGTACCTATCAAATATTATTTATTTTTATTAAAAAAAATATCGTAACAACAAGTTTACTTAATAACCATAGATTAAAAAATGTTTAGTAGTATACTTAAAGTCAGTCTCCACCTGCTAAAATTTAAACAATCAAACATTTTCAGAACAAAGTAAAACCCCAAAGAGTTAAGCGAGGTTATTCAATGTGTCAATGATAAAACTATAGTGGCCACTCACCTGGACTGCGGGATGCCGTACTTGATGCCAACCCCGACCCTCGGCAGCGCCTTGATCACCTTCTTCACCGTCGCCTGGTCCGGGAACGCGAAGAATATCGACGCTGGAAATATTCAATAAGCCAATTAATACTCTGTTCATGAAATATGGCCATTTACGATTACTTTTATGTAATAAGTGTAGTTTTTGTTAAATTAATTAGTTTCATTAGATACTAGAGCAGTGATAGCCGATTGGTTAAGCACGCGTCTTGCGGGCTACCAGGTCTCGGGTGCAAACCCCGGCTCGAACCTCTGGATTTTTCGAAATCTATGTGCAAATCATAATTTCTATATGATTGTCACTTGCTTAGGGTGAAGGAAAATATCGTGAGAAAACCTGCTTGTCTTAGAAGATTTAACCAATTTTCGAAAGACATGTGAAATCCGCCAACCCGCACTGGGCCAGCGTGGTGTATTATGGCCGGAATCCCCCTCGTGTGGAGGGGAGGTCCTTGCCCAGGAGTGGGACGTCAAAAGGACTAAAATTATCAAATTTATTAATTAGTTTTATTTTGTTTTCGCTTGTATATATATTTCCAATTTTTGTAACTACGTAACGTGTACCCAGTTGGGATTCCTTCAAAATAAATAATTGACCTACGTGAAATGAAAGGCTATGGTACTCACTCCTGCTTGCCAGGAACATTTCGATGGCGACATTTTGCAGCAGGTACCGACGGGAGAAGATCGCGCGGATCTCGCTGAAGTACCACTTGCCGTGCAGGTGCTCGCAGTACTTCAACACCTGGAACCAAACAGATATAATACTCATTAGTTTTATCCGAGAAATCATTGTTGCGAGTAAGTGAAGACTTACGTCCTCCCCTGACATTTTGAAATGATGACCACGTAGAGTAGAATAATAAAATAGAGATTTTTGTCGATTGCTTTAATTTTAGGGGTAAGTTTTAACTTGAAGACATTTTACTTTTGTTATAATATAGACAAGATTGCTAGAATTAATTAAATTAGAGGAACTGTTTTATGTAAGTACTTTATCAGGAATACATAAAAGTTTAGAGCTGATATTTTTTAATTGAAGGATCACAAAATAACGACGATGCTTTTGCGGGATTGCCTTTCTAACCAAATCATTGGTACAACGAATCTGAGAAGATATGTAAGTAAGGCGATAAGCGACACAGGTATCCACAATCGAGTAAGTATAATTAAAAACAAACACAAAATGTCGCTGAAAATAAAATCAAAATAAACACTTTCCCTCCAAACACCGCGAGTCGTAAACGTGAGAACGCGCGTCGTCGTAAAAAGTTCGTTAGTTGTTTAATTTATACGTACAATAATTGTGTAAATCAGTCGCGGGAGACGTGCCGTATATTGTTTTAATTGTGTAGGTATACCCAATGGACCGGTGTTTATATAATGTCTCCATACTGTCGACTCCTGAATCGTATCTCTACATTCATTCGATTCATATAACAAATGCGTTTGCTGCAATGATTTGTTAGTAAAAGCGAACATAAATTTCGAAAAGATTAACATTAGAGCGTTTATTATCTTGCAATATTAGTTTTTTCTGTCATTGAAAGCATTGAGACGCACTATCATTCTCGCTGAGCTGGCGACATTCATAAGCATTAACATATTTTAACGGAAAAATAAGAATATATCTATTCCCATCATCCAATACATTGTGTAAAACCGTCACCAACGATTTTCATTATTGCGACAAGAATTTGATAGATAACTATTTTTTCTAAAACGTTTATTCCTCGAAAGTGAAGGCACAGGTACCCTCTATTGGACTAACATTGCTCCGATGGTATTTCGTCTCCATATACAGGGCTTGCCGCTTGTCCTAATTTAATGCAACTTCAAAGGCGATATAATAACCACCAGTTACTATCATTAAACCAGTGACTCAAAAAAAGCGCAAAGATGGCACGTGTAACTCTCCCATGGAGTACCACGCATGTATAGGGTGCAATAATTGGCACTTCGAGATTGATTAGCGCACGCAGTGTTGTGATTTGTATGCTATTGTATGCAGAGCGTGTACCGCTTTGTGTGGCGAGAATGGGAAGGCGACATGTGGACGTAATGTCTTGTGGGATTCGGTTGAAGTGATTTACTGTTTAAGTAATATACTTACATGCGATATTCGCATTAACGAGTACCTATTAGGACACCTTAGTTATTATACAGTGGAGAGTCGGGTGTCAGCATCGACTCAGGATAACGTGGACATACACAGAAACAAAATTACGACAACAAATTGAGTTTTGTAGTTCCTAATTCCTATCCAAGTTAGTCCTAGTGTTGTAATTATGGCAAATGTAATGCCTAACGATAGGTTATACATTAAGGCCTAATATTCATCAGTTTTTGTTTAAATTACAAAACGTTTAATATAAATAAGTACTAAAAGGGAAGAAAGCTAGAATCCAAAAATCATTTCATGTCATTGAAATAAAACAATTTTACGGATTTTATCGCGTTTATTTAGTTTTTCCGTAAAATAGTTTTATTTCAATATGTAATATTCGCGTAAATATAAGAAAACAATATCATTTCATGTCGTTAATTTTCATTTCTGGTATATACTTAAGCATTCAATTTCATCCCTCTTTTTATTCATTCTGCCCTATTCTTGTAGAGTTATTAACAATGAATTCTCTGGTTATTTAAATTCAGGTCACGATTTCTTGAACTTCAAGCAGGTTTATTTGAGCAATATCAACTAGGTTATATGATGGCACAATTAATTAAATAGAAGTAAAAATCTATCTATTGTGATTTAAATTACAATAGAGCTATGTACAAAGTAATGTCCCCTAGATTGATTATTACAAGGTATCAAGGGTAAAAGTTATCCTCTTGAGTGGTGAGTGAGTGTGTTGCACCCTCCGACATTGGATGAAAGGACAATATCAAGCCCTTATGTCAGATCAATCCGTAATGAAGACCATGATTCACAAATAATGTTTATGCAGATTACTTTGGGATGATTTTGAATTAATAGAAGTATCGATTTTATGATTATTTCAATGCTGTAATTTTTTTCAAAGTGTCTTCATAAATTGCTGTAATTTTACAATTTCTAATGAAGATTTTACAAATACTAAAGATATGAGGTGCAAATCTATAGAACTACTATTAGACATAACAATACAAATAATAGTGTTATAGGTAAGAAGTAGCTTACACACGCAATTATTCAATTTTTTTACAAGTACTGTATAAAATAACCTGCCATTTTATTTAAATCCCACCAGGATAACATGAGGGTGTAGGAGCTGTAATAGCGGGTGCAAGCAAACGTCCACTCCGATTGCATTGCAATTTGTCAACAACCCCTCTCACATTTGATACCCTTGTATCGCGCTTTTATGACACACGAATTTTATGAAACACTAATGTTTTGTGTATTTATTTATATCATTATCTATCTCTAGAGTATATGGCAATAACTCACAAAATGAGCACAGTGTTTACTTACTGGGCCTATTTTGTTCAAAACCAATTCGTTTATTCGTCCCTAAGTCACTATTATAAAATGATCCCATAGAAACGCCACCAAGTTTATCAGGTCTTAAGGCCTAATTTTAATTATGTACGATAATTTGCACGACTCCTATGCTAAAAATAATTTATAAATGAATGATACTTACACGATCTTTAGCATTTGATAAGGCACGATGCACAATATCATATCTTATTAAAATAAATACCCTATTGTTAACGCTGTAGTCTTCAAATCACGAGTTAACTGAATTTAACAAATCCAAAAGATTAGAAAATATTTAGTATAGTTAAATTAATTTCATGTACCAACAGAATGGTCACCATTGTCTAAAACAAGATCTAAAGTGGTCCATTGAACAGTGGTGGCATCATTAGATTGCTAATGATGGTTCGTCACGGCACGTCGCAGGGCTGCCGGGGCGGCCGGGGTGTCTCGGCCGTGAGAACTCACACGTGGCCTAGACGATACATTCTATTTTAAATGTAGCGGGTGCGAGATAAAGTGTTTGAGATGATCTATTGCGATGGTGAAATAAAACAATGTTTTTTTTTTAATGTAATGTTATTGCCATTATAACGGTGGTGGTAGACCAGTGGGTACGCTCCGCCTAGCGATCGGTAGGTGGTTCAAGCGAGCATACACTAACATAATAATAATGTAGCCCTTTTAACGTCCCACTCCTGGGCAAGAGCCTCCCCTCAACACGAGGGGGACGCAGGCCATAATCCGCTAACAGTTTTTCACAAATCTTCTGTTGGAACCATGGTAGAGTTTCCTTGCGCTACTCTGGTCACAACAGAAGAGCTCGTAACAGTTGACACCTGGGGGCCAAACCTGGTAATTTCATTAAAGTTTCAGCCATCGATTAAGCAGTCGTAAAAGATAACATAATTCGTGTAGGTACCTATCGCTCAAATGACAACGAAACTAGCAGACTTGGCCCCTGTATGGGTGGCGAACTCCCATACGAGCAAACGAACGCTATTTACCTAACGAGCCGCCATAAGCAGAAATAATTTAAAATTCGTAAATTAATATACTCCCGGGGTAGATACGACACGTCATAATAAATAATAATTATCTCCTCCGATAGTCTCCTGTCCAGCAAAATAGGTAACTAGCACTAATGTCCCTGATTGAAAAGCAACCGTTCTGTTTCCATTAAATTTCAGATTTGAGAACAAGATCCAGTCGTAACTATTCCTAAGCCTGCTGCATTCCATTTTGTGCTGCTCCTATATCACCTTTCAAGGTACCGTAATTTAATATCGTAACTTTGGCCCTGTGTTCATTCCGCTGGTGTGTTTGTGTTGGTGAAGCCGTCGGACGGCGGGTTCGGCCGTCGATGGTTATCGGCTCCGTAAATAAGGTCCCGCGGAGTGTGACAAGGGCGCCCCCATTAAGCGGACGGTGACGGGACAAGATAGAGAACGCGCCCTGGACGTGTACAGAGTGCAAAAATGGCATAACAAAGCACTTTTGTTTTTATATACTTACTAGCTGTACCGACCGACGTTGTTCAGTCTTAAATTTAAAACTATATTTTTAATAATTATATTATTTAATCATTTTAAATGGTATGGCATAACCATAGAAATGAACTGGTATTTTTTGCCTAATTACCTACTAATAGTTTTACGTCAAATAATTTATTAGATTGGAAAGATCGACACATTTTTTAAATAGGTACCATTATGTTTAACATGGTAATCAGAAGTAGTCATAATATATACTTCTGTAGATCAGCTACTAGGGTTACATGAGACAGTGGAAGTTTCACATCACAGCGGCAGTATTTATGCCGTGGGATATCGTTAGGTGACGCGGTTCCACGAATACTCCGCAGGGAATTGGTATCCTGTGTTTTTAGCCTCTGAATTATTCAAATTAGCCGTTAGTTAAGGATACTGTCAGAGGAAGACAATATCTTAATGCTGGTATATTCATGTTATAATATAATGGGTATTACATAAGCTCGGAGAAAACTAGGAATTGTTAAAGGTTGATTGATAGCCCAAACTACATAAAATGTAACTTAAGAAGTTACAAAAAATACCATCAATATAATAGGCAATTTTGCGAATTTGTTTGATAGATCAATGACAGATCTACGGGTATTACAACCATAACTTTGCGCATATTTCTCTGAATTCATGCTCTTAAAATTCTATATTAAGAACAATAATATCTGGTTGTATCATCAAAGAACGCCTCTCGTACAAAACGTCCTAACCAATTACCGTCGCCATTCTCTGCCCACAGTCCTGCTTTGTTCTATTTCGTTCCAAATTCTCAGAGTTGTGAAGTAAAATCATACAAGCGTTTAAACTAATTCGTTGTCGGTGAAGCGGCGCGCGGTGCGCGGGCGCAGCCGAGGAAGTCCTAATTAAAACACCATACATCACGCTCAAGCGCGGGACTCGAACCGGCCACCTCTATTACTGGCGGCTCTACCGTTTGTTCACGAAGCTAGTCAATAGTAGCTCTATTAAAAGTTGATATGTTTGCCATAGTCGATAGTCGCTAGCTTCCCCATATACGAATTAGATTATAAGAAGCGCTATAAAAATACCAAGTAATTGTAATTTTGTATTCAATTAAAAACATCCAACTAAAAATCTAAAGTAAATAGACAATTTTTAAATTAGCTGATAGCCACTTATCGGTACTAATACCACTCAATACCCTTGTTTTAGTTAATTGATATACTCGATTTAAATACCTAATCATCGAATCACTGCAAACTCACACTAATTTAGTCTAATTTTCGTAAACCCCTAGTAACGCCCATGGATTCCCCATTTCGCAGTTTGTCATCGGGAATGGTTAATAAATTCCCTGTCATCGCGTCTCCCCGCTTCGCATACTATTCCTGGAGTTATGACTTTTTTTTAGCCGCCCAATGTTCATCTCTTTTTGTACGTTTGTTTATAAATCTTTTCTCTTTGATTTGCCTCTTACTTGTGAAGATATTTAATATTTATTTTGTTTTTGTGTCACGTGTTTTGGGGGCAAAATCATCATTAATTTACTTTGAATAGCATAGAAGATAAAGAACAATGTTATTGTTACCTAATGTTGGGAAAGTTAACAGCGAGTATCTTTTAAAACCCTAATATGATCTTGTAGTATCTATATGTGCTTTGGTCTCTGAAAGTGTACCTAACACATTACTACATTACATTCTTAGTAAATAACCTTTCACAGAAAACATTAGTAGAGGAATAAGCATCGCGTTCTTAAAGCCGGCGAATTCCGGTGTCACCGTGCGGATTATCAGCTTACGAGGACACGACAGTCTACATGTGAGGATGTGAGGAAACGTCATAAATATTATTGAATACCGCATGCGGTGAACTGTTAATAGGTGGGATTAGTAAATACTTACTGGCGGACTATGACTGATCGATTAAAATAAAGTAAACCCGATTTTTGGAACGAAATTTCTTCACGTAGCTTGCGGTAGGAGGTAAAAGACCGAAATCGTCACGCTTGAAAAACGTTAAACGTAACTTTGACCCATCCACTGGGAAAAGGTTCTCTAAAAACCAACGACCTATATGGCGTAAGTGAGTTCAGGTGACTGGATAGAGCGACATCGAAAAACGTAAAATGTAGTGCATGTAAAACTCAACCGAGAACGGAGTTCCTCACAGGCATCCCTAGAACGCACATTTTATTTTTTATATTATATACTGGCAGTGATAGCCGATTGGTTAAGCACGCGTCTTGCGGGCTACCAGGTCTCGGGTTCAAACCCCGGCTCGAACCTCTGGATTTTTCGAAATCTATGTGCGAATCATAATTTCTATATGATTATCACTTGCTTACGGTGAAGGAAAACATCGTGATGAAACCTGCATGTCTTAGAAAATTTAACTAATTTTCGAAAGATATGTGAAATCCGCCAACCCGCATTGGGCCAGCGTGGTGGATTATGGCGTGAATCCCCCTCGTGTTGAGGGGAGGCCCGTGCTCAGGAGTGGGACGTCAAAAGGGCTAAATTTATTTTATTATATTATATACTATCGTAGCCTGTATATACATAGATGCTTGCAATACAAAAGGCATAGATAGCACGTTGCGGACCTGAGGGAGTGGGACAGAGGGAGGGGAGGGGAGGGGGGTAGGGGGGTGGGTTCAGGCTCTCGCACTCGTCGTAAGAAACGCAGCTATAATAGCTACTGCGCGCCGTTCTTCGTGAGCGGGTACCTGCTCTACCCAGCTCGAACCGGGCTATTTGAGCTATAGCGAATTGGCTATAGCTTCACTCCACCACCGTCAAACACAAATGAAAGAGAGCAAAGGATTTTTGGATCACAGTATGTTTTCTTTTGTTTCATGAGGTTTAATACATGTTTGGATATCATCGGAATATTATATCGATCGAGTCATCGAATCTTTCTATACATGGTACATCACCCAGCTGCGCTCCTAGTGGAAACGTACAGTTTTACTGGCAAATCTGTGGAGGGAGACATTCGGTCACTTGATCGGTATTTATACAACCCTACTAGTGTAATGACTACGACGAAAATGTAGGATAAACTGGAGCATCTAGGTATGATTTCAGTGCATCTACCTATTTATTTTCACACTACACATGAAGCCCATCGTCTCTACCTCTTGTCTCGTTCAATTACCGTTAGCAATGGCGCGTGTAATTCGCGCCACGTGTGACGTGCGCGCGCGCCGGAAGACGCGCCATCTGCGCCCGGTTAGCGGCGCCACCGTCGCCGACGCTTCCGGACTACGGCGAATTTTAATTTACGAACTTATTTGAGGGTTGTTTAGATTTTATCTGATTTTGATAGTTTGTGTTTTTACGAAAGAATAAAGAATTAGGCCCTACCTCACATCACAACCCTCAGATGTAGTTTATTTCTCATCCAAAATTATTGCGGCATTGACGGTTATTTAAGAGGGAAACTGTCAGAAGTTTTAAGTAAAATAGGCATATGATTTTATTGCCACGGGAAGTTGAAAGTATGTACTTTAATTAATTTAAAAAAAAAACAATTAGGTACCGCAAGAATTGGGAATTTCCTTTTTTGAAGCTGTTTAATAAGGTCATTCATCTACCAAAAAACAATTCACACGCCCATAAATAAAACCTGACCTACTTTGTCTATGGTGCGTGCGCGCAGACAAAGAACAAGCAGTAACAGATAAGGGCAGCAGTTAAACCACCGCCGTGAGGCGTGTTATCTCGCCGGTGGCTCCTTACAAACACGTTACAAACTCAACTACGGTTTAACACGTATAACTAAACCGTGCAGTTGTTAGATAACGGCTACTGGGCAGTTATCTGAAACGGTTCAGAACTTACGTATGTTTGATTGTTAATTGAGTGAGGTTTACTAATGTTATCTGGTTATTTATAGGTAGAAGTTATTGTAAAGCCGTAGTAGAGGTATGTTCAAGATTAAGGTAGGTACTAGCTACACTAGGTATGTATACTTATCTACTAACTTTATAACTGATTCTAACTCAATACATACTGATTTTAACTGTGATAAAGGCCATTTGATGTCTCTTAATTCAAAACAGGAGTTATGTTTGTTTTCTCGAGGAAGGAAAATAAGTGATAGGAAATCGCGTACAAATTAATATGAACGAGAAGATGTTTTTAACTGGTCCCGCCACAAACTCCCACCACTGTAAGACAGGATCGACAATGGTGACCAATAATGACGTCGAGGTTTGACCCTAGATGAGTCCCGGGGAAAAGAGTTAGGTTTGCATTTTATTAAAAAAGGTATCTAGTATTGGATAGGTAATAGAATTACGTTATTGCTGATTTGTGTTAGATATTAGTTGTGATGACATCGCAGGGATAATATAATTACTGTTACTAGATAGAGAGTTTTAACACTCTAACGCAGAATTAAATTTAATGTGAAGTCCTTTGGAAGACACTACATAAAGACATATCAATAATTTGAAACAGTTATTATTAACAAAAAGGTAAAAACGAATTTCGAAATCGTAAGTTTATTTCCACGAATACACCTCAGAATATCTCAATCATCGCGATCAGAGACGTTCCCCGAAACAATTCGTTAATGATACAAGCCGAGCGTCCTCGGAACAACGACAAAACAAACAGACGCGCGTGTTATCTCAAATCTTTATAATAATTACACGAGACAAGTGTACGTCTCAATCTAGACGGTGGTCAGGTCCACGCATGCTGAATCCAATTACTGAAGGCGGGAGACCAAAATATCCTTACTTTTAAAAAATAATCATTAAGAATCACCGAGACTTGCTTTACACAACCCTAACCTAAACCAGTGTAACCGAAACTCAAACTCACTATATTAAAAAATAGAGTCGAAATTCAAACGCAACGGTTAATGTACTTGAACCGTACTACTCCTGAGGAGCTATCCCCCATTGGGCGGGGCGTAACCCCCACTCTGCGGCTACAGAAGGGTGGGACGACCGTCAGTCGCGGCACAACGGTGGGGGATGACAGATGTCTGTCCTCCGACATCGTTCATACCTCAACACGATAGCGAATTCAATTCTTAATAAATAATAAAGTTCCGTCGGCGAGAAGTAACCCGTACAATGCTGTCTGTCAAATGTTTGTACATGCGGCGTGATAAACAGTCGGCCGGGGTCGGCGCGGCGGCGCACCAACGGTTATAATTAAACCATGTGACTCGTCCAATCCAAACATTTGATTTAGTCGTGTTAATAACCGGCAGAACGCTGTTTGTCACTATGATAGTTATAAATTCCTGCGCCCGGTCTAAACGACCGGCGCTAGAGTGATACGTGATTGTAATATCATCATCTGTTGTGGATAATAGGTTGTACCTACTTACCTACTAGATTTTATTATAACTAAGCGTATGTAGGTACGTAGGTTTACTAACACTGAAAGCCATTAGCGGTGCGGGGCTGCGGATTCGTGGGTCATTAGGTATTTGAAATTCACGCAACCGTCCGTAACACCGTGTAAGGAAGTAGTAAATAAATGTCGAGAATGGTACGTTTTGTGGATAGTACAGCTATATTGAGAATGATTATTTTGAGAGTAAGCTCCCACTTCCTTCCCTTCCCTCTGAACCACTCCCATTCAGGTGGACATCGTGGGAACAATGCCTTTTGTATTGCAAGCGTCTATTCCATATGCTACGGTAACTGCTTAACTCCAGGCTTGTTTGCAGAATTTTGCGAATGGCACTTTACAAAATTTTTGAGAATTGTTCAATTTAAGAACCGCACATTATGCGCGCGGAGCTTTCTGTGTTCTGTCTGTCATATCCGTGTGCCGCAGTGGATGTTCCAGTTAATATCCTACTAATATTATAAATGTGAAAGTGTGTGAGTGTGGATGTATGTTTGTTACCCCTTCACGCAAAAACTACTGAACGGATTTGGATGAAATTTGGAACACAGATAGTTTATAACCGGGATTAACATATAGGATACTTTTTATCCCGATAATCCCGAAATTTTTGTTACGTTAAATACTACGCGGACGAAGTCGGGGGCACAGCTAGTCTTGATATAAAGGCGAGCCATATAGCATTTACGTGCGTAGCAGTGGACCAAGAGCTTTACGTAATAGTTTTTTTAAAGCTTGTGAATCTAAAGAGTTTCAATTGTGTGACATTTTTTGTTAAAACAAATGACTCCATCACAGTTATTTTGTCGTTTCAACGTCTGAAAGTTAACGCGAACGTATTATTATTGAAGAAGGAATGTTCGGGATAGCGGTGTTTGATTTTCTTTAACGCGTGCCAATATTTTAGAATACTTACTTGATGGTGTGAACAAATGTTTGTTCTTCCATGATAAATGAAATCATTTTGGTAAGCAATTATTTGCTATGAAAATTTAAAAGAATTAGCTACAGGCAGCTGGTGTGTTGGCTAATGATTGCGTCCATCCACCAACTCATATTAAGACGCGAATGCACTAAACTAAGTACTTCTTTCATTGAAACCCCATCTTGGGTTACGTAAGTAGTAAATATATTTTTATTGGTTAAGACCATCAGTATATGAAGATGCAGAGACGATTATGATATAGATCCTTTTAGCAGTGGAATAATGAGACTTAAAAGTATCTGTTAGAGCTAGAGACTAAGTAGGTATCTAAAATAAAAATGAAGCAATAGCAACGAAACGCACCTACTCACATACTTACACACCATTATAATAAAAATAGGCATAATAAAATGGTAGGCTTCCTCCAGGGGGGCGGTAGAGGGAGCGGACATCCGGCGGATGTGGGCGGGGCGTGCGGCCGCCATTTTGCAAAGGCCGCGCGTGCGCGCTCCCGACGGCTTCATAAAATAAACAGAGCGGAATTACCCACCAGAACAATTTTCGGGAGGGTTTTTTATTTTTTACATTCATTGTGTAAGTATGTAGATAAGAAATGAAGGTACAAAAACTAAATGAGATTGATCCAAGATTGCCTTTACTGATAAAAAGTGGGTTTTAGAATCGAGATATGTATTAATAAGTATTTTTAATACTTATGTAACCAAAAATACTAATAAGGGCACAGGTTTAATTTCCATTTATTTACTGCTCCTAAATTTAACGCCTTTCAATAGCCTGATATTATAGTTGTAAACTCTTGAAACCCTTCAAACCGCATCTAACGATTTGATATTAGGTCACCTGCAACTTCACAAATTAACCAACAAACTGGTATTTTCAAACATCAGAAAATACATTTTCCAAGAAAACCTAAACTATTACCTACCCCTAAACCACAAAAATAGAAACACAGCAAGCAACGTTTAAATTTAATAGAAATTATTACGACGATTAAAATACCGAGTTAAGTTTTATTCCCTTTACCGTCGTCAGTCGAAGCCATCCCGGCCGTGTTACCAGGCTCTCATGAATCGCTAGGAGCGAGCCGGGACGTAAATCAAGACGCGTCGTGCCATCCATCACGCGACGCCGTCCCATCAATCGCCTCGCGACCGAAATAGACCGGCCGTGTATAGCTTAACTTGGACATCTTCTCACCTAAGGGACGCGGTGTGAATATTTGAGCCGATCGATAGGTATGCTACAGTTTATGATGCCCTAGAGAATACTTAAGTTATTTAAATGAGTCGTCTGTGCTAGTAGGTATCCGGAATTCTTGGTTAAATGTCAATATTTTATAGTACTTTGCGATCGTTTGTACGTGTATGGGTGTGGTATATAAGATATTTGAGAGCAACACAGACCGAGAAGAAAGCGTGTTCTGTCGCTTTCTTACTTATTAAATAATCTATTTTTGAACTCGGGACTGGTGTCTTGGCTGTAGAGTTATAGGTCACTTTATTTAGGTACCAGTTTTAGGTCAAATACGGAAAAAGAAGGAAAGGTGATGGGACGTCGTTGCCCAATACGACATGTCTAAGTACGGTAAGTTACAAAAAGGGTCTCCAGAAGGAACCTTGCTCTTTTCGGTAGAGTTATTGCAAACATCTCTATTTACGCCAAAACTCTACGTAATAATGGCAACACCAACGTTCTCCTTTGTCTGGTGAATACCTATTACGTCCCGATTATCCTCTTACTCTTTTTGTTTTTTATTTTATTTTCCCTTAGAATGACGACCCATGGTTACCTATAGGTTCATACTCTCTTCTTACTAAAAGTACCTATAAGTATCTACTTATTAAACCCACTCCACTTATACCTAAAATTATAGCTTATAGCCATTGTAGTTATAGAATAGAAATCAGCTAGCTAGGTAAAAAAATGTAAGTCAGTCCCACCATATAATTTTTCGTCCTGTTAAAGATCTCAACGCTCTAACCATCCTAAAATGTGTATTTTTAAAAGGTGTTTTGGGTTTCTAAGATCGGTATTCTGAAACATTAAAATTTGGCAATTTAGAAATTAGTTTCTTCTAGTCGGATAGGATAATAAATCCAATTGGGTGAAATGGATGATTAATATTCAAAATTAATCAAACGATTTGGTGATCATATTAATCCTAGTTTTTTTACATTATTAAAATCGGGGAGTCAAACTTTTACAAACACACTTTCCCGTTCATTAATTATAACAAAAATGTATAGTTAAAATATTAGACTACTTTACAAACTGAAATTATTAAAATAAAATAACATCCAAATAAAAGAGAATAACGACCCGCTTCTGCTAATGATTATAGTCAAAGGCTACAACGATTACTTATTTAATAACCCGAACATCATGTAGGAAACCTACGCGCGACACCACGAACCGCCTAAATCAAATTAATCAGCCCAATTAGAATCGAGATAACAAGCGGCCATAAAAAATATCCTCTTTAATAGAGCCAAACTTGTTACTGCTACCGAATTAACGGGCGTCCAACTAACGCAATCATGTAATTACGAACACCTCGGCTACAGCGCGAACCAACACCATCGGGATACCTACAGGCATGGCCCGTGGGGCGGAGCTCGCGCGCGATCAATACTCGCCAGCCGATCCGAACGAACCTAAGGGACACCTCTGCATCCTCTTTCGACCCGAACGAGACCGCCCCGCGTGCGAGCGAGACGAAACCCCGCCGCCTCATTCGTTAAAAACATCCCGGTAGGCGTGCTCCGACCTTCACAGTCCGGTGATCCGACATGGCTCAGTCGGCAAAGAACCGCGTGCCGTGCGCGTGCGTACACCGCCGCAGCCGGACGATGCACACCGCGTAGAGACGCCGACACACTGCCACCATGCTCGTGCCCCCGGAGATGATGGCGGCGCAATCCAAGCTGGTCTACCAGATGAACAAGTACTACAACGAGAGGGTCGCGAACAGGAAAGCGCAGATCACGAAGACCATACACGAAGTGTGCAGGATAGTGCAGGATGTCCTCAAGGAAGTGGAGCTCCAGGAGCCGAGGTTTATATCCTCGCTCACGGATTACAACGGAAGATTTGACGGTTTGGAAGTGGTGTCGCCGCACGAGTTCGAGATCGTAATCTATTTGAACCAAATGGGTGTTCTGAACTTCGTCGACGACGGTTCCCTGCCCGGCTGCGCCGTGCTGAAGCTGAGCGACGGCAGGAAGCGCTCCATGTCCCTGTGGGTGGAGTTCATCACCGCATCTGGCTACCTCTCGGCTAGGAAGATCCGATCGAGGTTCCAGACCTTAGTGGCGCAAGCGTGCGACAAGTGTTCTTACAGAGACTGCGTCAAAATGATCGCGGAGACGACAGAGGTGAAGTTACGGATCCGTGAGAGGTACATCGTGCAAATAACACCTGCATTCAAATGCGCCGGCTTGTGGCCTAGGTCGGCAGCGCACTGGCCGCTGCCAGCGATACCGTGGCCGCACCCTAACATCGTAGCTGAAGTGAAAACCGAAGGCTTCGACTTACTATCGAAAGAGTGCATCGCGTTGCAAGGCAAGAACTCCGCCATGGAAGGCGACGCGTGGGTTCTCAGCTTCTTCGAGGCAGAAAACCGTTTACTCCAAGGAGGCTGTCGGCGCAAGTGTCTGAGCCTTCTGAAGACGATCAGGGACAGACATTTGGACTTGCCGGGCAATCCCGTGACTTGCTACCACATGAAGACGCTGCTGTTGTACGAATGCGAGAAACATCCCCGGGAACACGAGTGGGACGAGGTCGCCATCGGGGACCGGATCAACGGGATCTTCCTGCAGCTCATTTCGTCGCTGCAGTGCCGCCGGTGCCCGCACTACTTCCTGCCGCACGTCGACTTGTTCAAGGGCAAGTCGCCGACGGCGCTCGAGAACGCCGCCAAGCAAGTGTGGCGGCTGACGCGGGAGATGCTCACCAACTCCAGAGCATTCGAGAAGCTGTGAACGTTCCCCGAGTGATTGTGTTTCGTGGAGCGGTGCGACGCGTGTATTCTTGCTGTTCGAATCATGTCAGTAGTTCGTAGCGGGGTCTTTCGTGTGTTGGATAGTATCGTGCGGGAACGCTGGAACAGTGCCGCGGTAGTTGTGACGTATCAGAAATATTCCATACGGATCGACAGACTGTAAGTAGACGTGATACTAATATACTAGGGACGCAGTATCCGTATATATAATTTTTGTGATATAATGTAAATAGCTTAATCGTTGTACAATTTTAGTGATACCTATATTTAATTTAAAAAAAACACCGTGTATTTATTTGACTGAAATCATATAAAGTAGGCGTATAATCTACTTATAAATAAAATAAATAATTTTGAAATTATTAATGACTGCTTTGATTTGGACACACTATCCCGACAGTAGTAACATTGAGAGACACATTCAAAATACGCCTAATTCAAATAACAAAACTGTTAAAAATATGCTGATACAAGAAAATTAAGTAAAATGAGGAATAACATTCGTACCTAATAAAGATCTAGCGAACGTTTCAGCTGCGAATTAGGCCTACATTGGCGAACACGATTTTATTTACCACAATCTATTTACACTAAACACTCAACTTATTTAAGGAGATAACTTTAATGTAATCAAAAGTGTTAATTTTCTACTTCATTTGCATATTTAAATAATGTGAGCTTCAATAACCGACGAACATAGACATACCTGCATAATCGTCGAATTTAAACTTAGTACCTTCGGTTAATTCGATTTAAATATAAACAAGTTCCGATTTAGAACTCACGATGCATGTTACTATAACAGTTTATAGAAGCATCAACTATTATGCAGTTGGTCTAAAAAGATAAAATCGAAACACTCCTCATAGATTCTTATCTCCTGGTATTTATGTAGAGACAGCTTTACATTGACTGCCCACCTACAACTAAAAGTTTCAAATAAAGGGAATAAGGTATAAAATGTCGTCTCGTCCTACGTACGTAGTATCGTGTTACAGGTCGATATATTTCACATGAAAGGGCCGTGGGCAGGCCCTGGGATAGCACTAGCGAGCAGACATCGCCATTAGTTTATGCAGTGATATCTGTGCGAGATACAGGTTGGAATGCACGGAGCAAAAATTATGTTTAATGGGCTTTAGATAAAAGGGCACTCGTTGAGTTATGTCGCCTTGATAGTCACAGCTTGGCGATATGAAGTTAGCTACTTTGTAGAGTACCACATAGTCTACTGTTTTCGTTATTCTAGTCACTGAGAAACTAAAATTAGACGAATAAGAAGCAGAGAAGTTGACAGAATTAAAATACCTAGAAGTCTAGAATTAAAATACTATTTGGGTATCTCTATTGCATTATTTAGATATTAATAAATGCTATCAAATATCAGTAAACCAATAAAATAAAATAATGTGAAAAAGCACACTATAAAGTTAAAAAAAAAAAAAAACCACGGTGACACAAAACAACACAGGTAGACATCGGATGACGTGTCCCATAAAACAGGACATGTACCATAACCCTCTCAACGTTTGGTCACCGCACCGTGCGCCCACGCGCGCATTTGTTTTAGTTTTTACCTTGTCCGTTTACGGTACGCACACGAATAACTGAGAGAATTGATTTTAATTTACAATCTGTCAGGCTTCCCACTCGCGTAACATTAAAATAGTCAGATACGCCTATTTTTACTATGGGAAATAGTCATTAAGAACCCTCTTCATGATGTTCATGGAAATAATAATTAATGACCATGTTCATTCACAGGTTATGTAGGCAGATCAAGTACCGTAATTGTGATTATATTTCTGATTCCTACTTACATCAAATTAATATTTTCACTACACCTAATAGGTATCTAATCGTATGTTTATCAATATATGTGAATATTGTCAAAGTGTGCGAAACATTAGTACATTCTATAAATGATTAATACCTATTAGGTACATTTGCAAAAATCAAAAGATTTTAAACATTTATATGCGTCCATAGTACCTAATTGGAAGGTTATTTCTAAAATAGACTTAAAACTTTATCAGCATTGTACACAAATAGGGATTAGTAGTTTAGAGAGGAAAGACCGACGCGTTTAATAAATCAATATTAATTTGTTCTTGTTAACGGAAAATGTATGGGAAAGTCAGTAGGTTTGTACAAAATCATCTTTAAGTGCTTAGTCTAATACGTATCTATTAAATACACATGTTTAGCTTTAGTTTCACAGTGGTTTTATAGCATAATCGTAGTAGGTACATATTTATATCGGTATAATGCATGAAAGCATGAGTACCAATTACTGAATAAGCTGTTCAAGCTAAAAATAACTTAGTGCTAATGATTACCGAGATAAATATCTTACTTACATCTCATTTTTAAATACTTAATGAGCACAATTTGTTTTTTTTATGTGATAAATTATACTGGGCGGGCATAACATACGATAGGTTTCAATAAAACACGTATTATCGTTATAATGAGGAGGCAAAAGGGGCGTCGTCATCGGCGCGGGGCCGACGTCAAAACACAAATGTAGGCCCATTGAAAATACTGTAGGAAAAAAATGGTTCAGGGAGGAGTGAATATTTAGAAATATTCCTGTTTTTAATTAATATTAATGGTTTTAGTGCTGAACACGCAAGAAGTGCAAATTTGCTTTATTTCACACTGGAAAAACGTATAATAATTTGCAATCTACTATCAAAACTTCATAAATCGAAGGATCTTTAAAGTATGGCAACAATAATTCACTGTTAAAGCAGAAGTGCTCTTAAACGCGCAGTTGAAACCACTTGACGTCAATAATTGCCTATTAACTACCAATTAAAGATACCAGGCGCCCATAGGATCGCGAAGGTGATCGATTACTAGAGATTTATAGCTGCTATTAACGAGGCTCAAGGAGATATTGTGGGCAGACTCCCGATTTATTGTGAAACCATAATTATTTTAGAAACGATATTTAAATAGGTACTAGGATTGTCGGAAGGTTTGTGGACACGTAAATTCTGTTTTACTGAAGTACCTATTTTATTTTATAGAAGCATTTTTTTCCTTGCATACATACTTACTCGTACCTTTTGCATTTTTTGGTTATTTTTAATCAAAAATCGACTCGTAGTTCTGTATGTAAGTAATATTAGGTACCTACTAATCTTCATCCTAGGTAACATGACCGTATTTTATTTAAACACTGCCAACATTTACAAGTGGCATACTTAACTTAATGACAAAAGTTAAACAATTTGAAAAAACTTTATTATTCTAGGTATTTTCTGTTACCCACTTCTTCATTGAATATTTAAAACCCATCTATCGAGCATTGTCCTGTCATCGACCTATTATGATCTTTTAAAATATTATGTAAATATGAAGATTACCGGCTATCAGTATGCCTGCACCGATGCGACGGGTGGCGCCAAACCGCGGCCGCGGCACAAATTACAATAAGTCAAACATAGGTCCCGCTAGTGTGTGTACGTGACGGCGACACCGGCGCACGTAGGTGCCTACCTACACGCGTCATGGTGATGTGGATTATGATAATCATACAAATTATTGTGTACCATCGATCAATTTAAAGTCATGCTCAATCAAAATTGGGTATCACTACTGCAGTCGCATGTGCATCATCAAACAATCTAAAAATATTCAGTTGAGATTTCGACGAGATAAACATAGCCTGATCCACCAACTGTAGCAGGGTCCCAAACTCAACAGCCCCGGTGTTATTATGGGTACCGATGGACTAGTGTAAACCCAGACAAGAAAAGATGTAAAAATATTTTCCCGATTTTGCGCCGAAGGGAACAGTAGTATTTGAAACCACCAGATGCCATGAGCCCATATACCAAATCGGGGAAGATTAGAACCAAGATTAAAGCGTAGATATAATAACTGTACAGATATCTAATTCCCACGAAAGTAATCAGAACGGACCACGCTCCACAAACCAAACACCTCCCCCAATTAATCCGGTCCCACACTCGCGAAACACGAAATTTTCACCAGGATTGCATAACGAATGCGCGGGCGCGTCCGCGGCGACAAATCTCAATGTAATGCGTATAATATTACAATTTGCCGGATGAATTATTCAATATGGCGGCGGAGGCACCATGTTTATTCGATTATATCCAGATTTACATACATATTTATAGGTATAATATGTGCAAGACTAACCAGGGGGTCGATCGCGCTAATTTTAAACGACATTACCAAAGCAAAACCACAACCAAAAACGTTATGTTATGCACATTTCGTATCGCGCTATTATTTAAACGGAAACGAATTAGCTTTATTTTGGAAGATACGTTTGTCAACGTATTGCTTTAATTTTTGACAGCGTTTAGAACCAAAAGCGTTACGTTGGAATCGGCTATTCCGCTGTCAAACGAACGTTTTTGAATTAGTTCGTGACGAGCAACTTTTCAAGTTATGTTTGGTGGATTATTGTAACTAAAATTTAAATTGATGTGTTTGTGTAATATATAAAAGCTTTAAATGCTCGAGATACATCTTATCAAGCTACAAAGTGCTTATGAGGTGGACGTAGCTGAGGGTAAAGCATCGGCCCGCAGGCAGAATGGCTCAATAAGACGGTCATTGATTTCTTCATCGGAGCCAAAACTTAGAAAGCGATATCGTCCTTCATCGGAGCTGTTTGCCGGGTTGGCGGAGGAATGAACTCCTCTTATACTACCTGCCTCTCGTTCTGATGGCCTGGATGAGGATACGAAGGTAAGCGTTTGGGAAATGTACCTACAACCTATATTAGGTAGGTTATCACAACATTTTGTTATTTTGTTGTTGTTTGGTATTGCCAGGGGTTCAGGGTTGTGTTGATGGCACCCCTATCGCTATCACAACACCAGCAGAGCATGAAGGGGTATTATTCTCAGAATGTTTTAATAGATATTCACAAATCACACATCATAATGTGTAATTATTATTTATTTGTGACTAAAATGATAATAAATTATAATTATTAGTGGCTACAATGAAAATAAATATAGGTTATGTTTTGATTGTATAATTTTATTTTGTAGATTTGCACACGAAGATTCGACGACCGCACCGGGGTGATATAACCTGCGTCGGCCGCGGCCGCCCGGGGTGGCGACTCACTGACCACGTCCTCCGTCCATGTTTTCTATAAAACCATAATAAAACACTATAAAAACACAAACACCACATTGTTTTTATCAGCTTCAACTCTTGCTTAATAGCTTCTGTGGAAGCATGATCTCAATTTTATACAATGTCATTTAGATCATCAAACACTGGACTTTCACTCGGAGATTAGAATTTTGGCCTATGGATTGGCTCAAAAACACAAAATAACAATAATTATTTATGCACTCACCTTATAACTATTAATTATTTTACTTATTCTTCTTCTCCAATAGGTATTTCGCCAGTGGCATTTAACAAATAGCAATAACAAACACATTTAGTACTTTAAAAGCAATTTTTTGGTTATCATAAAACGAAAACAGCTTATATTGTTTACATTTGACTGAATTTGTACCACAGATTAGAGATATTTGTACCATAGATAGTGCTGCCCACTTTACGAAATGCATAATCGACCATAAATTACAGAAGTATCGCCTAGTATTTACCTAATACACGGGTAAGCTCTAAACGTTTCACGTTTGGTTGTGGTTTGGTTTTACTTTGGTAACGTCAGCGATTTAAACGTTCAGAAAAATAGCGCGATACCATTTTTGACAGCGGCCAAACCAAATCTAAACTAAAACCAAATACGTTCCGTTCGAACGGTAAAACCTTTCAAAATTAGCGCGATTGGCCCCCTGTTGTCATATCCATAATATGGGCTACCGAGCCGCGGCGGCGACGTTTGGGCTAAGGCAAGAGTAACGATTGTAAAGGCATTCGTCAGGAAATTTTAAGTTATTCGGAGAACCGTATTCAAATAGCGAGATGTAATATGGGCTGAATTGTTATTGTCTGCTGCCGAAAAGTACATACAATGTACCCTACACTACTTACCTACGCACAGTACATATATGTATTTTGTTGATAGCTTTTATGTCAGAACCTCCTCAGTGAGGGTATCGTATTCATTCGGAATGGCTGCCACTAATAATACATCCTACTAATATTATAAATGCGAAAGTTTGTGAGTGTGGATGTATGTTTGTTACTCTTTCACGCAAAAACTACTGAACGGATTTGAGTGAAATTTGGAACACACAGTTTTTGCGTGAAGGAGTAACAAACATACATACATACATACATACATCCACACTCACAAACTTTCACATTTATAATATTACTAGGAAGTAGGATTTATTTCACTCATTAATTGAATTTCTTATAACTTGAATGTCTTTGCGTAATATTTCAGTAATTCGTTACTTTAGCGTGTAAGTTATCATCTTAAGTCCGACGCTACATGTTGTAAGGCTAGCGACTATTCTGATCAGCAAGTGTTGTTACTCGAGGATTATAATGTTGCTCGCTAAGGTAGCTGTAATGCATATCTACTTTACATACATAATCCTATAATCCTTTAGGTAAGTTGTAATAGGTAAGTTGCTTTCGGCGTCGATTCTGTCGTATTATGACAACTGTAGAAAGACAGTAGTCACGGTAATGACTCAGGAAAGTGGCTACTTTGGAACTGAACGGAAATTTTAACTGATCAGCACAGTACGATCTGTTATGCTAAACGACGGCATTGCTACTTGACTTCACACTAATAATCAACGCACTTTGGGAATCCACTTTTTACATATAAACTCCCTATTGTCGGAAATTCAACCTGTAGATTTTGGTTCACGACGACGCCATTGTGACAGGTTTATCAATCATATAATTTTTGAGGGATTTGAAGAAACTTTGATGCCAACTCCTCGTCCTTCAAGAGGCAAAGGTATTGAACGATCAACGACACGTCAAACCGATTTCAGGGGTTTCATGAAATAATGTTAGAGTCAAACTGTTTTACCGCATACGGTATAGGTACCTACCCCTAAGAGAACTTGGTATGAAACTGAATGTTAACTATAATGAAAACTACCCGTACTAATAAATCGGTCTCAAGTTTGAGAATGATCGATCATAATAGTACATAACTAAATTGGAAAATTTAAAAAACCCCCGATACGACTGCTTTTTAAACTACAAAAGAGCTGATAATTTTCAAACAGCTGAAGCGGTTTTCATGAAACATAGCTAAGAACACTCTCGATCAAAATACCTTTCTAACAAAACAAACAAAATTAAAATCGGTCCATCCGCTTGGGCGCTACGATACCCCAGACAGACACACAGATACACATGTTAAACTTATAACACCCCTCTTTTTTCGTCGGGGGTTAAAAATGACACATTAAAATTGGTCTTGAGTAGACCGCTGTCAGATTTGAGATCTATTTATTAATACGAGCGTCTCGGTGCATAGCAACGGTCTAGTGTCATCCGGTGCTAGTATTACAATAATCTCAATGTCTAGACGCGCCAATGTATTCCAGTATTTGTAATACAATGACTGAACACTAAATCAGCACCTAGCTCGACTTTGAGACCTAGACATTGAATGCCTATGGGCGGCGCTTCCGTGTTTGAAAAAACATAGTATGTTTGAGGAAACTAAAAGCTGATTTTTATCTTTCTAATTGTGATTGTGGGTGTAAGTTCGTACACCGTGCATTTATTACTACAACATAAACAACGCTTCTGCATTTGAAAAAGATTTCAACATCAGTTTTTTAAAAGTGTTGTTGCGAACCTAATGATTATTTTATTATTTCTGAACGGATATTTTTCGCAAAAATAACGAAACGTACAGCCGCTCTCCGTTTTCTATGGAACAATATTTATTTGGTTTATAAAAGGGAACTTTATTTGTTATCTTTAATATAGAGAGATATCAGATAATTTTCCCCCTATTATCCACAGATTTGTTAGTTAACAAAAAACCCACGGCACATGGAACGTCAAAGTTGTCTATGAGTAAGTAACCGAACACCGTCTGTGCGTCGTCGGTTTAATATTTAATAATTCATGCGAGTAGTGTGTCCGTTCGAGCGCCTAATGCCTTGCGACTTAGCGCGGGTGCGGCGCTGTGTCAGCGGCGAGCGGGGAGGGTAGCGGCGCGAAAGCGATTTGGCTACATATGACATAAATGGCTTATTCTCATATTTTAGTGCCATGCCACGCCAAAGGAGGGTAAACACCATCTCAAAAACTGGATACCAAGCGTCGAGCTCCACAGTAGGGGTAAACCAAAACGGTGGGATGATTCGATCATACATACATACATTTTCTGGAGATGCGTGGCCCGAAACAGCATATAACTGTTTTTGAGGTCTTTGCCCAGGAGTAGGTACAACACAGAAACAGGTTAGTAAGAAGAGAATAACATAGAGATATTCAGATGAAAATTAGTAATCGATATTTAGAATTACACATCTCCAGATATTTAGAAGGTGAACAACGAATCTATCCTACTAATATTATAAATGCGAAAGTTTGTGAGTGTGGATGTACTATATTTATACTCTTTCAAGCAAAAATATTTGGAATTTGGAAAACAGATAGTTTATAACCGGAAATAACACATAGGGTACTTTTTATCCCTATAATCCCGAAATATTTGTTAAGCTAAATACCACGCGGACCAAGTCGCGGGCACAGGCTAGTATTTAATACGTGAAGGAAAGGCTTTCAAACGCTTAAGGTGAAGGCGCCTGTCTAGCCCGCAAACTTCAAAATTTTTGAGTATTTTTATAGTTTATCCAAAATCTGAAAATATTTAAGACAACATTTTGTGATTTGCGACAAACACAGTATGCAGTGCGTTTATTAATACATTTATTATACTCTAAATATTATCACAGTGGATATGAAACTAGTTAATCAGTAAATATACAAAAATTGACAGATTATCTGGATAGCTGTCGTTCTTAAAAGGTTTTAGAGTAAGTTATATATTAATAAATGCACTGCACACGGTCTTTGTCGCGAATTACAAAATGTGCCTTTTATTATTGTCAGATATTGAAAAATTTCTAAAAAACCCTCAAAAAATTTGAACTTCGCGGGCTAGATGGGCGCTTTAGCCTTAATACGAAAATTGCGCTGACGGAGGAGTATGCACTTTGGCACACTTATAGTTTATATAGAGAAGGAGTGCAGAATGCTAATATTTTTATATTATAATACTTAGAAATACATTAAAATCAATTAATAAAACATTAAACACACTACCATGAACTGACACACGCAAATTTGTAACCTCCACACCGACTGACTGTCTGACTGAAAACGGTGTCAGTTTTTGGATGGCGGGACTTTCATAGTGCATTCTGCGTGCCAGTATCAAATATTCTTGGACAAAAAAACCTCAATGACATTTAAAATTAAAATTTACTTAAATTAAGTACCTATATAAAACGATTACATTTTCAGATATTTATTAATAAATATTAGTTTTTTTGCTCGGTTCGGCTAAAGTCTGCTGTATGACAAGTACCTAAGCAGATATAACTTTAAAATTAGGTTCTTGGATCAGGAATTTAAGTTCTTAGTATGACTGCAATGCCCTTAACACCATTATTGAATTGTAACAAATATTAAAAAGTTCTAATGAGACCTCGCTTACAATGGAACCGCAACCGTCGCTCATTCGCGCGTAAATCATTGATTTTTTAGTAAAACGGTTCCCACTTTCAGGATACTATTACATCATTACATCGCATTGTCGGCGCTGTATAATGTTTGATTTCAGTACAAAACGCGGCTTTGTGCGGCTGTATTGTGACGTATAATAGAGATATGTTATTATACACACACCGGTGGACGCGGTGATGATATTAGGGATGACGTTTATATCATATTTATCTAAACCTTTAGAAAAAATCCCAACTATTCCGGCTTTTACGATTGAATACTTATGTTGTTTAATTATAATACCTTGTAAATGTTAGGAAATTACAAAATACCTAAGTATACTTAAACAGTTAAGAGCGGCTACCTTCCCATTTTATTTATTTTTTAGGGAAAATTTTCGGCAAAAATTTAAATACAAAGTCCGACGTCGGCTCGCGAACTTTTTGTATTGCGTCTTGAACGATAACGCGCGTCAGCCAAAAAGCTTTTCTGTGTCATTCGACTCGAAAAAATAAACTAAAGAAAAAACAACGGCCCGACCGTGATGCATCCGACGACATTTTTCAATATCGGAACAAAAAAATAGGCAGAAATTAAGGTAAAAATAAACGCTATCTTGTCTCGCTCGACGATGCTTTTATCGAAGGGATAACTTTTTTTTCAATTCCGCGAGAATATATGAACTTTTATTCGAATGATCAGCGTTGTTGTTTTAAAGAATATCTAGATTTGCGCGCATGCGACGATCGTAATCCATCAATAGATTTAGGTAAAAAGGAAGATGAAACCGCAAGTCCATAACAAATTTTCAAATAAGGTTCGAATATCAAAAATAAACGTGAATGTTTGAAACTTTTCCCGCATGGTTCGAAAGAGGGAGTCCGTTGGAAATCTAAACAAGTGTGAAAGGGATGCGAGAAGCTATGATGGACGGGCACCGTCCACTGGTGCGACGGCGACCGTAGCTCACGGCGGGCCGCATACTTTCTCATCGCCGTACACCAAAATAAACTTTAAACTTTTTATGTGTTCCTGGTATATTTAGATGATATTGTCGCTGCGTTTTTCAGCTTTAAAAAAAAGTGTTAAGTGGATGATTTATATTAAGTGCGGTCCGTTATGGGCGGCTTCCGGCGTAATTATTTACTAAAAGTGTAGAGCGGTGGCGTCCTGAAACGTGTGACCTCTATTACGACGGCACACTGAAGGAATAATTCATATATTCTGGAAGCCCTTTGTCGGCGACTACCCGAGGCTATGTGACGAGAGTTCAGATTTAACATTAAAAAGGTTTCTAAATCAAATTTTTGACAAAGCACTAGACGAGTGCGGCGGCGTGCGCACGCGATGAGTTTGTTTAATCAGGCTTTTAAACGCTTAATATGACATGAGAGCAAGAGTTTTGACTGCATTTTAAAGTTAACTATTACAGTCGTAAAGTCAAGTTAACAAACGTGATAGTTAACCGATGTTCCGTCGGCGTGTTTAACTGAACTAGTCATTTATAACCATGTTTTAATGACTTGTGACAATTAATCGTATCCCACTTACTTACTAAGAACACAATTAAAATAGCTAGATATCTACTTACGATGAAGTTAGACACAGCAAACATTAATAAAGTGCTTGGACTAACAGATGTGAAAGAAATTTCTACAATGTATCATTTCCAGTAAAATATGACATTAGGAAATATGTCTTCTGTCATATTAATCACCTTGCAAGCGCAGCGTAGCGTGATGCAAGCGCATTTTACAATTATTTCTTTGTCTAAGCAGGTGTGGTAGACATTTTACTAATATTTTCAGAATCCCCTAACTAGACGCGTTGGTTTAATTAACTCCTAGGTACTGTTTTATCTAGTACAGTAGGTACATATGGGTAAATATCCAATGTAAGTAAACCGCTAATTGCTTATTTATTATCTGTTAAAAAACTCCTAGAGTGGTATAGACAAAAATGTGCAACATAGTTTTGCTTTTAACCCTCTGCGCGCACAATGTGTAGAATGTTCAATATTTATGCGCGTGCGCACGCGGTCATGCGCGGAAAATGCGTGATTAATCAGCGCGCTAGCTTGTTGTGTGATCTAATAAATGGTGGAATGCATGAGTAAATTTATAAATATAATATATACTTGTAAAGGAAATTCGTGTCTGGACGAATGCCCTAATCTTGATTAAATTTTGCAATGCAGTTTTCACTGTATTTCAAAACTAGGTTCTAGAAATTATCGCGGAGGAAGCCGCGGCCAAAAGTGTGTTACCAAATAAAAAAGAGTAAGAGAAATCAGTTCCATACTCCCTGGCGAGTCTGTAAAGTACTGGAGTGAAGAGGGCAAAGAGATGGATCGGGCCCGGTGATATTCTTACCGGGGACGATGGCACCATGCGTACCTTCATTATGTTCTTCGTAATTGATTTTTAAAACTGGTAACTTATACGTAACTCCCAACTTCAGTACATAATTTTTCTACATTTAGGTAGGTAGGTTAAATAGATCTGGGTCAAAATGAGAACTCATTTGTCAATGTTTGCAAAATACGAAAACCTGAGGACGCGGAAGTGCCCTCACCAAGTCTAGTCCACACACATTTTTTTCTGGAAATATAACAACTGATGGCTTTTTGCAACGATCGCCCGCCACAAGGTCAAGGTGAACAATTAAAAAATAAACCAACAAATAGTTGGGTAAAAAGCGCATGAAATATGAAACCGAGAAGGTAATTTAGGTATTTGAATATGTATCAGATCGTCCACGCTACCACCATGTAACATGATACCGTAACATAACACTGATATTACTATCAGTATGTAAGTATTTAAAATAATATATGTAAATGACGTCTGGTCTGAACAGAAGGTACCTGATGCCTATTTTTATGAAATGAATGTCTCATCTATACAAATAAATAAAATTGGAGTGTCGTTTGTAATATCAAAATAACACCTTTTCACTAAATGCATATGAAAGTAAATACGACACCTATAGCATAAACGCGATTTCATTTTTTTGTTGTCTGTCTGTCTGTATGTTTGTTCCGGGTAATCTCTGAAACGGCTGGACCAATTTTGACGGGACTTTCACTGGCAGATAGCTGATGTCATAAGCAGTATCATAGACTACTTTTATTTTAGAAAAAAAAAGCAAATGTATCCTGTCGCGCGGGCTCAGAACGCGGGAGCGGGAGCGGTTAAGTTAAATTCCACGAGAACGAAGTCGCGGGCTCAGCTAGTAAAAAAATAAAGCTAGAACCAATCTGAGGCAATTGACTACAGCTCATATAAGGGCTAGACTGGGGCAGTACCACCCTCTCACAGAACATCGGCGTTAAGGTGAAGGCGCCTGTCTAGCCCGCGAAATTCAAAATTTTCGAGTATTTTTATAGTTTATCCAAAATCAGAAAACATTTAAGACAACATTTTGTGATTTGCGACAAACACAGTATGCAGTGCGTTTATTAATACATTTATTTTACTCTAAATATTATCACGGTGGATATGATACTAGTTAATCACTAAATATACAAAAAATGACAGATTATCTGGATAGCTGTCGTTCTTGAAATGTTTTAGAGTAAGTTGGATATATTAATAAATGCACTGCACACGGTCTTTGTCGCGAATTACAAAATGTGCCTATTTTTATTGTCAGATTTTGTAAAATTTCTATATAACCATAAAAAAATTGAACTTCGCGGGCTAGGTGGGCGCTTTAGCCTTAAGTAACTATTATATCTCCGTTTCGTACAATGAGTGAGAGTCGCACGCCCAACCCTCTGACCTCCCTTGCCTTCCCTCCGCCCTACTTCCTTCTAAGTCGGCAACTACGAGCAATGTCTTTGGTATTGCAATCATCTATGAGCTACGGGTAGCTGCTAAACATCCGTTGGGTCGTATGCTTGTTTGCCGACCAAAAAATAACATTCGTTCGCCGTTTCGGAGATTACCCGGAACAAACACACAGACATACAGACAACATTTTTTTAAATCGCGTTTTTGCTTTAGGTGTCGTATGTACTTTGATATGCAGTTAGTGAAAAGGTGTTATTTTGATATTACAAACAGACACTCCAATTTTATGTTTGTATAGATTGCTTTCTATAATTAACCCGTGACGTTTCGTACATTAAACATATAGATCCGTATATCTTTCGAACAATACATGTGTTTAGTGGCGTCAATAGCCTAGTGGTTAGAGGGGCCGCCCTCGTAGCCGAGAGCTTCCGGGTTCGATTCCCATCCTGGCTATTAAACTATTGACGTGGGCCCACTCCTAACACAAGCATTAGTAATGTGATAAACTCACATTGCTAGTAATATTTATAAAATAAAAGTCACAAAAAAAGGTTGAGCATCCTAGTGTTGTGGGTACGTCGCATCGTCGTTCCAAAGCAAAGTAGGTATATTAATGTCATTTGTACCACATTGACAAACGTTAGTTCTAATCAGATTTGCATAAATACTCGTTAAATATTGTGTCCATACAAGAATTATTGGATTCCAAATAACTAGTCCGAAATGTAAAACTGTGAACACAAGAGCGAATTAGAAATAAAATAATTTGTAAACTTTTAGGACGGCCAATGTTATATACACATAGAAGATTTTAACGCGGTACAAAATGGCAACTTTATATGTATTTACATTTTGGTGGGTAGTTAGACGCTGACCTATTACTCCAGCCTAAACGTTGATAAAAACAAAAGCATAAATAAACATTTGATGGCATCATCACTGTAAGATATACCTACTTACGAGAAAAGTGAATTTATTTCGTCCGTCGATAAAACGCTAATCTATTTTCATTTCCCAATCACCTAACACCAGATAATAGTGATTTTCATCACACACACATTACGCTAGAAATGAGATGTTTATCAGTGTTTGAAAATCATCGTATTACTTCACACCTTTATGTGTTTGAGTGAATTATGCATCCTAGAGGAACTTTAAATTAATTCTAATGCTGATAGTACAAAAATAATATAGAATATCTGCTTTTCATCAAAGTGCATGTTGTTCAAAATTTTTGGAGGGCTTTAAATAACTAAATACTAACCACAATTAATATTATAAGAATAAAAAGTTAGAGTAACTTAAATTCATATGAAATTCTTTAAATTACTTTACTACTACTTTCTTTTTTTTTTCTTTCGATTTTAGCCCTAATTCTAATTAATGGCACACCAGTGAACAATACTCCTTACAACTTCGTGTTAAATTATTTGAATAAAAAGCTCGTGTAGGTACGGTGTAATACAACCATTTAATAATTCAAAATTTAAAATGAAGGAATTTATAAGGAATTCATAATTAATTTAAAATGTTTTGTAAAAAGACAACAAGTTTGATTTGTGTACATTACTTTGATGAAAATAAAATAAAATAAAATAAAATAATAATTTTGGACACTTATTAATTTCACGTAATTAATTTATTCTCCGGCTGAAACTGACCGCAAGCGCTTATCAATGGTTAAAAGAATAATTCCTTAGAACTGCCAGAAGATTATAGCCTAACATTATCAAATTAACATTAGGTATGCACGACGAGCAAACGTAGGAACTAAAAAATTCCAATTGGAACAAAAAAAACCAACCGCGAAGTAATACCACGTTAATGGTGGTCAAAAAATATTATTATGAACAACGAAACACAGATCACATTAGCACGTCGGGCGTTAGTAGCCAACATTCAGGTCTGTTGTGCCATCTGTCATGTTCTGTTAGCCTCCAGAACCGGTGGGCGTAATGATATCTATTTTAATGTATTTATATGCTGATAGTTTGTTCTTATTAACATCGCAAGCTCTTGCGCGCGTCTCCTCTCGTAAGTATTTAACACCAAGGAACGCGAGGGTTTTCTTAGTTAGACTTCGACTCTCGTAGTTATGGTGAGTTGGATGAGGCTTATACTCAAGAGTGGAGGCGTTTCGGCTGCTGAATAGAATTAGTGACGTCCACAATTAACCTATTTCAAATAATCTTATGAACGAGTCCCGAGCTCGAAATATTTACCGTAGCGTAACGCTAACGTTAGCTTGTGCTGTCCCGCTCACCTGATAGATTTTATAAATAAGAATGACTGCGACAGCAGGCTGTCTCGATGATGATTCGATTACGTTATGAAATCCTGCTAGGCACTCTGCTTAGTCTGGTGTGTGCGTCGACAGCTCGATACACTGCACCACTGCAAACTGGTTGCGGGTTCAATTCCCGTCGGGGGCAGATTTAGGAATTTTTCTTTCGTAATTAGTTCTGGTCTAGGTGTTGCTGGGATCACCCTCCCACCCTGGGATTGTTCTGATTAAAAACCATCCTAGCGAACATAAAATATTTTTAGCCTCTAAATTGACAGACACATACTTTTGTGTATAGCAAACATAAATAGAGGCAGGTATTAAAAATTAAAATGTACCTAGGTGCCCATTAAATTAGTCGGGTAAAAAAATATGACGAAAACAATATAATGGTTATTATCATCGATCAAGTGCGATCAGATAATAATGAGCGAGGCTAGGAGGTCTTAAAACGTCCGCATGAGAGGCGTAGTCCATCTTATTTTAATCGCATTAATTACCCAAGTACAAAACTACCTAATCTATCAAGCTTCTATGAATTATAGGAACTTAATCTAAATGTCTCAATAAACATGTTTTTAATAAAGGTATATATTGTTTATAAACAATATATGTATATGCGAAGATAACAAGCCGACGGTGAATGGTGGGAGCTTTTCCCAAATCATTTCACAAGTTCAGAGCTAATTCCGTATTTAATTTATTTTGTTAATTTAGTAACAATACTATGGACACAAGTTTATCTACGTAAATACAACCGTCACGCTTATCATCGATAACTAAATAGCTTAGGTAGAGGTCGTATGTCTATCAAAGAAAAGTACAGGTTAATTTGTCTGAGCTGCAATCATAGAGCTCTATGCAGGTAGAGTTACTCATGGTCATGATGTCTTGACATACTTAACTTTTTCAGACATACTTTTTTCTTGTATAATTGATAGGAACTTAAGGTGAAGGCGCCTGCCTAGCCCGCGAAATTCAAAATTTTCGAGTATTTTTATAGTTTATCCAAAATCTGAAAACATTTAAGACAACATTTTGTGATTTGCGACAAACACAGTGCAGTGCGTTTATTATTACATTTATTTAACTCTAAATATTATCACGGTGGATATGATACTAGTAAATCACTAAATATACAAAAATTTACAGATTATCCTGATAGCTGTCGTTCTTGAAATGTTTTAGAGTAAGTTGGATATATTAATAAATGCACTGCACACGGTCTTTGTCGCGAATTACAAAAAGTGCCTTTTATTTATTGTCAGATTTTGAAAAAATTCTAAATAACTACAAAAAATTTGAACTTCGCGGGCTAGATGGGCGCTTTAGCCTTAATCTAAATGACTCAATAAAAATGATTTATAATAAAGGTATGTATTGTTTATAAACAGGTTGATCTCTGATGACTCTTAACTAAACAGGTTGATCGATAATAGAGCTAAGATAATAATTCGACACGTGTTTCGCATCTAACGAGACTTCCTCAGGATAGTTGGGCTGAGAATAAGCGATGTTTTTTATTAATTCCATTAACGAATACTCAAGTTCCTTAGTTACAATTTAAATAGTGCTAAGATGATGCCTGCCGATGAGATCGGTAATTCTGTCCAAACTTATTTTTTGTCCAAGCCGTCAATAACACAAGTGTAAAGCATCGCTTGTACTTTGACTAACCAATTACAAGTTAGACGACATGACTCGATACAATACACTGGCCAGATGTCGACACGAGTCATCTTGTAATGCAATTAGTATTGACTCGCCCGCTCCAAGGGCAAGAGTAACCGTCCCCTCAGTACTACGCGCGGTGTATGAAAATATTTTCAAGGAAAACGAAAAATATATATCATCCTACTAACATTATAAATGCGAAAGTTTGTGAGTGTGGATGTATATTTGTTACTCTATCACGCAAAAACTACTGAACGGATTCGGATGAAATTTGGAACACAGATATTTTATAGCCCCGATTAAAACATAGAATACTAGCTGTGCCCACAGACTTCGTCCGCGTAGTATTTAACGTAACAAAAATTTCGGGATTATCCGGATAAAAAGTATCCTATATGTTAATCCCGGTTATAAACTATCTGTGTTCCAAATTTCATCCGAACCCGTTAAGTAGTTTTTGCATGAAGGAGTAACAAACATACATACATACATACATACATACATACATACATACATATATACATCCACACTCACAAACTTTCACATTTATAATATTAGTAGGACTTTACTGAAGTCTATGCGAACGAAGTCGCGGGCAGAAACTAGTATAGAATAAGATAGCTGGCGTTCAAAGAGGCAACTAATTTAAGCAGTTATCTTGCTAGGCGAGAATGATAAACAAATCTTAGAACTATTCCTAGTTTTTCGGGTACAAAGAGAGTTCCATTATTACAGTGACTTTGTACTTTCTTACCACACAAATAGATACAAATCATAAATCGGTGTCAATGATAGAATTAGCAGAAAAATACCGTCGGTAAAATGTGGGTCTGCTGAGGTGCGCTTCTGCTTATCCCCTCTAGGAATACAAGCGTCATGGTGTATTATATAGTGTAAACAGTAGGTACCTACTGGACGCTGTGCAAAGCAGAGGGTTACATATCTCTCGTTTTAATCCAATCAATAAAAGACATTCGTAGGCATGTTAAGTCATTAGCATGGAACATAAAAGGTAATCTAATAGTTGGACATTACAACTCGGTACCCGTGTAACTGAATCAGACATTGTCTTACTTTTTATAGCGTGGAGTGTACCCCTCGGGCGCGGCGCGGCGGGCGGTAGGCGCCGCCTGTACCCACGGGGTCCGAGATCCACCGCCGTTTCTAAACTAAAATATTATATTTTTATACCTCACCTATCTAATCTCGAGTCGTAAATCTCGACATTTTTATACAATAATGTCCTCTGATGTTTTTTTTTAATTATCACCCCAATAAGAGCACCAATGTAGGTATGTTTTCGGCGAAACGGTGGCGAGTGGTCACTGTGACTGGCCATTCGGATTTGTTTATACTGTGTTTCAATTGACAGGATGAGGACGTATTCTCGTTCAGTGTCAAAAAACTTCAACGAAAATAAATTAGAGGAAAAACTAAATAAATGTACAAAAATATTGAAAGCATTTGGCCATTTAGATTAAAGCGTATTTTGACAAAAGCCAAGAAATAATACAACAATGCTCTCCAGCGGCAGTTTTATAATCTAAAAATTAAAATTTTAAAGGTCTGTTTCAAACTATTCTACCAAATTGATAACGTAAACATGAAACATTTCATGAAAGCAGAACAAATATACTCACGCTATGTGTTTGGCGGGACCGAGATCATTAGCGGTGATAATCACTCGCTTATATTATCAACCTACATAAACTTTTTAACGTACTTCCCTGCCTACATGCTTTATAAATTTAAATACGCGGATTAAATGGCTTAAAAGCATTTAAATGATATTAAAAAATAACCGTATTTTGGCAAGTTACTTGAAGTCGTATAAACGGGTCAGAGCCCAAGTGTGCAATAAAAGAGCTATAAAAAGGTGACTAAAATTAGAACATCAGTGCATATTCTATTGGATATAATTTTACTAGGGGTAAGAAACACCCTTGACAAAAAAATCCTTTTGAATTTAAACTGGGATTTTTTAATTTCCTATAGAGCAAGAGTTACAAATAAAGGAAAGAAACCTTAAAATGTTATTATTTTCCGTGGTCGCTTCCGTGAAAAAGAATTATTACCGCCTGTCAGATATAAAGTGAATTAGAAATTAGGCTACCAGGCATGCATAAAATATTATACGTATAATACTCCTAAGCATTCGGAATTCCTTTCGGAAAATAAAGATAAAGATTATTAGCTAATATCTCAAATCGTTAGCGCTATTAACGTCACGAGATCCGTCCGCATTATAATAACATGTAAATCAAGACAACATACGCTTCCGAGCAAAAATTATTGTCATACCGTATGTACCTATACTATACTTTTTCTCGAGGGGTGTAGCGGCGTAATGAAAACAAATGACAGAGACCCACGCGCGTCACATAAAAAATTAAATTCATGGTTGAACCAAAATAGTAGCAGTGTATTGAATTTAATATCTAAAAACGTTTTAGGGTTTTTTTTAGCCGACGCAGGAGCAGCGGTTAGTTTGTGAAATACGACTGTTTAGAATTGAATTTGAATATTATAGAATCAGCTGTTTTTAATACATCGGCAGCAAGTGAGATAATTTTAGGGGAACTTTTATTTTTATTAAACAAGACGGCATTCACGTTTTGAATGCCTATTTTTGTTTTGAGTTAATGTTATGACGTCACCTAGATATGACGGTAACCTATTTCAATAACTATTAGTATTTTTCTATTCAAGAAATGCATGACAATAATATTATTATATTTTTATCAAAATATCGAATTAATTAGTTTTTTTTCTACATCCCTGTTTTTTTTCAAACTAAGCCATCACTTGATCGTCACTTAGCACGGTGGCGAAAGCACCAGGAGCCCATGAGTCTAAGTGGATATAATTTACAACGTCGCCTAATGGAAGGAAAACATTAAGTGCGCATCTCAAAGCGCTTTAGTTATTAATAGAATATAGGCAGGCTAGGAGCCCAGGTGCTGTTAACTTGGGAGGTAATTGCTTAATAGCAGCCGACTCATTAAGGGACGATGTGATATTTTTAAAAGGAAACCACCCTCTATATAGCTCCGTCAGGAATGTGAACATTAAAAAAATTTAGCCTACTATCGCAACATTGGTAGCAAGTACTAGGATCGCATAAAACAAAGATCACGTGTGATAATATTTTAAATGATGAGGTGTCAGGTGAGGTATAAATTACTCTTTTTATGAACATAAATTACTCAATAACGAGGGATGTTTCGCTTAGCTGCTTCGCATTTCTGCAAACTTAGTGTTTTTTTAAAGAACAATAACAAGTATCGTAACGTAACCCTTAATTATAACAAAAAACTGATCAACCCTCCGAATGGTTTTCATAAAACAAATTAAAAGGCATAAAGCAAGATTCAGTACCCACCTCACTTAACCCTTGTGTTGTTGGGTTACGATAAAATTACTCTCGTGAATTAACCCTTCGCTCGCCCTATGGGGATACAAACACATTTACTTGCAAAACGGAGCCCGAGCTTTTAAATTATGATAGATTGGGAGTGCAGCGGCGAGAGTGTTTACACTTTACATCATGTTATAGCAAAATAACGCTTTAGAACAATTGTTGCAAAGTGTATTTCATTATTAATAATATGTTATGTTTATAAATTAAGTTTATCATACATACAAATACTTTTTTAAAGAACCTTTTGTGTGTACGTATGTCATCACTTTATTGACCTATTACAGTAATTTACATCTAATAAGGATAAATTAATTACTACTTCATGTATCTACTTCTAATTTTATGTAGTCGTAATAAGGACTATTTTATACGCTTACTATTAACTATTAACAATCATTGCCTAAAGTACCCTATGGCGGGGACCTGATAGATGCAGCACCTGTGATGCTGTGACAAGATGCGTGTGTGGTAGGAAGCGGCCGTCAAAGGGCAATATCCGGAGCCCTTCAGATGAGAGCGAGCCCTCTCGAGGGACGCCGCCTTTGCTGTTTGCTTTGTTGCATACAGGGTTGTCGCAGCAAACTTTTTTATTTAATCTTCATCGAAATTTACTTATTACTCAAGTAAAAATACTGTGGGCTAATAGAACAAGAATTACACGTATATAAGTACATATGAAAATAAATAGAAGACCTACTACTTCATTTTTGTCTCTCTAAGCTTAATATAATAAATAAGGTAGGTAATATAATAAACAAGGTAGGTACTCAAAATGATATAAGAGGTGTACAGCACGTAATCTATTTCAAAATAATCACACCAGGTCATACATCCATATTTATAGCGACCCTGAATTCAGTTTTTTTTTTAATATGCAAAATTGATATTTTTTGGGATAGTATTGATCCATTATTTGTTTAATGGTAGCAACCCTACTAAAGACAGTAGGCCTGGTACACACCGTGCGCGACGTTCGCCCCGCATGTTTTGACTTCGCTGTTTCCCGCGCATAAATCACACGGTTAATGTATCGAAATGACGCACCACTGCGCAGTGCAGAACGGACGGTAGTGTGGTACTACCCTTAGGCAGACAACATGCGAATTTGGACTCTCAGCATGGTAACGCTAAGATCAAAATTCCAATGAAGATACTTGGTTACAATTTGCTGCAGATGCTGCAGATGTAGCATTCGAATTTCAGCTCAATATTATGAGTGTTAAGGTTTCAGTTAGGCTGCAAAGGTAGGAGACAATGACATTTTATAAAGAACATGAAGTATATTGCAGAAAAATATATTTGCGGTTGTAACTGAACTTACATGGTCAGCGTTCCTTGAATATAAGGTTCAGGATTGCATGATATTTTGTTTTTAAAAGTGAAAATGTTATGTTGTACGTTGTAATCCACATGAAAGCTTTTGGATTAGTGTTTGATGACATCATTATTTTTCAAATGACGATCGTGTTGCGATTTTCTCCGCCCTTAAGGGACAGAAGGGTGGAAAAAAAGTTTATTTTAGCAATATTGGCGCTGATTTATTGTTTGGTCGCAATTTGTTAAGTAACATTTTATAGGATGCTGGTGGCTCATGTTACCCACCTACCTAAATTTTCAATATAAGTATATTTTTTTGGATAAGAAATTAGATTTTTTTATTAGCATTTAACAAACTTTGTAGATTATTGAGGTACCTCTATCTCTACCTACTGTTTTTTTATAAATTTCCGAATTGATATGAGAAAAATTACAACAGCTAACATGTACTACATACATCTACCATAAGCATAAATTCAAAACACCAGTCGAATTATTTCCTAATAACTCTCTTAAATCCTTAAAATCGCATGGGACGTTGCGACCCTAGTCCATTCAGAACCGCACCGTTTGAATCATAGAAAACTAAACCTTACAACAATCATAATAAAGACCTTAACATGTCCACTGTTATGTTTGTTGCAATGTAGAGTTCCCTTGTTTCAATTTTCCGGCTCAGCGGACCCTGTCGCGCTGAGATTGGGGTTCAGATGTAGGTAGGAGATACATCGCAGAGAGAGCGGGCTCATCACTTCTGATATTCGACAGATAAGTAATGAGGACTGTCTCAACACTAGTAGTCGCAAGTGCAACCTGCCCTTATAATGCTCCATACATCAATGTGTGTCCTAGTTTGTCAGTACTGCGGAACCAAACTAATTATGTGGCTTGCGGATTGCCACATTTTTTTATATTATATGAAATACATGACAACCTAGCTATATAAATAACAAACATTGAAAAAATCTCATCAATATTATTAACCTAAATGAGTCAGTTTGAATTTAACAAGATCTCAATATTCGTTTAAATAGTGCAGTAGCCAATTTTATTATGGTCCACTCTGGAAATTGGATATATATCTGTTGCGTAGAGAAATTTAAAGGCTTCCTCTACCGCAGTAGTACCGGAGTAGTGGATACATAGACTTATTACACCTATGCATATGGCTGATACACGGGAGTCAGGTACTATCTATTTCTTAATTTCTCTCATCATTTATCAATTTGCCAAACATCCGAAAGAGCCATCCAAATTTATTTACAATAGAGTCATTTTGTACCAGCTCAAAACCAAACGAGGCATTACTTAGCAGGCGAGGGGTGCGGGTTTAATCCCCGGCGCTTACTCCCGGGACTCGTAACAAGAGACGCAGCGACAAATGGACATATTTGTTACATGTAGGTACAACTTTCGACATTATTAAGGGTAAATAAAACAAATAGCTTTGCATATGTATCACAATTATTATGAGTGGGGCAGTAATTCTTTTGTGTGCCAAAAGAAGGCCAATATGTTGAAAATATTGTTTGAGTAGTTTCAATTGTGGTCCTAATCCAACAAAACGGGTGTCTCGGAACGCAAATTGTGATATTGTAAAGCCTAAGAAACGAAAAAGTCACATTCGTTATGTGTAACTTAATATTGTGTACCAGGATAATATAACCGGATGGATACTGGAGAACAATGCGTAGGGCATACACACAGGGCAATATATTTAAGGACATGTCCTAGCTGTGTGAGGTTACGCCGGCTACACACGGTCAGTCCAATGAAGGACCAAATTATGCGAAGGAATATGCTGCTATTATCTATCTGTATTTTCGTTTGCGGTTTTCCAAATCGTAGACAAAATAAGGCGTAATAAACCCGGTATTGAAATAAACTTAAATTTAAAGTAAAAATGAAAGTCCTAGAAGCTACTGTTGTGATCCATTAATTATTAAAATATCAGCCAAAATGTTTTCACCGCGGAATATTTTTATTTATTCGCTCTTTTACCTTCTGTTGCCCATACCATATTTTCTCGCACTTACAACAATATCACTTACCTTACGTCATCCCTTTATCGTGATCATCTTGCGTCGCCCCTACCTTTATCAGCAGGCACCGATCGTACGCCGAGCCTCAGCCACCGAGGTTGCACTCTCAAGTTACATCAACACTTACCTGGAAAGATACAAACAGATCTGTTACCAAAGTGAAGGAAAAAAAAGTTTTTTATGTATTAGATTTGCAAGAATATATTAGTGTTGCATAAATAATAATAAGTAAATAGGTATGGAATAAGATGCTTGTCCCTTTAAACAAATGTCTGAAAATAAGATAGTTTACAAAAAAAAGTAATTCTAAAATAGGTAAGATAAAATTCACAACAGTTTGAAATAAAAATATTTTAATTTAGTATGCTGCTATAACCTACCTACAAAGTTATTTTGAGATGTTTTAATCAAGAAATTGATTAAATTAATCGACGTTACTTATCTTAACACACGCTACTATAAACACAGGATTTTATGATTGGGTTTTATGTCGGAATGAAGTTTCCTAGTCAAATGTTTGTAAGTGTTTAGCAGTTATCTCCGAAACGTTCAACTTTAACGTTAAACGTTAATTGATCTCAATTAGGCGTAAAATTTAATGACTCCCAACTTGATTTTTAAGAGCATGTGTTACAAATTATTGCCTTTTATTTATAGCTGCCTGGCACTAACGCGGTAGGTACTGAATTAGAATAAATAGTTTCATATATTTAACATTTAACATATTTAATATTTCTATAACGTTTATCTGACAACCAAATCAGGGATGATGATGGAAATAAAACAAACTCGGAGATCTCAAAGCATCCGACACAGTTAATCCTCATTCAAACACAACCAAGAGCGGTAGCCGTCAGCGTCCTAGACGCGCCCGTCGCACCCACATAAATAATGTCAACAGTCTGTGATTCAAAACAATCGATGATCCATGATAGCGCGTCACCGTCCACTCATCGATGGAGAGAGAAAAAAATACACCAGAAACACCACTCCCGAGAAGACAACGCATAAATATATCAAATCGAAAACAATAGGGCGACATCGAGATATCGCATCACACACCACGGACCCATGGACATATTTCAAAAACCGGAGATAAAACAAAAACAAAACATACAAAAAAAGCACGAAAAACCAACATCGAAAAAAATACGTGACGGGCATTAATTAAAACGGACCCACGACCAGGAATTCAGAAAAACAAAGAGGTTAAACAAACCTTCGCAGTGGGATCCCTCGCAATGATCATCATCTCACATTTTTAATCATCGGACATAAAATCTTTTTCGTCGATCTAAAACTGACTGTACGCGGACGCATTAGAGACGTGACTTCTATCGCGGCAGATACCACATTTATCGATATAAAGAGCTGTTGAAAATTATTTTTTGGTTGGATTGTCACCGTTGTTTTAATGGCATTACGCATTGAAGAAGGGTTATCTCTTGGGTCCGATCTTCAGGTCCAGGTATGGGACCAAGATTGATTGGACACGACCCGACATTTTTATGTCCGTGCTCTCGGGTGTCGTCGACTCCGACGTAAAAGAATAGGTTATTAAATTAGTGGTATCAATTGAATACCCATAATTATCGCCGCCATATACATGGATATGTGTTATTATTCTTTTTGAATGTTTGTTTTGTTAATTGAATGAAATGTTGAGGATATTGATTTAGACGGCGGCGGCGTCCGATGTAGTGTGACTCATGTTGTTTTGATATTTTGGCGAATAAGAAAAAAAGTTTATCTGTTACAGATAATATGCAAATGAGGCTATGAGGATTTCGGTTTTATTTAAAGGTTTTTTTTGTAAATCTATACCTAGTAGTTTGAGGCTATATTTGTTCGTTTTAGTCACATCTAAATGAGTCAATCCACTTATATCGGTTCTGGCAGAATGGTAGCTCAAAATCAGAAGAAGGGCATTTTATACTTTTTTCAGAAACTATTTTTTGTTTTTCATGCAACCGCTTTTCCCATATAGCAGGAAAGCCCTAGCGTCAATTAAGTTTTCTTAACGATCTAGAATTTCAGCTCTATTTATGTTTATTTAATAAATTTCTGAACCTTTAAAAAATAACCCGCTTCATAAAATCCATTGTGATCTTAACAGTGGGGGTACAAAGGATTGTAGATCATTACGCCTGCGATAGTATCGGCGCAAGCGCTGCCGGCGCACAATACTTGTCAACACAATGTCAACGCGCGACGTTGCGCGGGCGCAGACCCCGGGAAGCAGGACAAACGAACGGACAAAAGCACAACGGCGCTTAGTGGTTGAGTATGAATAAGTGTTATATGAAAAAGCGTGGTTTCATGCTTGTTTATGAGGATCGGTGATTCGGATCAGTTATAATACTAGGTTAAACTTTGGAGACTTAAATGTTACAAACTTATCTAGATTCTTATGATATTTAAATATATAGGTAGGTACCAATGCAATCAGGTATTTTAGACCTTGGCCTAAGTTACTCTAAGGCATTCTGAGTCAATAAAATAAATAGAGGCATATCCAATGCCATAGGTTTTATATGATTACTTTTGCCCTAATTCTTATAGTGTACCTACATATTTTTCTTAAAATAAAAGTTGAAGAATCCCTTTGTTATTTTATCTTATGCTAGTGTTATAAAATATTGCACAATGTACGTTACAAAGTACAATCTCCAGGTGTCAGACACTAAACGTAGACAATTTCTAAAAAAACGGCTCTCCATCACTAAGATCCGATACTTGATCCGAGATGAACCAAACAATACAAGATTACATTACCGAAGTTCGGTGCACAAAAAAATATAAGAAAAACTGAAATCGTGAAGGACAAACAATGCTGAATAGAGATTTAAGAAGGGATTTGGATTCAAAGGGCCGAGGGCTCGCTTTGTTTCTGGGAGACCTTTTAAATTTCCAGTCTTGAAGTAACTGGGTTTGGGTAAGGTGTGGACCTATTGATAGCGGAGGTGAATAATTTTAATATTTTCTATAAGTATTTTCGTCTCTCTAATCGCAACATTATCGTTTCATATCTCATCAGTCCCTTACGCTTTTTTTGTAATTTGTATTGCGATCAGTATCTAGTAGGTATATCCACATTTGGCTGATTAGGTACTGATATTTACACAAGTACCTACTGCCATCAGCTCTCCAAGACCCATCTTTAACTAAGTATGACTAATGGTGGCATAAGGATTGGGCCAGTTGGAACAATCACTACTGCCATAGATGTCAGAACTTAGAACTCCAACCAATACTACGGAGGAGGTGAGGCTTAAGGTTACTGACATTTATAATGAAAAGGTTTGTGAGCCCAGTTCAATTGTGTTTTTAATGGTCACAGTTTGTGAGATAAAGGCATAAGCAACGTTGCCATTGGTTTATTGCTGAAATATGCCTCGCTAGCAATCGGACCACACATCGGTAGGTACCTACAGACGGATTCAGCGTACTCTGAAGGTTCTCTCAGTCGGCTCGGCTTTGTGTAAAGCCTAAAAGGGCGTGTGATTGTAACGGCCGCGGTAATGGCCGCTTTTTGCGCATGCGCGATAAAAAGGCGGCGCAGGCGTCGGCGCGCACGCAAGCACCCATTTAACTTAAAGGAATTTTCAGCATAATTATTTGATAAACAATGAAGTCATTTATTAGGGCAGTTTAAAAATATTTAACTTTTAGATTTAGGTAGGTAGATATTATTATTTTTTTTGTCAAGAGAATATAAACTTTATAATATGTACAAAGGTTTTCATACTGGCTTATATTTAATATTTTATATCTGATGATGGCGCTCAGTCAATCATAACAGTGCATTTCAGCATAATAGTGATGTCTGGTGATGCGTGAAGCTAGCCGATAGTCGATAACTGGCGGAGACAAAGGTCGGTCCCGTACAAAGCACCGGTAATCAAGATATCAGTCCTGTGATGTGTTATGTTATAGGCTTTTAGCGGGTATAGAGTTTGAAAAAATTGATTATTTTTTTAAGTTTTTTAAGCAATGACTGTAGGTCATATCATAATATACAGGAAGAATAATAAACTAGATACTGACATTTTTACGGACACAAAAAAAATATTGCTCAAACAGAACAAGGAACTCCATAATATGCTTGTAATAAGCAATTTTTGTTAATTTAGTGTAAGTTAAACATAGTATTTTTATTTGTCTGTAAGCCTTCTACAAAAGTAATAAAATAAAATAAATAATAAATAAAATATTTTAAATATTAACAGACGTTAAAATCAGGTAAAAACAGACGACATTTTAATAAATATGTATGCAACTGTATGCATCTCCTTCGGGGAATGCAGATTGCACCTCGGTGGCTCGGAGCCTCGGAGAGGATAAGGGTAAATTGATGTGCTGTCAATCCAATTGAAATGCTCGCTCTCCACTCATTATTTGCACCGCAAAACCCAAGCAAACTGTGTAATGCGCCGGCGCAGCAGATAAGTGCAGCGCAGCGGAGCGCACGCGCGCACCAGACCTGACGTAATGCGCGCGGCGCCGGCCCGCAGGCACGCCGCCGCCGGCAACCACTAATAATTAAAATATCACCATATTTTAACTTAAAATCTTAATCTTGCTATTTTACGAAATTCTCCGACCATAAAATCACATGACCACATTAGCCATTTGCTTGCCGTATTATCTGTTTTGCATACCTAATGAACATAAAAAATAAGACATTCTAACTGTATACTGGCAAACGACTTACCCTCTGACATGGCGTCTGAGACGTTATACATTGTATCATCATCGGTTCGCTAGAGGCTAGTCCGTAGCTCAGCCCCAGTATAGCCAATGTAATAACCTATAGTCACCACTGTCTGTCCACCACCACCTGGAGTCTAGGTCAATGATAATATTATTTTTTATGTTTAAAGTTCAAACATTACGTGGTCCCACCAAACGTCATTGTCAAAGTATCATCTCAACGCAGCGATTATTCGAGCATTTATTTTTTATTTGTTATAGAGCATTAACTAAACGTATCGAATTACACGCTCGTATAATAGAGCAACGGAACGTTGTCTTTTTTATACAGCTACAAACATCAATGGTGGCATTTGGGTAACGTTAGTATTTATGCGTGATAGCTCAGTCACAACAGTTTAATAGCCTAATTAGTAACTGTCAAACTGGTATCGCATTAATATGATTATGTTTTACGTTCTGTTACTGTTTAATTATAGATGATGCCTCGCGACTGGGTTTGCATAAAAAATAATGATTACTCATCAAATAAAGAAAATACAGATCATTCGAGAAGAAGAAGAGAGCAGTTAATAACCAACAGAATTATAATCACTGCCATTAATAATTATCACCACTGTTGTAATAAATTTGCAATGTTATTACTGACATTAAAATAACAATAGGCAAGATATAAAACATAGATACTACAGATATCAAGCATTCAAATTAATTAAAACAGTGTCTACAAACCATAACTCAGCGAGGGACTCTCGTTAAACCAAACATCCGCTAATAAATTAAAATTTCTGAAACATAATTTTCGTAGTCTAAGGTCTAATTAAAATCATGGTCTATTAAAGCAAGCCGAGCTCCCCGTTGCGATACCAACGCTCCGTTTTATCATCCATCTACTATGGTCCCATACCTACCTCACCAGTCGATAAACTATGAAACGTACGGCCGGTAACAACCATCGACAAATTTTATTTGACATCACTACTCGACGTAGGGAGGCGTAAGCCACGCCCACTCGTGTACGTAGTTGAGTAATTATCGTGCGTCCCGTTCTCGCATTTATAATTTCCATGCGTACTCTGAAACGAAGCTTTGCTATCTTTCAGAGATTTTTGATTATTTGTGGAGCTTAGAAAACCTTCTCTATTCAGATAGGATACAATTCAGATGAATGTTACAAGAGTTACAATAAAAATATTTAAATGGGTACCTATTATTAAAAAAAAAACACGGAATAGGTAAACGAAATATGTAGTTTGCTTGAACCTTCCATGGTCTTCCATTTATATAATAATTATGACCAAAACTGGATGATGGCCGACGAGAAAATTTCGAATAAATAAATAACTGTTCACATTCTTGAAGTTATTGATTTCTTTCATAATAAATTCATGATTGGCTAAGATATAAAATAAAATAGTTATCTTATCAACATGTATCACTGCCACGAACAATTAAATTGAAAGCTGATTATTATCATTAAGTTGAATGCAACCTATAAAGATAACCTAGACAATGATGCTATTAGCGAAACTACTATTTATAATTACTGGATGACTTATTATTTAGGTGTATGACTGAAAAACAATTGTGATTGTTGTATAGAGAAGGAAACGATTTTATTAATGTTAAATCATTGCAGTACCTACTTATTCAGAAATCGTCATAAAGATCACTAAATTGTGGGTGACAAAATTATTTAAGGACGTTAGTTCTTTAGCAATAAGCCAAACAGTGAAGAACACTGTATTTCTGAGTGAACCTGACCAGTCTTCAAAAGGCGTTTAATTTCACTATATAGCTCGCACTGAGCAAGCGTGGTGGTATAAACCCTTAGGGTACACCAACACATTAACGATCCGTTAGAGCAGTACCTTAACGACTGTTAGCAGTATATCAAACAATTGGTTAGTGATATCCTAAGAGGTTCCTAAATTGTTTCCATTACCCGCGGTATCGTCAACAATTGTTAAAAAAAACTCTTTTAAACTTCTCCGATTTTTAGCATGCCAGCTGCGATCTTGTACTTTTTCTGTCGCTTGAGTCGTTGACAGCTGACTAATATTAAATCATCGTTGTGGCTAATCCTAGGGATTAAGCGCCGCTTAGTGGGATCCTTGTGACATCACAATTTGTGTCGACGATGTGCAAGGTTAAGCCGAGCTTAGTGTTGCGGAGTAAATTATGACGAGAGGATATGTGAATGATCGTTATTTACTGAAATGTTACAACTGTTTGAATTTTGTTTTATTTTGTAAATTCGCCAGCAAAGCACTCATGAATGGTCAGAATCTTTTACCCGTTCGGAATGGAGTCTTTTCAAAACACAAAATCTTCGTGTACAATCTCAATAACAGCAACACAATTTGAGAAGGCACACCATTGATACTGGAAAATACTAGAAATAGAAAGATTGGTTGTGCTACTTTAATCAAACACTACTAGATGGAATTTGCATTCAAATCACATAAAAATCCTATTTCACGGACCAGGAGAGCAGCGATGTGCAAGAATCCGCAGGAGTCGGGCGTGTCGGATGGCGGCGCGTGGCGGTCGCGGCGGCCGCGGCGGCACGTGGCGCTGCGTCGACAATTGGACGCTTGGATGACACTTGACTGTGTGAGTCAAGTGACATTTTGGACTAAATACGCAATACAATTGTTATAGGTCGACGTAGCCCTAACACAATTGACTATCTATCATCCCGTTTAAAAGAATTCATGATTTTTACTTACCTATACAGGTTGAAACAGAAAGGGTATACTTCTTTTTCAAAACTTAACTTTGTAATCCTAAAACTATCAGCTTTAGAGGAAATTTGAAAATAAAAAGATGTTATAGGAATAGAGATTTCACAAGTCTTCAAAACCTTTACACTTCAACTGTCCCACAAAGCCGATAGTTTTAGATTTACAAAGTAAAGTTGCAAAAAATTGTATACCCTTTTTGTTTCACCTAGTATATAAATATTACAATCAGCCTTAATCAGTTACATAATACAAAAAATACACAATATTTAAAAGAGTTAGAAGAAGATACATAAGATGATTCACCGTTTCTTCTCATGAAAACATAGTAAATAGAGCTATGGTTTTTCACAATAATGTAACATACGAGAAGAACGTACGTAAACGTCGAAAGACAAACAATACAATTATCTGAAAATGTAATTCGATAAGTTGGTAATGCAATAAGTGTTCAAATGAAAACTAATGTCAGTGCAGTGTCGCACCGGGCGAGGGTAGGAGCCGGCGAGCCGGAAACAGTTCCAGCACAATCTAATTTGAACCCACCCCCTAATGTTGTGTACAGAAATGTGAAAATATTCCTCGGGATGGGGTATAAGAGCATCTTTGACGTGAGTTAGTAAAGTATTTTTTTTCAACGCACTGCTCACAAAGTAAAATCTAAGGAACCTAGAGAGAATAAATACTACCAGGAATTCCAGAATATTATAATAAACTAGCTGTGCCCCGCGACTCCGTCCGCGTTCTGTTGAAATTTTTCCTGAATTTTCTTTGCTATAAACCTCACGGAGCCCGAGACCTTTCCAACGAATGCAAAACCGTGGAAATCGGTTCGTGCGTTCTGGAGTTATAGCGTCAGGAAGGAAAACCCGACTTATTTTTATATAGTAGATAATTGACTGAGACCCACAATATCTCGGAAAAAGTCTATAATTTACAGAAATGTGAAAAGTTGTTTCTGATCTATTAAAAGTCCCTTTCAATACATTTGATTTTGCATAACATTGCGCCCACACATTAAAGAAATTAGGACCTATTACTACTAGGACTATTAAATTTAAGCCTACCAAGACATCATGATCTTGAACATCTCAATGTCACGGCCACACAAAATTACTTCATACTACAAAGCACCCTCGACAATAATAACATACACACAAACAAACAACACGCCAGGGGTGGTGCAGTAATGAAATCCGAATTAGATTACATCGGGGGGCTAATGACCCGAGGGCTGGTAACGAGATTACTCCGGAGTGCACTCCTAAAGTGATTAGATGGCAACCCTACTCGCGATGATTTGTGACGCGAGATGGCGCACCTAATGGGAATGCAACATTGTACAGAAATCTATCTAGAGTTAGTGCAACGTAAGGAGTTCCATAAGAGATATCAAGAGGATATTACAAATAGTGGATACAAGTACTAGATGTAACTACATGATATTTGTAAAATATTGGTGGTCTTACCGTGGTTCGGCAGTTTCCAGAAGATGGACAGATATCTATCTTACTATCGGCCAGAACTTTCACGGATGATCACAAGTAGAGTTATACGATAGTCAAATTCTTTTCAATGATTTATTCGTGCTTCGGAGTGCACGTTAAACTTTAGTCCACACAACAATCGCATTCGTTAAGGTAGGTCGCAGGCCTTCGGGCGGCCTGAAAACTGCGGCCCCACAGCTGAGCGTAATGTTCAAGTAAGTTTGTACCTAAACATCACGAACCTACAACCCTTATTAAACTCGAATATCACAGACAATAAGGCCCATAATGAGCAACAGCAATACTTGTGACTTAAGATGAAAGCAGTCAGAAATAAAACTGACTTCTTAAACCTCTACGTAAACTCAACGTCGCACTAAAGTATGAAAGCCCATGTTCTGAACATTGGATATGTCACTGCAGAATTCAAATACGTATAAGATACGAGCAAACAGTCCACAAACCAATGTACCTGCCTCGAACAAGTAAAACAAACACAAATTACGCGTGTCGGCGCGCACAAAGGACCGCGACGCGCTCGCGCACGTCTGCCGCGTTGATTTATCAATCAATTGCGCGGGGTCGTTAGCGCGCCGCGGGCTGCGCGGCCGCGGCCCTTTGCAACACCGCGCCGAAACTGGACGCGTATGTATGCTATAGGAAACGAAATCAATGAGCCAATGGTGTGGCCATTTTGTTAATGTAAAAGTTTTGGCATCATAGCGTAATATGATGGTTGCAACAATAATCATATATAACTTTACACCTTACAAATGATTGTCCAATTTCCCTAGAAACTTTCCTAGAAATCTTGTCTTTCGGGTGTTTTAATCAACCAGGCTTGAATGAAGGCTGTATACTGTAATGCTTCATATATATTTACTGTTCGAGACGTCATTATCTATCATTTTTGTATGGCGCATCAAAATGAATCAGCTCTCAAATTTGAGTTATACGCTCGAGTATTCGGCGTTAGGCCCCGAACACCTAATATTTACCCTAGCGAACTGCTTATGTAGCGTGTGCCGTCCCGCCCACATGACAGATATCATAAATAAGAATGACAATGACAGTAGGCTTCCTCGATGACGATAGGATTCCGTGAGAATTTCCTGCTAGGCACACAGATCCGAGAGTTTCGGGCGGGCTGAAAATTTCGACTTCAGAGTTGGCCAATAGCACCTACGAGCGAAAGGAACTGTGAGATTGGATGTTTTCAATGAAAAATGATTGAAGCCTCAGTGAACAACTATCTGCGTGAGCTTATATTGTAAAAGTTTTTTGTTCAGGATAGCATTCAAAACACGAATTCGATAACTAATGATTTGAATTCGACAAAAAAAATATTGATCGCTGCTTAAAACAAACAGAGTCGAATATTAGTGAACTATGATGGTCGTTTGTGTGGTCACGCGCAGATCCGCCATGATTTATCACGTTCGCCCTGCGCCCGCGCACCACCGCCGCCGCCTACTATAAATTATTATCGGTAATGATCGATACGAGTGATTTATTATTACGATAAATAAATCGATGCGCGGCCGAATAAAACATATATCGGTACACAAAAAAGTGTACGATTTAGCATAGACAGCTTAATGATGGGCATGTTTGATGATGGTCAGGAGGCATCCAGCCGGCTCCTACCCTGACGCCCCGAAAGTGTTCTTCTAGCGATACCTCTACATTAGGCCTTATTGTGTGAGAACTTCATCTTTAACTTAACCACTAGGACACTGACGCTTCATAGAGCAAATTCGACGGTCGTTCAATTTGCTACCCAAATACTTTGCGTAGACGCGACGCTGACGTAGATCAAAACTCATGGTGAAGCTATAAATAAAATCTCAAACTCAACTACATTATCTTTCCGCTATCGAAAATCATACTAATTTGGGGATATCAAAAGAAGCGAGGTTCTGTGGCGGTCGCGTTCGTATCGCGCCGGCATTTTAACGAGAGACTCGGAGCGGAGGCCGCCGCGCGCCGTCTGCGCACGCGAGGATGAAGCTATTAGGACCATCACCTGGTTTTTGCATCGTTGCTGTGAGCGTGATGATATTTCAAGCATCGATGAACTCAGGTTTGTCGCATAATGTATAGCTAGGACACTGCGTTTTATGTCGAAATATCAAACTCAAACTCAAATCTACTAGTCAAATAATTGTAAGTGTTTAGCAGTTAGTTGCGACATGTTCAACTTTTTTTAGGTTGAGCATTTGAACGAGAACGCTACTAAGCTGTACTACGTGCAATACAACGAATATTCAATGACGTTTATCAATGAATATTCAGTGTTTCACTCATGATTTCGCACAGCTCTATCAGCGCCATAGAGCGCAAAAACAATGAGAATCATCGCAAACGCTTTATTTGCGACAATATGGAAATAGGTACTTTTATTTTTCTGGGCCACGACACCACACCTACACTTTACCGACTGATATTAAAACATGGTGGAAAGAGATACACTGCAATAAACTATTTCTGCTGTAGGTAGACCCTCTAGCGAATATCTATTCTTTGGTGACATGCAGGAATAGTCATAGGCTGCCTCAAGTCCAACAGCGATCTTGTAATTGTCATTCCTATATCGTAAGAATACAAAATGACACGTCAAAACGTACTCAAGATCCCGCTCAGAATTGAGCTCTATTTATTTATAAGGGCCGTTGAGTAACCGAAGAGGATACACCAGTGTGAAACAGTTATAGGTATACAAGGTGAAATAAAAAAGGTATACTAACTTTTTTGCAACTTTACTTTGTAAATCTAAACTATGGGCTTTGTGGGACAGTTGAAGTACTAAAGGTTGACTTGTGAAATATGTCAACAGCTGTATTCCTATAACACCTTTTGTTTTTCAAGTTTCCTCCAAAGCTGATAGTTTTAGAATTACAAAATTAAGTTTTGAAAAAAATAGTATACCCTTTTTGTTTCACCTAGTATTTCGTTATATTGATTTCTGTGCTCTCCATCTTCTTCATCAAGACCCTGCATAGAGTTCTACCATAATAAACAAACTCACCACTCGTAAAATAAATCGTATCCGCAGCAAGTTCGAGATACCATCTGTATCCCTCCGTACATAGCTATGGTAAAATGCAATGTTTTAATCTGAGCGGTGAGACGACGCCGGGAAACTAGGAAGGGGGTAATGGCCATAAAAATAATCGATAGAACGATATCGATATTGTAATCGATGAACAGCAAACTACAACATTTTATCTTTTCTTTTACCTACCACCTACAATTAGAAAATTAAGAATTTGTTTTATTATTTTCTGCTATTATATTTTTCAATTTCTATACATTGAGGTCGGTTTACATCCTACTTTGATTATGGAATAGACTCAAACACCCTATCTGTAAGCGGCATGAACGTATTAACGTAATATTATTCAAAAAACAACATTCCGTGTGACACAACATGATGTGAAAAAGAGCCGTAAATTGTAATTTTTTCTGCACGTGAATTTGCACGTTGAATTTATAAATAGGTAAACATACCAACATCGATATTAGACATCTAAATATTGAAAAACGTAGTCCGTCCCTACGGGAAACTCAGCGATCGTCGCGATAAAGCATTCGAGAATATTTCGACTTTATTTTTTCTCGGGGTCTTTTTAGTTCCTAAGTTATGTGAGCCCGGCGCGGCAGTTAAATTTCATTGGCTATTCGAAAATTCCAAGATGGTGAAGATTCCTAACTTTTAACGTCGAAATGAAGCCACCAAGTTTCTTTATTATGATTTTAACTATCGTACAAGTAGTAACTAATTGTATTATTTTATTTTTATTTTTTACATTTAACATAGATTAATATAATATACCTATACCACGATACCTATCTACTTACTAACATATTGAAAACAAACAATAATTCAAGAAGTTATAAGTTATGATGTCAATGTTACTTGTGAATTACCAGTTAAGACTAAATGTTCACAAATCAAGGAAGTTTGAACTATGCACAAGTCGAGTTATAATTATAAACTAATTATGTTGTTGATAAAAAAATTCAACACACCCAAAAGTACTTCCATCCTGATCACACGATACTTCCATGAGAAGAATAGCAATACAGTATGTTTACCACCAGAAAACGCATTATATGACAACAAAATACAAAATTCTGTAACAATTCACCTTGCTCTTTATTATAAAACATAATCAAAATGGTTAGACTTGGGTAACGTTCAACAGCCACTTGATCTAACATTTAAGTATCCGCCACACACATCGCTGCACGTCTGCTAAGCATCGTTATCTAAAACACGGTTATCGGCGAGTTTGTAGTACCATCAAGTCTATCTCCGGCTGGTCGTAGATAAGATTACCAAGTTAGTTAATTAGACATCAATATTCCAGACTACTGGGGATGTCTGTATCACAAAACTATTAAAGTATTGTTTTGTTGGTCTCAGAATAAAAGAAAAACATGGATGGCGCACGTAAAACTACAATAAAGCTAGTAAAAGTAATACCACTTTGTATAAATCCAGAATATTTTTTAGATTCGGTCATTTGATTTTAATCCTACTAATATTATAAATGTGAAAGTTTGTGAGTGTGGATGTATGTATGTATGTATGTTTGTTACTCTTTCACGCAAAAACTACTGAACGGATTTGAATGAAATTTGGAAAACAGATAGTTTATAACCGGGATTAATATATAGGATACTTTTTATCCGATAATCCCGAAATTTTTGTTACGTTAAATACTACGCGGACGAAGTCCGTGGGCACAGCTAGTTTTATATAAGACAAAATAATGCATATATACAATAATTGTCATTAGATGCTCCTGATCACGATCGCGGACCGCTAACTACGATTGACAAAACTAAAAAAAATTACCTATTGATTCTATTTGGTATTACTTTTGTTGGCTTTATTCATTTAGATATACGCGCTCCTTCAAAAAAATGCAAGAAGTGTAGAGTCGTTGATTACAGAAAAAAACATGTATATCTGTTGCCCCTACCATCTAGTAAGATTAAAAATATTATTTTCCTCAGGATTAAGACGCGCCTGTAAAATTATAAACAACACGAAAGAATCGTTATCTCACGAGACGCGGAAAAACTAGCTCGCGGCTTTACAAGTGTCGTGCTGCGTTCACACTCATCCGTTACTGGTATACAAGTCATAGGTGACAAGTACTTAGGATACAAGTACCTACTACGGATTAGTACTATGTACGAACGTGCGCTTCATTAATTGTTTTTTTTTACGGTGATACAGCCTAACTGAATCCAATTGACTACATCTCATATACGGGCTAACTCGACGAGGGTAGCACCACTCTCTCACAGAAGATCAGCGTAAAGTACCGTTTAAAGCTAGGTTGCGTACGATGCGTGAGAGAGCTGCAACTCCTTCCATTTCACCAAGTCCCTTTGTCCCATTCCTCCTAAGGTCAACAACGTGCGAGCAATACCTTTGGAATGCAAGCATCTAGTATACTTAAGGCTACGATAACTGCTTAACATAAAACGGATCGCACACTTGTTACGAACTTTCTAACTTTGGTATATGAAAAAAATACAAGTAACTATCGCGTCTAAACGCGCCACAGCTGTGCAACGGACATCGTTGCAATGCGCGGGCGCATCCCGCCTCCATGTTTAATACATGACGTACACGTGTAACGATTGGACAAGCTCCCCGACACGCTGATATAGTTTTTACTAACGATTGGGAAAATTCTTAAATCGAGTTCGCGTCTCTTGTGTCGTGCCGCGGCATCTGTGATGGTACGAAGGTGCGACTTAATTATAAGAATGGCGATTTTAGATGGGTATTTGTATGCTTTTTTAGGATTGTGGAAGAAGATGAGTTAGACCTATGAACAGTAATGGGATAATAATAAACGTAAGTTTACACTTACCTGAGTTTCTTAAAATATTTTAAAATTATGGTCCAGTCCTATGTTTGGCTGAACTTGTCCCGTTAGTGCAAACTCAACGAAACTGCTGGCTCACTAGTCACATTTATCATCAGATCAACATTTACCCATGCAAGGTGTGAACCTGACTAGCTGGAAGTTAAATTTTCCAAACTACGACTTGAAATCCTGGGATACTTATCGAGGTTGAGAGAAATAGAGTTCATAGAATAGCCTCTTATTAGTATTAACAGAAATCGCTAATCATATATTAACACATCGAGAACAATCGAATTGAATCGATATTTTCAACACAGCGATAATCGGATTCGAGCCTTTTTGCTGCAGACTCACGCGCGGCCCCAGCATTGTGCGGACGTCACGAAAAACAGCATAAATATTAAAACAGTGTAAACAATGCAACATAAATCAGAGGAGAGTTGTCATCGCGTTGTGACCGCGATCGATGATTTGTCCTTAGCCGTTAATTAGTCTGTTACCGATTTTCGGTGTGAGTGGAACGGTGATAGAATATTAAATATCTTCGATGAAAATTTATTGTTCAGAGGCAACCCTTTACTCTTACCTAAGTTTTATTATAGACCTTTTATTTTTGTCCTCTATAACAGTTCCACTTGAGACTATATGTCGTAGAGAACAAGTAACTTACTTAATAAGTAGCTACCTATATAATTGTAATATGAATAATAGATATTTTTATTGTGTATTTTAATTAATAATCAATTGATGACACTTCCATAAAATATAATTCTATTGTAAGAGGCGCGCGTGCCGTCTCGCTACGCTGAATTCGGTATTGATTAATTGCAACTCATCGTTTTTTGCACATTAAAAGTTGCAATAGTTTTTAATTAAATCAATTACAATACCTAACGAATTAGAAACAATTAGTTTAGTAATATATATGAAAGAAAACAAAAGCGCTTTTACTTAAAGGTTAAGTATTTAAATATTATAATGGTTAACACGTGTAAAATAATCAGGTTCTGAAACCCAGCTAATATCCGCTATTGCAAATTGAAAGTCCATATTTCGACATGAATTCAATATGCAACGTCGAGCAAACTGAGGCAAGCCATAAAAACTGCACATAAATCCGTCGCTCGTACTGTGATCGCGTGATCGGCCCGTATTTAACTTAGGGCGCCATGATCATTACAATCAATAATCGCTTACACGATATATAAACCGAATAACAACTATTAATCTGATGATTTCGATGTGCTCGGAACATTCCTTACGAATTTCCAATAAATATACAGTCGACCCCAATTCAAATAAATATAGATCTTAATCTGAACATGATAAAAACTTAAATCCAATGAGATACAGCTCAGTTTAAGTCATTCGATTCAACGGAAAGTATCGAGAGTAAAATGTGATAAATAAACTTTAAGTAGCTCAACTGCTGTGCGTAGAAATGAGACGGGTATACAGGCAGATATTATAGAATGACAAGGATAGCAGTTACGTGAGGAGTTAAGGGGGTGAACAAAACAAACATTGGGCGGCAATTACAAGCGCCCGCGGAGAGCACGCTGCGGTCTATACGTCCCGCCTATAAACGACGAATATTTGATAAATAATTAACAATAACTCAATAGAGTAACATTTTAAATAAAATAAGTCAGTTTGTGGATTAAAATTGGTTCACAGATAAAGGTACTGAAAATACCCACTTTCAGATATTTTTAAAGAACATAAAGTTATTAAAAGGGTATATCCTTCTAATATTATAAATATGAAAGTTTGTGAGTGTGGATGTATGTATGTATGTTTGTTACTCCTTCACGCAAAAACTACTGAACAGATTTGGATGAAATTTGGAACACAGATAGTTTATAGCCGGGATTAACATATAGGATACTTATTATCCCGATAATCCCGAAATTTTTGTTACGTTAAATACTACGCGGACGAAGTCCGTGTGCACAGCTAGTATGTACTTAAACCTAGGTTTGAATTCCCAAAAAAAGTCGAATGCATCTTGTGGTAGCTGAAAGATGACGTCAAAGAAATCGCCAGCGAGCAAGTACTAACGTAATTGTAGGTGAGTATCGTATCGTTATTCGTAATCTAATCCTCAGTAAAAAATATACGCAATAAAGTGCTTAAACATTGATGTATTACTACTTATAATAGTAAAAATAAATGAACAGGAGCTGTTCGGTAATCGCTCATTGGTGTATTAAAGTACTGTGTACCAGGAGGTCATAGGTGAGCATTAATATTAAATGAGGGTACGGCAAGATGAGTGAGCGATGGTTCGACTTCTAGTGTTAGACACGCACATCTGCACACATAGGTAGCTATGTATAGCTAACACAATATTCATTATTTTTACTGTGAGTGGGGTGGCTTTTTTCTTTACTTAAGGTAGGCTGTGTATGTTGTAAATAGTAAATGCTATTTTCGTTACATACTAACATACTACGTAGGTAAATGACCTCTTTGCACTGTGTTATATTTTGTGTTCTTTAATTCTTTAAAGGAGCATGTAAGACCATTGTTTAGTGAAAAATGATCGCATACGGTGGGTGTTAAAACTAGAATTGAATGATACTTACTAGGGGAAAAAATAAAGTCAGGTCTTTAAATAAGATCTAACATAGATAATAGATAAATTAAATTCTCTTTGGCCAAATTCAGCCGGTAAGAGACTTAAAATTCACCACAAGTCATCCCCACCAATTAGGAGCGCAGCGCTACTAAGAACTGGCGTAATAAAAAATAGTGAGTGCCACTGAGGAGGTTGAATTTAAAAACAATACCCACGATTTGCGGGGCCAACAGCCGCCGCGCTCGCCTTATAAGGCATTAATCGTCGCCTCACGAGCTGGTTCCGCGAAAACGGACGATATCACATGAACCATCGCTTCTGGACACGGTACGAATACTACCAACAACGCCAAAAAAGAAAAAAAATAGACGAGGCGGACGTGTACTAGGTTAACAGAACACTAGAAATGTTTAATTAGAGGTTTTTTAAAGCTAAGTATTTAATTAATTCGAAGAGTTGAAGGCACTAAACAATTTAAGAGCATCTAGCATGAGTACTGTCCATGAGTATGAGTATGCAATTCGTCAATAGCCCAGTGGTAAGTGAAGCTACTCTTGTAACTGGGAGGCTCCGAGTTCGTTCCCTATCCTGGCCAAAACTATTGACGTCAAACCCTAGCACAAGCATTTAGCTTACTTAGAGTCACGTGTAATCAATGGGTTTGGCAAAGTTGTTCAACAAAAAGATGGTTTCCAAAAAGCATCTATTAACATAATCTTGGTAGGTAAGTACTATAGATAGGTAGGTACCAGTATAACATAACTTTTAAGAGGTACTTACTATTAAGTATGTGAAATGATTTGCACTCCGATGATAGTTATCGGTATCAAACCTCTCACTGAGCCGCCGAGCGCGCCCAGCGTGTCGTCTGCCTACGTATATTTTCAACCGCCCTAAACATGCATGACCATATCATTACGAATCGATTCCTATGGTATCGCATCGATTATAATATCAAACACTTGTTTCACCGATTGTTTTTTTTGTGTTTATAATCGTTATTTATATTTGTACCTATTTGACGAATCATTTAAAGTCTAATATAGTATAAACAGATATATCAAATTTGATAAACATCAATATGGTCACAATCTAAGCAAGCTTGTACTATGATGACTATACAATGAACTAGGGGTGATCCTAGTGATAACCAGATCAGGGCAATTTATGTCAGTGGCAATTCCTTAGTAAGGTATAAGTACCTACACTACTTTTTATTACTTACACATAAATCATTATAATTATTATTTATTAGTACAACCACGACACTGACGAGATCAATCTGTCGGCAAACCTTAGTGACTTCCTTCAGAGTCATCCACTTCATGTCCAGTAAATGTTTACAAGTCTACGTATCTAGTACCTATGTTCAGTAGTCCGATGCGAATCGAGAATCGATTCGCATTCAAAGCGCAAAGCGACGCAGTCGATTGTAATCTGGCTCAGTAATCGCGTTCCCACGGCTGGCTGGTGTCTAGCTTCGTAGTTTTTTGGTGGGAAAACGCTTTCACACGTATTATTAATAGATGCACAACACTATTTTAATTCATTTTTTTAGAGAGTTCCCTTGCCCTGTCATCATAGATTTTTTTCTATGCTATTTTTGGGCAAAGGCTTTACTTAATGGAGTTATGTTTAAAACCATTTGGTAAAATGCCTGCAGTTGGAATGGGTTAAGTAGGTAGATATGATTCCAGTCTACTAAAAACCAACAGTTAATTTTATAAGCTTAATTAATTAGCTTCTAGGTAAAGCTATTTGCTTCATATTTTCCTTACCTAACATTTAAACCGTTAAACAGACAACTATTTTTTTCATCCAAATCAACATTTCTAAGCAGATGATGACACGTCAGATTTCACTCACTAGGTGGCGCTTCATTTACCGCACGCGTGGAACAATATTTAATTAATAGAATGCTCGCACACGAAGACTCGGGCAAAAACTATCAGGATAGAATAAGTTATTTGGAATTCGGTTGGTGGTATACCACCAACCGAATTAAAAAAAAAACAGTATACTGCGATAACTTTTTGTGAGGTACTTATCACATATAATTAAAAGAGAAATTCGTGTAAATAAGTAAATAAATATGTGCCAATGTTTCTTACAAATTGACGACCACCACCAATTGCTTCCATTAATGCACAATGTCAATTAGGTACCTACGTATAACAATAAACTATTTCGAACTTACTAGTTTTTTTTTTATATAAGTATTTTTAATTAGATTATGTAGAAATATATGGCATAATAATGATTGCTGCCTATTAATTTACCATAAATTAAAATTTACAAAAAAATAAATAAATAATAATAAACACCAGGCGAACATAAAACAAAGGGGAGTTCAACTCTTGGCATAAATCAAAATGCGACCGTTTGTGAGAAGGAAGCGGTCAATCATCCCCCTTTCGTTTAAAACACACACAATATCCCTTACTAGTTTGTGAACCGTTGGGCTTGGAAATGAGCGACATGTTGTGACACACTTGTAGTCGCTACGCCTAAAATATATAAAAAACTAGCTGTGCCCCGCGACTCCGTCCGCGTGGAATGCGCTTTTCTGTTGAAATTTTTCCTGAATTTTCTTTGCTGTAAACCTCACGGAGCCCGAGACCTTTCCAACGAATGCAAAACCGTGGAAATCGGTTCGTGCGTTCTGGAGTTATAGCGTCAGGAAGGAAAACCCGACTTATTTTTATATAGTAGATAATTTAAATATGTGTATTATTTAGAAAAAAAGTCTCGCGTTCCTGTTTTATGTAAAACTATTTTATGTACGAATGTACAGATCTGAATTCAAGTGTGATACGATTGGAAGACCGCGCATTTTGTGGCCATACAATATGTTCCACATTATTATAATGAGGCCACAAAAACCGAAACAAACACCTTTTGTCTTGAAAAACCGTTCAGCATTACAAAAACGTTTGAAACCGTAATCAATTGAAATGAAAAACACTTCATCCGTATTACCGCGGCTACTTTATGAAGTAAGATTGAAACTCGATATCCAGCCGACCATACAGTCAATACAAATATGGTAATATGATAATTTTCATTGCACTCAGTTGCAAAACCACATTCATTCCCGCAAAATAAACACGGTAAGGACGTAAGGGTTAATGAATTCAATGATAATAACGCGTTCATGTATTATTCATGTGCTCAAAATGAGAATCTATTGCCCACCTTACAAACAAACATGGCATATCTCTTTAATTCAATTAAGTACATGAATACCAAAGTACCAGGCTGTTATATAAAATGAGGAGTTGTTAAAAACGCATCAGCGATCGGGGGCACTTAAACTAATCGACTTAACGAAAGTTTTCTACTGCCTAACGAGCTATGAGCCCCTGGCTGTAGTGACATAATTATAGAGTTAGAGAGAGTGATATAGTTTTAATTAATATAAGAATAGAATATAAATAATAAATAACACTACCCAAGTTCATTATCAAATATCAGTCCCTTTTGATGTACGCAGCAATGAAAACAGTTTTTTTTTAATGTATGTTTCTTTTATTGAGAATAGATCTGAGGGGTCCCAAACTATTGATTATCCATATTAGTGCTGTACGATGCAAATGAACAGTGACACAAGGTGGAATGAGCGCAGGTACAGTCGGGCTCATTAGCGGCGTTATCGTTGCGAGGGCCGGGCCAGCCGCGGGCGTAGCGCATAAAATTATACCGATGCATTAGTGCTAAAACGACGGGGATCACATGAAGTTAAGAGTCAGGTATTTAATTATCGAGTTATTCCAGACTTTTGTTGAGAGAGTAATTTACTATTATTGTTGAGATATTTCTTGATTAGAAATCAATCACTACCAAAGTGTCGGTTCAGTCTAATAACGAAGTCTTATTTTACGCATGAATTAAATCTCCCTACATGACTATAAACCACCCAATTAACCATAAATGAAAACCTAACAATAGATGGTCTATATCCGAGAACCCGTAAAGTGAAATCTTACATTAAAGGGGTAAAAATATTAAAACTTCGAAATAATGTTTATAAACGCCATGTGAACCCGCCCTGACAGAATCGCATTTCGCGGTGCACCGGATGGATGTACGCTTTTAGCAAGCGTCGCGATATTGACGAGTTTCGGCGACATCATACGATAACACACGCCTATAACTGCCTCTTACCCACCTTCCATCCACCACGTACATATATCAAGATAAAATTCCCCACATTAAACAAATATCTCGTATTTAATGCCAACTATACTTTTTTATTAGCCATGGAATATTGTTAAATGGGAATATTGACGCGAATAGTATTTCATTCGGAATGTTCAACGTTCTCCATTCAATGTCGAAGTTTTTGCCAATAATCCTTTCTGAAGCGGATTAAAAAAATGTTGAATCTATTAATATCGCCTATCTAATATGATTTGCCTGATGGAGCGCAAAGAGTCTCTTTACACTGTGGACAGAGTAGGTGGTAGCTAGTGTAGTGAGTGAGTGAAAATATTCAAGAAATTAGCAACTCGCTGTAAGATATCACAACAGCATGTCAACAGCAGACATTTTTTATAAGGATTACCAGCATTGCGAGATTATCACAATACTTATAACCCCTTTAACCCCCTACAACTAAGGCCTACCACTACCATTTAGGTTGTAGTCTCACTTCAAGTTTATTGTTACAGCCCGCCTAACCTAATTACGCTTCATATATTCTGTCTTAATTTCTTTGCTTAATTTAAGTTAAGGGCTTTCATAAACACTTGCAGCGGATCACCCAAAAAAGTTATTTAGACTCAAACAACCCCCATCACTATTAAAACACCATGAACCTCAAAGAAATTACTTTAAAATCATTAACATCGCCAATAAAAGGTACTGAATATTAAGGCGATACCACCAGGGCATCATAAACGCAAGGAGGTGCCGCGGGCGCTTGGTCCGTGCCTGAACGCTCACCTGATTTATCGGAATGAGCTTTGTTTACATAAGGCGGCGGTACCATTGTGCAGCGGTTGAGACGGGCATTCTTGGCCAATCATAATTTAAATAGAGCGTCAAGTGTACTAAAATAAATTCACAATTACGAACGTAATATTGGGCACGTTTTTGTAGCCGTTACGAGCAGTGAGTAGCTTTGAATTCAGACCAGAAATCAGAATTAAGACGTCAAGAACAGTATTATACCTACCCTTAGTTTGCCGGTAGTCGCAGAGAACTATAGAGATAATGTTTTATTTAGTCTGTTTGCGAGAAATGCATGAGCATACTTAGTTCGTGCGATACAGCACAAACAATCATTTAATTCCTACTATTTCATAAATAATATGATCCGATTTTCACGCGAAAAATCTAAATTTCCAAATGGATTTCGCACAGAATTTCGAATAACTTTAATACCTCATTCATTGACCAAAGCCTTGCTACATTCAACAGGCTGCCCACGAACCGACTTCCCATCTCTAGTTGCCAAGTGCATATCAATCGCGAGACAGTGAATAAAACAAACCAGCCGAGTGCCCCGGTCCCGTTGCACAAATTACCTTTCTATCCATGGGAACATCCTGCATCTCATACTCGCCAGGTAATCAGAGTAATTAATATCTATGTTATTAATTATTTTGTAGATATGTCGGATTGGTTAAGTGGTTTAGATTCCAAGAGCTCTCTCGTTCTTATTTGGAGTAATTTTACAAGATATATATGAGTTCTGAATTCGGAAATATCAGATAAATCTTTCGTTTTGTCAGTAGTTCTTCAGCTATTATTTGGCAGAAAATGTCCAAACATTGATGACAATTTCGGAATGGTTTAAATGCACAGGAGTGCAATTCGACTTTACACATATTTTCTTTCAGCGTAATCACGATCACTCCTATTAATTTCATTGAAATTTTGCAAATTCATATGCCTAATACCTGAAAATGGCGAATCCCGAAGTCAACAACCTCAGCACACGTCAACCCGCTTGTTGGGCCATCACTCAGAATGTTTATTTTTCAATTTAACCCGTCAGTGGCGAGCCGGGGAGGGCCCCGCTGAGTTAGGGCCGCCACACACCGCGCCGACAGATTACCGCCGCCTAGCGGGCCCACCGAACAACTACGTGGGTTGCAACAACCCCGTTATAATTGGCGGTTATAGTTATTAGTCGATTAGTACGTTGCGTTATTTATTATGTTTGTATTGATGTTAATATGTTGTTTGCTCGTCATTTAAACGTTCAGAATTATTGCTCGAGACGAGTTATTAATGTTTTATTAGTTTGTGGTGATTTTAATTGTCGTGATTTATGACGTGTTCGTAAACAATATTTCGTATATTAATAGCGGTGTTATTATGTTAGTAATATTAAACGATTTTTATTTCGTAACATTCAAATATTACTTTCTCTTGCATAAAACAGTACCTAAAGGTACGTATGTATTTTTAAAGCAATGAAACTCAAAATCATTAAAATTTGTTTATATTTTGCGACCCACCATGTATTCCGTATTGTTATCGAAGATTTAAATTCAAAGAGACTTAATAATTAATTACAAAACCGTTCCAAGTTTCCACGCGACAACCCTACAAACAACCCGTAGCGCATACAGGCGTTGAGAACCTACAATTAGGCGCGGGCCAACAAGACCACAACTGCACACTGCTAATACGCACTCTGCTAACTAGTTATACGCCTGGCAAACATAATTACATCAACAAAACACACGAAACACATCTTTACAACCTTGCTATAGAGTATTACGTAATCGCAAATTAAACTTAGACGTTCGAAGCATCACTATGAATCTTGACTAATTTAATTAAATTTTCAAAATACTGAAAAGCAACCTTATTTGTATAGAGTGAAGAATATTTCGAGTTGATTAATACTTTGTGAGGAAAGGTATGGGAAATTGTTCTTTATTGTTTATTGGCACAACCTCCGTGGGCACAACCGAACGGCAAGAATTATTACACCGGAGAGTTTAGCGAAAAAATATTGGGTGAAAATTGATTTTTCTTAAAACGAACGGCGTGGGACCACTCATCAAGCTCAATCAGATTGAAGGGGAAATAATTATAGCGTGTAATATATAATGTGTTTCAATGTTTAGGAAAAATAAAATTGAATAAATATTGCTTTTAACACTTAAGAAGCATGACAAGGCATTAAAAGACTCTCTATAATGTATTTGGCGACCCATTAAACATCTATTTGTACGATGCAATTAGGAAATTTCTATAAAATTCAGGCAATTTTCCAAGAAACACAGATATGAGACTTCTTAGTATGTCCAAAAGTTAATAATACCTTTACATCTACATTTCAAGTGAGAAGACCACCAGAGAATCTAAGCTCCATTCCTCGTTACTGTTATCCTCATTGAAGACCACGGAGTGTTGACCACACACCAGGAGTTCAGGACCACACAAGAGGCAGGTGGTAGCGCGTCGCGACTGCTCTGTGGTTAACGTAGCGCACTCGACAGCCGCCGGCGAAGCCCACGCTATAACTCTGGTTGAGTGGGTCGGTCTTAGTTCGGTGTTTACGATTGGGTCATTTCAAAAAATACATTGTCTAAATACAACTCTACCGGTGAATTTAAAAAGGCTTATCATAATTTTATATGCGAGTAATCGAAAAATATAAAAATGAGTTCCAAAAAAGTGATTTCCCTACCAATTTTGACGCAACGTTGCTCATTGCTCAAGATTTATTTGTATGTTTCTGTATGAAGGTTAAAACATAGGGCAGCGTAAAACAAGTGTGCAGAGTCGAATCTTTGTGCAAAACAAATTAAAACCGACTAAACGCACGGTATGGTCGTCATACCCTTATCAATGTTCCCTAATGGGGCAAATGCGAATCAGTAACAGACCGCGCACCGTCAAGCGATCATTTTCCACAAGATATACGGGTCTCTGACGCGATTGGGCCGATTACAGTGATTATATAGTGTCCGTTCTCGGCCCGGCAGCGTGCCGTACTAGTCGCATGACCGGAGTCGACAGCCACGTTATTTATACCCTGGTTATGACCGGTTACATTGAAGAATGAATTTATTTCACCGAAACACTGACATTTTTGTGATAAATCGCGACTGAGTAACGGGATCCGCAGTGATGAACCCAGAAAACTATCGGGGCTGTTGGGATTTATGCTAGCCTGGTGTTGGCTAGCTGCGCTAGCATGAATTCATGCTAACAAATTGGTATACGATTGGATAGAGCGGGCGAGATAAATACAACTTACAAACGACAATATTTCCTGAATCTTGATCGAAAGGGATAGAGTTATACAAAGAAACAGAACACTGGCTGTTATCAGATTGTTTGTAGAGCTATAATAGGTAGGTACCTCTATTATTTCTTCCTATATTACACGGTTCCAATTTTTTTTGGGAACAACAGAATTGTTTGCAACACTTCAGCTGTTTAGGTAGAGTAAAAAACATTTTATAATAATAAAGCATTCTCCGTAAGTAAGATAATTAAAACTATAAATATATTTACCAAAACGAGTCAGCGCCATTTAAATGCAAAATGGCCAGTGCCAAGGAATGTTAAAACAATATTGTCAGTCTTAATTACAGCTTTGTGGTTAACGCACTATAAACTGTGTGACATGCGGACGCATTGTCTGGCTGTCTGGCTGTCTGCATGTTCGTGGAACGAAATTATGTCTTTCCCTTGATATTTAAATGAACACCTTAATCTTTGTTTCCCTGTTAATGCGTAAATATATTGTTCCAATAAAAAAACTTTAGTTTTAACTTTACACAGCCGAATAAATAGAGCTAAAAATTAGCAATGATGAATTATTTGGATGTTATATGTACGATTATGACGTCTCAGGCACTTAAGGACAATACTAAAATAGCGACACAGTGTTCGGTTGATAGTCCTTTACTGAAATAGAAGAAACTCTTTACTGCAGTCTAAAGTCTATTAAAACCAGATTTTCCGAACGGAACGGACTAAATATTTGTAATTTCATTTCGTATTTGATGATGAAAGCAATGCTTAAAAGCGGAAATATTGAAGGTATTAACGTAAATTAATTCAAATCAAATGCAGGTAAAACCGTGTGTATGATGAAACATACATAATAATATGTTATCGCCAACATACATAAGAAATCATGTCCATTTGTACACTAAAGCGCAGAAAACGACAACTAAATTATTTGTTTACCTCTCTTCTTGGCATTACAAGCACTTTGTTCAACATTACACATTTTTTCAACGTTTCCTGTGATTTATGGCATTTTCTTCGAACGTGTAGGTATTAAGACGCATAAGATGCATGTTATATGCAACATTATAATCATGTTTCGGATGCATGTGAAGTGGAGTCAGATAACTCCACACAATATCAGTGATACTTACCAAAATCTTAGTAGGGTCTCAAAGTGTAATAAGCCGCTTGGCATATTTTGACTTACCTGAAAAGATAAAACTAAAACTGTCTGATTGATACACATTTTACAATTAAAAAAACTATGAGAACTCAATTATTGAGCGACACTTTTAGGAATCTTATAAAACAAAAGATGTGTAGAAATATATGATATTAACTTTAAAATGACTCAAGCGTGATAAAATGCTTTATAGTCTACAGACAGTGCGAACAAAGTTAGAACCGACTATACTCATTCATTTTCGCCATAAAAAATAAAGTCGTGTTCAAACGATATATTCGTGGAACGGTCTCAGGTTCATAAACCAGGGCTATGCGAGGATGCCGTGACTGCGGCCTATTCCTACGATACCTGGCTACGCACGCATGCGAGCAAAAAAATATCAAGAACACGTGTTACCTACCCATCAATTAAAATCATATTAACAATTGGCCCGTCAAAACTAATTTTCGCTGTCTTGCTAATCAATTTAACACTGTAATTCATAAAAAATAAGATGCAAATTAATATGTTTGACAGCGTTTGTTTTATAAAGATGAGTGGCCAAGCGTACAAATTGTAGCGGACACTGGCCGCCTATGTCTTATTGTTTTTTAATGGGCGTCCCGCCCCCGCCGAGCCTTCGCAATCCATCATACGGTTTGAGCAACCACAGTTTATTTTTTTCTCCCAGTGATTAAAAAAAATAAGCAGTCGAAATCCCTGCGGGGTGTTTCACTGACATTCCTTAGAAAGTTAAAACAACATAAATTAATAACTCGGATTGTAAGGGTTCATGTTATTTGGGTTTATTGGTTTTGTGGTGCAACGGCTATATGCTACTAGCACTTATTCTATTTTTATTACCTATATATAGACATGACGTATATTAACTCATTAAACCCTAACAAGGTAAGCCAATACAAGGTAGTGTGGGAGCTGGCTCGTCTTTTTAACAAAAATATTAAAATTCAACTGTTTACGGCACAAGCAAACCATTCACCCTAACGTCATATAAACGATCTCCTTAAAATTCCGAAATTCTGGGACGCGAATTAATGTATTCCTATCGATAGTTTGATCTGATATATACGGGCATAAAGGACCAGCTGTCGTCGCATTTACGAGTATATTTCATCCTCAATAATTTACGGGTTTGTTTAAATGCAGTATGTAAATTCGTGTCGCCTAATGAGACAGCCGTCGTGGACATTCGATTCGTATATTTAAAGTTGGGAGATAACTAAATGAGTGAATATATTAAGGTGGCTCAAATGTCGCGGTGCAATGTGGCCTTTGAGCATGTTCGAATGCAGTATTCGTGTTTATAATACGTAATTAATTCCATAGATAGGTGGGTAATATTATTGTTTCACAGAAACGCAATACTTCTGTGCCGGCATAATTGTAATTCCTACTATTATACAGGTACATTATTAGAATCATAATACTACATTGTTACACAAGGGGTGAATGTAAGTTATTTTGGCCCGAGACGTGGTTTGACGGCTGAAAGTAGCGAGGGCGCCAATAGTTCGAGGGACAAAATACGTCTTTCACCAGAGGTAAACACTGTGCTTTTTATTACGAATATAAGGATAGTAAAAATAAAAACAGGAAATAGCTAAATAAATAATATAAGCAAGTATGAACAATACTCTACAACTCGAAAAAATAATGAAGATCGGATTGCCGCTTAATTTGGTTTTTTTTTCGTTGGCCGGCCAACTTCATTATTTAGGCATTATTTTTCATTTTCATCTTTAAATATTTTGCCCGAAGCTATGTTATTTAAAGAAATTGTTGAAACTAAATTATAATTAAGTCATTTAAAAATATATACCTATTCTTTAATGAATACTTAACTTTATGTTATTTCAATTTTACATCGCGCTGTAATTGAGTGTATGTAGAAAAAGTTGGAACATGGTTCCATAGAAATGTGAAAATGGCACTAGTTTTTTTTTAATAATTTGTCAGTTGAAAGAGATTCTCCCTAGGGCGGAAAAGTATTACTTTCAACCCGCTCCTCAGGCAACTTCAAACCTACTTTCCGAAAATATATTAAGATATATTATTCCCGAAAATATTTTAAGGGCGTTTTAAAAATAAACTTCTAGACTTATTAGGTTCTTAATTATTCAATGTGTTGCAATATTTAGACAATAGCCGCACCCCTAAATTTACTAAACTGATCACCCGACATCTAACCGATTATTGAACCCTAATCGAGCTACAAATAAATTTACCATGGAAGACACCGCATATGTTCTCATCGTGAGTGGATCCATATCAGGTCAATGAGGACTCGAGCTCGAGATGAAAATGTTCACCTGCTTTTAATAAAATGTGAATGTAATAAATTTATATTTCTATTAATTAGTTTGATAAGTATTCAATATATGAAAGTGCCGGCACCAAGCCACTTAACTGTTTAAAAAATATGCTTTCGGTTTTCTGAGATATAATTATCTATTTGCAAACAATGTGTCCCGAGAAGATAAGAGAGAGAAGATCTTGTACTTCATCATCATGTGATTGTAAAAGCTTACATTGAACACGGCTATGAGAAACAAATCGAGGCTTCAAACGTTTGGAATTGTTTCCTAGCTGTAGCTTTAAGCGCCTCAATAAAACGGAACGTTTAAAGGCACGCTAACACTAACGAGATACCTGCACACTTTTATTATTATTGTATGGGGGTCTATAAAACTGGCGCCTCTCGACTTTTTATTGATCCATGAATGGTCTGAAGAACTGAAATTACGACCAATTTTCCCTACAATCAATTAGTTGTGTTTGATATATTTGAAAGGCATAAATTAGTTTTCAATTTGCTTCGAAACTCGGAATGCATAATGCTTGTTATTGACACTTACTAGGCGAACATAACTCAAAGCAGATACGAATATTCTATTTAACATATTTTTATGACTTGGCTGTGAGTTACCAGGATGATGAATCTTGTGTAGTACATCACACAATTAATTGATGACCAGGAGCTCATGACGGGAATGGTTGGTTCAATATATACGAGGTCGATGACTTCACATAAATTTGTGCCAATGTGTATAATTGTTGAATCCCAATAATTTGATGTTACCCTTGTAGCGTGTGCAGTATTCACTAGTTAGTTGTTACGTGTGTATTCTCCGTGTGTATCAACCCTTTAGGCATTACGGTCATGCGTGATGCTATGTATGAATAATTTGCTTTATTCCGTACGACATGTGCCGCGTGGAGGCGCGGGCGCAGCTCGGCCGGTATGATTGACGTGCGCCGCCGCCCGCGCCACGCTTTACATATAAATTACCAATTACAGACCTCTCACAGATTTCGAGGAGCATCAGAGGTGGTGTTTTTACGACACGATCAATGCGTTTTTATTCGTACATGTTTACTTTAAAAAAATGCCTATCAAATTAATTTGCTTGTGGCTTTCGTTAGTGTGATTGAGACCAGATTTTTAATCGATATCGATTTGTATATTTTGTCGATAAACACAGAATATCGATTGCCTCATTGGACTCACATGGTACATGAAGAGGAATGTATGAGAGAAGAGTTTAAATAGATTCCTAATGTCATAATTATTACAATCATTAAATCATCATCTTAAAAAGTCGTTAGTTAGATATATGCTAATAAGGCCATATACACACGCCTGCCGCACGATCTATGGAACTCCCCACCCCTGCTTCATAGATGATCGGCCCTAGGACAGACATGTGTGTAATCCTTTTAGAATTTTAAAATCTTGTAAACCGTTGTATTAGGCTCCTCATGAATTTGTGCACCAATATTTGGCTTTTCATTATGCATACACCTACCTACCTAACGGTAGCAACTTTTAATACTGAGTAATGGAGCGAACAGTACTACAGGATGAAAGTGACATGTAATGGATGGGTAGAATAGCTCCACACCGATGCTGCTCACCTGGTAACAATCATGCATTAAATAGACGGGCCTCATTAAATTCTATGATTGATTTTGTGGCAAAACCAATACAGTAGTCGCTACCGGTACGTTTAGAAATTAAAACACATCTAATAAGGTAGGAACTGTAGATATGAAAGAGACGGCAGGTACCGAGTCGGTTTTAATGAGTTGACTTTGATAAATTACTTCCAAATCGCGTATTAGCATAAAATCTTAATAACAGACAATCGAGATTCATTCGTTATTTAAAAGATAATTTAAATCAGATTTCAGAAAAGATATGAACGGCAATTCTGTTGTCTTCGTAATTGCAACAAGCAAACTAAATTTGACATGACTGAAAGAAAGTATTATTATCTATCTCATACATGAAGGTCATGGGTGGTGGGAGAGCAATACATAAAGTTTCGATGTTGGACTTTGTAGTTTGGTTTGCGTGCCAACAGTAGTACCTACCAACATTATCATCACCTACACCTTCATAAATCTACGATCAATTTTCCGCTGGTCACTGTAGGGCTCTCCGTCAGTTAATATATACCTACGTACAGAAAATCTTTCAATCAAGTATACCAGGCAATCATATCCAGACAGCAGGCATAGTTAGCGGGACAGGCAGGCGGCCACCCGCCGCGTACCCTGGGGCATGCACGCGTTTCTCTCGCAAAATGCTACCATAAGTACAAGTTCTAAAACGGTACCTCATTTAATTGTATGCATTACTAGTATTACATTATTTCAATAACACCACCGTACATACAAGGTGACTTATCTTTTACGATATTACGGTATAGGATTTTCATTCATCGTCACTTATGTCCTTCCCATAGATTTAGCGGAAAACGCTGACAAATCAACTGGACTTACATATCGGGGCTAGTCCATCTAACTAATTCGTAAACATAGTTTAACATGGAAGATTAGTATTCGGAAACCATAGTAATTTATTGAAACAGCTTTCTAGAAACGCCCACATTTATAACACAAATCAACGCCAAGTGTCAGTGCCGAGCGTATGAAAATTGATTGTGAGAATATTACGCACACAAGAATGTGCCACCAAAACAGTAGTACCAGTTCCCATATTCCCGGCACAATTTCCCGGAACATTTAGCATTCCAATCGCTTTCTTATCACGTCCGAAGATGACTTTATTTTGATATTGCACGCTTGTATTTTATTGTCCATTGTCTTATTTTTTTTATTCACATCGTGTGCGTGCCTCTATGTCGGCGCCTGCAGTTATAAATTCACTAATACACTTGACATTCGGGAAAGGTGTGAAGACTGTGAAAGCATAGGTAGGTTGAATTAATATTATTGATTAAAGGTTGTTAGACGCCATGATTGCCTGGTGTAAGCATAACTGCCACGTTGCTGATCTAGCATCATAAGCTCTTGAGGTTTGATGGACACTCTGATCACGTAAAATATTATTTAGAAATCTTGTTATAGTTTACTAGTTTCGACCCGCGACTTCGTCGGCGTAGACTTAAGTAAAGTATTATATGTGTTAATCCAGGTTATAAACCATGTGTGTTCCAAATTTCATCCAAATCCGTTCAGTAGTTTTTGCGTGAAAGAGTAACAAACATACACCCACACTCACAAACTTTCGTATTTATAATATTAGTAGGATAAGTATGTTGTGAATGATAAGTCTTGGCCCCATTGCAATCTAATATAGGCGAAAAGCAGTCACGTATATGCTTCGGAGAATACAAGCGAAAATATAGAATTACATACGGTGAAAAAAAAAAGTTATTGTAAATGGTGTTTTAAAATGTGGTTACTCAATTACAAATAATAAAATCTAAAATGTATACTTCAATATAGGTATTTCTTTGTCAAAAGTGTTGGCTAGTTGAGTTCTTTATATTATAAATATTTTAACGCACCCGTAAATTTAACTTTATTAGACTGGATTTAACCACGTAATTCCAAATATTTTTACCAGGACATAAGAACAGCAAAGAGCATACGTATCCAGATATTCCGGTAATTTAAATCTTATAAATTAAACAGGGTTGTCACATAGCTTGTTGTGGGCTATAACAAGTCGGTTTTACGGCTAGCGTGCGCTGACGGTATAAAGTGCAAAGATGGGGAGGTTTTTGTTTTGCTAAACGAGTCAAGTTGGTCGCGTGAATTAAGTAGCCGACGCCGTATTTTGAATTAAAAATACTTTATTAAATTGACAGGAGTACCGACAGGTATCAAAGTAACAATGAAAATCACCTTATTCTAACTATTCTAGTCTTTATATAATATTTTAAATGCTAACTATGCATTCCCAGGCAATGTCGCAATGTTTATTGACGTCATTGGCTGGAAGTGCTGACGAAGCTCACTTGGGTAGGTTGTCTAACCTTAACTCCTCCCTCCTCAAGTGAGAAATTATCCGAAGGTAATGAAGTGGGCTTCGGAGAATTTCGGCTAAATCTATTCTTAAATTTATGTATAATTAAAACAGAACTTATTGCTACTACAATTGCATAGAGACAGACTGTCCAAACACTGATGCTGAGTGTTACCTCGTAATCTTGTATTACACTTTCACTGGTACTGAACTTAGCACTGTTTAGGACTTCTTTCACATCACTTAGATCCACGTTCGTCAGGTCGATCTGCTTGGCTCCCCTCTCGATGGTGTGGCGAAGCTCTGGAACTTGTATCACTGGTAGCTGCAGGCTGACAACTGCTTTATTGTCATTAGCTGTTGGGTTAATATACATTGCTCCCACTTGTGTTTCGCAATGCTGATTTGGTGTTAAAATGTAGGTTCCACAAATTATAAGCTTGTGTGTTTCTTCCCCGCACTGCTCGGTCACTATGATGTTGTCTTCGGTGTATATTAACCAATTGCTATCAGTAATCTTCTGGATTTTTAACCTTTCGATCTTGATATGGTTTTGTGTGCATTGACTGTAGTTGTTCTTCACCATCATAATTTGTTCGATGCAGGTCTCTGTTGGATACTGGACCATGTTCTCTTCCGAACATAGGAAAGCGTGGTCTTCTGTCTCCTCACAAGGGCTCGCTACAGGCTTGTATTTCAATCTATTCACCGCTAGGTATGGGTATTTCGGAATTATTATAAGAGTTTGGTGGGAAACTAGGATGGGTATGGGAATAACCTTGTAGTAAATATATGTGTCTGCTTCTATTAGAGGAACTTCTAGTACAAAGATTAACCTACCTATATCTAAATAAGACTTAACTACTATGTTTTTCTCTAATTTAATCAGATTATCCATGCTTACGGGGTATATAGTTTTTGCATGTTTCTCGATTAATTTTAAAGTATTGAATAGCTCGGTATTATTAATAATAGACTGATGTAATATGTGTAATTTACTAAATGCTATTGCCGTTTCTATCTCTTGTACGTTTTCGAGGATGGTGCGAAAGTTACTTAGAATCTGATATAGTCCATTCATTGTGTGTATTAATTCATTAAATTTTAATTCACTTTGAAGAAATGTCTCCATTTCCTTAGTTTTGGAACCCAATTTTTTTACATTAGTGTTAATTACATCCGAAGCATTAACTAAACTATCAAAAGCTTTTTGCATTGACGATACCTTACGCTCGACTAAATGCTCTCTATTTCTTAAACCATTTATTTCATTATTGTATCTTATCGCATCATCTTCATCCAGATTACCTGAAATAACTTTTATCAACGAACCAAGCGGTTTTAGTATTGCTCGTTTGCTTCTCTTGTTGTTTGGTAAGATCTGGAATAGTTTGTTGTTAGTTAATTTAATTAGATATTCTATTTGAGTTTTTAAACCTCCCAACTGATATTCTAACTTATTATTTTCTATCATATTTTGTAACCTACTGAATTCTTGCGTATTAATATTTATTTGTATTTCTAAAGATTCTATGTCTATGGTCCTAAATATAGTCCAGCAACTACTCTTCATCGCTGCTACTCCCATCTTGAATGCTGTTATTCCCGGATTCTGCTCGAGCCTCTGCAGATCCAAGGTTCTCGTTGGTGTTCCCAGTGCCAGAAGTACCAGGCATGATCTGTGGAGGACGTTTTACGTTTTTCATTGCCACTCTCGTTGATCTTTTATTTACTTTGACAGGGATTATATTTCGTGTCACCTCACCTATAACTTTGGCTTTTTCATACCGCGGTAGTTCTTTGGCTTTTCTAGTTCTTGTATTTTTCATGAAAATTTCGTCGTCTAACCGTATGGGTGGTGGTTCTTCCCCACCTCGTTTCTCCCTGACCTTCACTTTATCCGTTTGTAGTTTTTGCGTTACGTATTCGTAAAGAACTTTCAGACGTCTTCTGTGATCTATCATTAGTTTCTGTGTTAGGTGTTTCTCCCTGTCTGTGTTAAATGCGTTTTCAGCGTCGGTTTGCCCAAAAACCAATTCGAACGGAGTAAAATCTGTAGCTGAATGGATGGTGTTATTATATGCCATTATAGCATACGTCATAACAGACGCAGCGTCCAGATCGGTCTTGTCGTATTTTGCTAAGCGGTATATTTCTATTATAGTAGAATGAAATCTCTCTACAACTGCCATTGAGCTGGGGTTATTAGGGGTTCCTATGTGAAGTTCAATTTTGTATAATCCTAACATTTCTTTAATCAGTTCGTTATTAAATTCTGTTCCCGAATCAGAATTAATTTTCTTAGGCAATCCGTACATGCTAAAGTATTTAATAAGTGCCCTTACTACTTCCGGTGTACTTCTATTGGGAATAGCAATAGCTTGACCTAACTTACTAAAGGCATCTACTACCGTTAGATAATATTTTCCTTCGATAAAAAGTAGGTCCATAAATGCTTCCTGAAATGGTGCATTTTGATTCTGTGTTAACTGAATTTGAGGTTTTATCGGTTTTCTATCATATTTCATTTTTTTGCATTGTTCACAAGCGTTAATAATTGCCGTGACGGTTTCTTTCATATTTATCCACCAATAATGTCTTTTAAGTTTAGCTAAAGTTTCGTTTATGCCCCGATGGCAAGTTTTTCCGTCGTGATATTTGAGTACTACTTCTTTCTGATCGTGTTCGGATTCCGTTAGGTTAACCACTCGTTCTGTGCATTCTACTATTCTTACGGATCCCTTTTTGAATAGCTTAATTATGACGTTTGCGAAGGCTTGCCTAAAGTTAGTGTGTTCGAAATAAATGAAATATTTGTGTTTAGGATCTATATACTGTTTCAAAAATTCTTTGACAAGTCTTTCATCATTTGTTGGCATGTGCACCTCCAGAATCCTTTGTTTTTTATTTGACAAGTCTTTGACATCGATTTTATCCCTAGACCAAGAATACACTAAAATTTGTTTGGCTTTCGTATCTATAGCCTCGTTCAAGATAGGAATCCCTTCATGTTCCCTATTTGACACAGAGTTAGCCGTCGCTCCGTCATCTATTTCCTGAATTTCTACTGTTTCCGTTTGGTGATCCTCGTCAGAATCCGAAATTTCTATCGTTTCTATCTGAGGAGATCTATTGTTGTTCTTGTTTCTATTAATCTGTTCTTCTATGTCTAGTATCATCTCTTCTATTCTATCGTCTGCATCATCTACGTTTACTACCACTGAACCTATTTCATCATCAATTGCATTAAGTTTTATCCGCGAAAGAGCATCTGCATTAGTGTTCTGGGGTCCTTTTTTGTAATGGATACTAAAATCGTATTCCTCGAGTCTTAAACGCCATCTGGTAAGTTTACTGTTGGGTTCCTTCAGGGAGTAAAGCCATGCTAGTGGCCTGTGATCCGTATAGATTGTAAACTTGTTGCCATAGAGGTACGGTCTAAAATGTTTTGTCGCCCATACTATGGCTAACAATTCCTTCTCGATCGTGCTATATTTTACTTCTGTATCACTTAACGTCCTACTAGCATACGCGACTGGCTTATCGGAGCCAATTGAGCCCTGTGACAAAACTGCCCCTATAGCGAAATTTGACGCATCGGTCGTCAAGACAAAACTTTTACTAAAATCGGGGAACTGCAGTAAGGGTGCATTAGTTAAGAGCTTTTTGCAAGTTTCAAAGCTTTCAATGTATGCTTCATCAATTATGATTTTACGTCCCTTTTTTAAGCAAACTGTAAGTGGTCTTGTAATTTTTGCAAAGTCCTTTATAAACTTCCTGTAATACCCAATAAGACCTAAAAAGCTTTTGATTTGTGTTACAGTTTCTGGCAAGGGGTATCGTAACACTGCGTTGATTTTATCGTTATTTGGCTTGAGGCCTTCGCTCGTGATTGTATGGCCTAAATACAGTACCTCCTTCCTGAGAAAATGTGATTTATCCAATTGGACCTTAAGATTCGTTTCACGAAGTCTATCAAATACTATTTTAAGTTTTTTGATGTGTTCAGGTAGTGTTTTTGAGAAAATGATGACGTCATCAAGATATACAAGGCAATGCAAACCTTGTAAGCCTCTTAAAACGTTATCCATTGCTCTCTGGAATGTTGCAGGAGCCGTTTTCAACCCAAACGGCATTCTATTGAATTCGTAGTGCCCGGAGGGTGTGCTAAACGCTGTTTTTGGCCTATCCTCCTCCTGGACCTCTATTTGGTGGTAACCGCTTGCTAAATCCAGGGTCGAAAAGTACGTGCTCTTTCCTAGCATATCGAACAGATCGTTTATGTTTGGCAATGGATATTTGTCATCGGTGGTAATTTCGTTTAACCGCCTGTAGTCTACTACTAGCCTCCATTTTTGTTGACCTGAAGAGTCTAGTTTCTTAGGCACGAGATGTACTGGAGCACTCCAGGGTGAGTGTGATTCCTGTATTATATTATCCCTGAGCATCTTTTCAACTTGGGCTTTTATTTCTGCTGACTGTACGGGAGGTAACCTATATGCTTTAATATTAACTGGGTCTTCGTGTTTAGTCCTTATGCAATGCTTTACTTGGTTGGTAAAGGATAACGGTATATTCTCGCAATAGAAGATGTCTTTATACTCATTGCAAATGTCTTCTATCATTTTACGTTCCTCGGTATTCATGTGATCTAACTGTAGTTTTGCTAGATTTTCTGTAAGCAATCGGTCTACCTGTACATCCGTACTATTGTTTATGCAGTTCGTATTAATTTCCGACCTTTGCGTGTAAGCTTCTACTTTAAAAGGTCCTGTTACTACCAGATTTTTATGCTCGTTAGTGTAATTTTGAATGACAGTTGACGCAAAACCCTTACAACAATTAACTAAGGCTGTGGGCATTCGAATCCCTTCAGCGAATTCCTTAAATTCTAAAATAGCTTCACCGTTCAGACAATTGACGGGTAGATTGACTCTAAGCTCGCTACGAGGAGGCAAATTATATATCTCTCTCATAGGGGGAGCATAGATTATCGGAATACTCGTATTCTTCAAGAATAATACTTGTTTATCCATGTTGACATTCGCGTGTAACTGTTTTAACAGGTTACTGCCTATTAAGCCGTCATACCTATCGTCGACGCTGTATACGTAAAATTTATGTAGTTCGTTGCTTTTAAATATGGCTGGCAATGGGATGAGTGCCGTTTCGTTATGAGTGCTTGATGCGTGGGTACTGACAACCTCGAATGGTTCATGGCGTAAATAACTTGCAAAATACTTATTCGCGATTCGTGGGCTTATAAAAGACCTGACGCTGCCGGTATCGATCAAAAACACTCCTTTTACTTCTGGTACAATAATGTGTGGTAGATTTAAACGCCTATTGCAGTTGATTTCTATTCTCTCTCTACTATTGAGGCTGTTATAAAAAAATTTTCGTCTTCGGCGTAGTCGGTAGGCATGTCCTGTATAGTATCATCGTTAGGAGTATCCTGTATATTATCGTCCTGTATGTCCGCATTGTTTTGCGATTGTGTGATATCATCAGTGTAATTGATACGTCTCGAGCTAGCAGTGCGCATTGTGGCATCGGTGTTTGAACCTGATACTATTGGCGGTGGCGGCACGTTAAACGGCGGAGTACGTGGGGTATTGTTATAATACTGCTGACCGCGCTGTTGCTGCGCCGGTGCACTATTACCCTGCGACCGGTGTTGATTCGCGTAATTATTAGCGTTATAAAAATTAAATGGTCTGGTATTCCTAACCTGCGCTGAATTATTTGGCGAATTAAGTGAGCTAGTTGAAGGTCGGTTCAGCGCATTATTCGGTGCAGATAACTGTACCTGTGATTGCTGTCCCGGGGTATTGAAATTAAAATTATTAGGTCGCGGATTTCTGTTTTGATTATTTTTGTAGTAGTTATTTTTGGCGTCGTATACTACTTGGAAGTTTTGCTCTTCTAATACGACTTTTAACGCGTCTTCTAAGCTTGTCACGTTACGTAAACGTACTAATCTAACTATATACGCCGGCAAATTATAGAGAAAAACGTTAAGGGCGTTATGGTTATATATTTCGCGTTTAGCCTGGCGTAATTTATCGTCCGTGACATGTTCGTTTACTTTGGCCAATAGAGCACTTCTAATGTGTTGAAGTCTGTGACAGAACTCGAAGTAACTTTCGTTTCTACCTAGCCTTGCTGACTCTAGTTCTAGCGCAATACATTCTTCCGTTCTTGGATCGCCGAAGTGTAGACTCAGCAATTCTTTTAATTGAGTCCAACTTTGAACTGCATCTCTTTCTCCAACTAAATGTGCGGCTTCCCCCGATAACTTGCTCGTAATTACATGATACAAATAAACGTTTTGCAACTCCCCCCCTTGAAATGCTTGTAAGATGTATTCACATTTTGCTAAAAATAGTGGTAATAATCTAGAATCACCATCAAACTTAGGGATGATGTCAACCATCTCCTTAGGGACACGTACGACAGTCTCTGTTGTCGCCATATTGTGCAGATTTATAATTAGAAAACAAAGGTAAGAGAAGAAAAAAAAATACACAAAATCTCGATGTGATTATCTTATATCCCTATCTAAATGTACTAATAAGGCTTGTTCAATCCCTAATAACACACATACATGTAATACAAGGCCAAGAGAGGGTTGAAAGGAAGGTGAAAAGATTTACTCACAGTCCTGTAGCCACCCCCATGTCCTCGGGATTACTGCTCTCGATCCGGGCTGCACTCAGTCTGGCTTGGCTTCTTAATAAATTTATTTGTTCAGATCCCAACTGAACCGTAGAGACGGATGATAGTTCCCGATGCGCGACGACGCGAAATTTTATCGATCGAGGGCGCGGGGATCTACCAATTGGGATCCTGTCCTCAGCGCCAATTAAGTAGCCGACGCCGTATTTTGAATTAAAAATACTTTATTAAATTGACAGGAGTACCGACAGGTATCAAAGTAACAATGAAAATCACCTTATTCTAACTATTCTAGTCTTTATATAATATTTTAAATGCTAACTATGCATTCCCAGGCAATGTCGCAATGTTTATTGACGTCATTGGCTGGAAGTGCTGACGAAGCTCACTTGGGTAGGTTGTCTAACCTTAACTCGTGCGTGCATGGTCCTGCGGTCTGGAGTTTTTCACATACATATAGTTTTATGTGTCACCGGTTACCTAATCGATAACGTAACCTTGGGAACGCTAAGGTCATTGCGACGATAACTAAAGCATACCTAAATATGAAAAAAAATATTAAAACATATTTAACGTTTTGTTAATTTGGAGGGATATAAATCTGAAAAAGAAATAGGTTCTCACATATAAAAATATACCTAATTTAATTTATTGTTTATTTTATTCGCATAGTCAGACATATGAATTTTAATGGTAGGTACCTACAACTAAAATGTAAATCAGGTTGGAAATAAAACCAGTCTATAGAACCCCGCATATTATAAAACCTCAAGAGACCAATATAACGTCACTCCATTTCCTTAGTTTAACCAGGAACACATGAAGTAAAAGTATTTTTTCTTAATTTTTTTCAATAGCGCATCAATTAGGAAGCATTCTACGGGTTCCGCCCCACCGTTAGCGCTCCTCTGACGCCAATTAGGGCTCTGACGGCGCCCACGGGACCGCCAACGGATGCTGGGAACGTCTGACGAACTCTTCCCGTGGTATGCGACCCTGGTAATTATTTTTGAGTGAAATGCACGCTCTATTGCTTTGGGTGACTAATTAAAGAGTGCTCGGTGATTTATTTAATGGGCTGATCATTACGCACACGTCGTTATTTTAAATGTGTATTGATCACCTAAAATAGATGCTGTATGGTTTATGATTGTAAAATATCTTGTTTAAAAAATACTGTAGAAAAATATTAAGCTTAACCGCTGAAAACTCAAAGAGGTATCAAAAAGCTATGTGGGATTTCAAGACTTATAGTAGTATTTGTGGATTTCGCTTTTAATAATTTGAAACGCTTATCTATAGTTAGGGTAGGTATCTTACAATACGCATAAACAAGAACACTCCTAATAAATTAATCCAATATCAAAATTATCGCACACTTAGTAATTTTACTCATAACGGCAGCCAACAACAAAAACAGCCTAACTTAACATTACACGATATTACTAACGACTAGTGATAGGCAACGTTATCCTATCGATAAATCGGAGACACGCAGCGGGGGCCGGCTTATCGAGTCGACATCTGGCGCCTAAATTCCTACATGCAACTACACCGGTTGTAAATAATGCGGGAATCGCCACTGACAGACGGACGGACAGTAACAATATATGACTGCTATCGGCTTAGCATGGATACGACAGCGTCGTTATATTGTAAATCGATAAAATTGTAACAACTATGCTGTAAAAGTGATTACTGTTGTGTTATATGGTAAAAAGAAGAAAATAATTGCTGATAGGTCACTGAGAATATTGAAGCACAGTAGATATTTGGCATGAACCTCTTCGCATAATATATAAAGATAATTTCTTTAAATTATTCATATTGCTATAAGTATTAGATCTTGGGGATAGGTACATCATAATAGGCACTACTAATTTAAAAAAAATAGTAATTTTTACACGAATCTTGTCAATATAAAACCAATGCCAATACTGTCTTTATCAATTTTCATAATCACAAACATTAAATAGAATTCGGGAACGACAGGTACCTATACACAAAGATAACAAGACCATACGGATATCATCAATATTTTATTGAAAAATAAACTCTAACATACTAAAATCAAGGTCGTTAACTGTTTGTATTGATAAGATAATAAATTTGAAGAGTATCATGACACGTGTCAGTTGCGCCGGGAGCTGTCAAAGTGACGTAATATACTTATTTATGTGGCCGCTGCATGCTGCATTCGTCATCGATGACGTGAGAAAACTTTTAAGAGAGTTGCTTGAGAGATTTGGGCTCCTGATAATTTTGGGATCCAAATTTGAAGATCTACGAAAATCTTAATTCGAAATGTTACTAATGTGGTTTTCCCAATGTCTGAAAGCCCAGTAGGTATCATTTATTTAGAAAATATATTTTTGTAAGTACAGGTAAGTATTTACCAATTTTTTTTACCCCAAAATTTTCATTTGTATTAAATTCCTGAATATTACTTTTGATAGGTAGGTACTCGGTATAAAACTCGGATAGTGACTTATTTTTGTGCTTTTCCATTTCAAATTAATCTATGAAGCTATTAATTAGTAACATCCGACAATCAATTGTCATAGACAATTAAAAATAAATTACTTAATTATTTGATACATATTTCCCATTGCCACCCAGACCACGTAATTCCCGATCAACAAAAAACGGCCAAATTAAAAAAGCTACCATTAATTTTTCAAAAGTTTAATTATGAAATATGCACCAATAAATCGTCGTCGTTTATACAGACGACAGGCATAGCTGGGATTCCAGCGGTGTACGCATTCTCCGTCCCTCTCGCACCGGCCATAAACACGACACAGATAATTAAAACGGTATATTAGCATAAACAAATAAAATGCCCCATTACGAATTCAATTTACAATCTTTGAAATCGGTTAAATTAGTCGCAGTAAATAATATCTGGGATACAGTCTCGATGATAGCGTTGTGGTCCAGGCTACGAGCGGAGCGAGGGATGGACATAGTATAAATAAATCAATCTTAGCTCTGAGAACGGAATTAGGAATAACATCCTTATGTCATTCCAGTACAAAATGACATGTTCACTCAAGATCGCTCTCAAGATTAAGATCGATTTAATTATAAAAATAGCTACATGCCTTAGTTGAATGAGACACGCCGCAATATGACATACTATTTACGAGTAAAAAAATGTGACCATGAACCTTATAACTTGATCGATTAATAAATAAAAATTAAACAGCTCTCGAACAGTTGCGTTCAAATATTCCACGAATAGGATGTTAACATTTATTTGGAGATAAACTTTTTAATTGCCTGTAAGCGAATAAATTCCCTAGTGGGCTATACAAGGTTGCTTGTAATTTGACGTTTTCCTTGCAGAGTGTGATTGAGGAGCTGAAATGTTCCACCAGTTTCCTTGTTGACGGTTCCAATACATAAACAGAGCGTTATTTTAAAAAAAATAAACTCGAACTCGCTTACTCTTGTTACTTGTAGCGAATATTAGAGGATGCCGTAGTGCCACCCTGGGCCGATCGACTGCATCCATTTAAATATTAAGAACGGTAAACATTTCGATAGAATAAATCATAAATCACACGGTCAATTTATAAATCGGTACCATTTGATGGATGCGATTAGCGAAATCGTGTTTTTATTGATCAACATTATCTCGTGTTTTATTAAAGTCACTTTAAAATCCTATCGAATTTGACTGATTACCGATACTTACACACCTGCCCCCGGAAACTCGAATAATGAAAGCACCAAAGTAACTTAAGAGTGATATTTCTCAGACTCTCCATTCGCGGGAAACGAACGAAAATCATAATTATAGAGGTGTTTGAAAGGTGCAGGCAATACACGGTAGTTGATATTATGTAGATGACCAAAAATATATTTTTTTTGTCAATAGATACCCACTTAATGTTGAATTAAGGCACAGATATAGATTTACATAGATAACGCAAATGTATGTACTTAGCGTGTCCGAAAACCCCGACCAAGCGTCGAGGTTGGTCGCCGATAACTTACAGTCCTCGCGACTACAGATATAAAAATATGACTATGAGCGTGATAATCACTCGAGAGAATCGTAGCGGGCGGAGGGGCATCGGCGACATCAGTGTCTTTGAAGCGGTTTGGATTTCCCATCACTAATGACGTCACAGTAGGTGTTAAAATTCGGCACGCTTGGTTTCAATACAAATCGTTATACTTGCGTTATCTATGTAAATCTATATCTGTAAATTAAGGTCTCAAACAAAGTCAAAAATCACAACATAGCTGTGCGCACACGCACTACCCAGCCTCCCCCCCGCTCCCCCCGCCCCCCTCCGCGGGTTGTGTCGCCCCCCCCGTCCCCCGCGGCGAGTGACACGCGGCGCGCCGCGGGGCGCCATTGTGTTGCTGTCCGAGACTGAACGCGCGCCCCACACGCCGCCCGGGTCAATAGTGATGTGCGTAGGTTATAGTATCGATATTCAAGTATTTTCAGTGACAATGAGCAGTGATAGCCGATTGGTTAAGCACACGTCTTGCGTGCACAAGGTCTTGCAGCTCCTACCTCTGGGTTTTTCAAAATCTATGTGCGAATCATAATTTCAATATGATGATCACTTGCTTACGGTGAAGGAAAACATCGTGAGGAAACCTGCAAGTCTTAGAATATCTAACCAATTTTCGAAAAACATGTAAAATCCGCAAACTCGCACTGGGCCACCAGGGTGGTGTATTGTGGCCTGAATCCCCCTCGTAGTGAGGGGAGGCCCGTGCCCTAATTATTAATAAAATCTCTAAAAATCATGACAAAATAAGATGAACAATTATCATTTAAAATACTTATTGTAGGTAGGTAAATATAATTCACCGACAAATTACAACACTATCATGGCGCCTGACAGGGCAGAGCACCGCAGGATCGCACTGTGCGCGCATCTAAGTGCCTCATATTTGGTTACCCGACCATATCACACGCCTATACGCAATATCGATATCCCTAAATCGTCAAACTACGAACATCCTTACTCCAAACCAGAACAATCAATTTCAAACTTTATGAGATTACTTTTAAGGATGATATTGCTTTGTATGTTAATTGGGTCATTATGTCAATCCGAGTGTAACGTAGGGCGACATAATTTTCGTTTTACTACTCCTTGAATACACAAAATGCTTAATAAATAACGAAACAAAGATCTGATGTCGCACCTTATTTGAAGGCCGTTTTGTCATGCGATTGTCTCTACTCCGATATAATTTATATTATTGTATAATAGATTTGGGAGAAAAAAACTAGATTTATTAATACAGCAATAAAACGAACAGTTTATCGTTTAGTTTCAGCTAATAAGTTATAAAGTTAATTTATATTATAATCATTCGATAGGCACTGGCTGTTTGGGAGCATTTATAGTTATTATGTTATTATGACACATAGGTTGTGTTTTATAAATATATTTTGTTCAGTTTGATGGTTCCTTGTTTCTAAGCTCTTCGATCTGTATTGCCCGAATACCTAATTAAACTTAAAATAATTCCAATATTTATACCAGTAAAAAATATCTACTAAAGAACTCACCTCAGGGTCAATCTTCTTGTACTCCGAATCCTCCTCGTCCACCTCGAAGTACAGCTCCGTGGAGGTCAGCGACACGGTGCCAGATGCCATCAGCCCCGGGGCAACCAGCTTCGCCTTGGTGCTTATGTTCACGGGACCTGATAAAAATATGGGAACGCCTGATTAAATAGGTTTAGCAACATTTAAGCAGTGATATTGCTTTAATGTTTTTGGCAGGCGCTTGAAAAATCACTATTCATGAAAAAGGTTTTCTTCTAATATTTTTTTTAAACCTATTAAATAAAAAGTTTCGCCACTAAATATCGACCCAGATTGTTTATAAATGTGATAACTATCTTCTTACCAGTAAGATCCGCATCAATTTCTCGGTCGTCTACCAAGAGTTCAGCGTCGTCAAGGAGTTCGGCTGCAGCGGGCGTGGGCAATTGCGCACCGCGACCCGCGCCACCTGCTGCTATTCGAGAATGTAACTCCTCTGTGGCCTGCATATAAAATCATTATTAAAATATTGTGCAAGCTCAGCTTTCATTGTACGTAATGTACGAACTCACAGCTTCTCGACTCGAGCGAACGAACTCGCAACTTCACCTCACAGCATGAGCTGAATGTAGTCGAACGTTACCTGCAATATGGCATCGTGGTGATGCGGTGCTGAAGGTGAGCGAGTCAACGCTGCGGCAGTGTGTCTGTGACCACGAGGGTCGGGCACCAGTCGCCTTCGTCTCCTGGCGTCGTCTTCCCAGGAGTCTAGCTTCCAGAACTGCGTGCCGCTTCTGTGAAAAATTAACACCAATCGTTAAAGCACATCTCTATAAATTATTGATCTATGATTAATCTTTATTTAGTATGAAGCAAATAATAAACTTCTTTTTTTAACTTTTAAATATATACTCACCTATTGACCTTATTGAATTTTATTAACTAAGTAGGTAGACAGTGATGCTTTTATTTTGATGAAATTTTGCATTCATTTAATTTCATTTTGCATCTATGGTTATAGCAGTTCGAGTACTTACTCGTAGGTACTAGGTACCTATTATAATTCCTACTTGATCTTACTCGACGCTTATGTAAGTTCATGCTAGACTATGTACCAGGTGTTCAAATCACTAAAGAGATAACCACAATATAAGTTTATAAGAGTATGAACGTATCAATGTGTCCAATTCGATCACACTTACCAGGCACTCTAACTAAACTATAAAGGAGCCAACGATAATATGAACTTTGCCACAGTATTATGCTGTGGTAGCTAGCAAAAGCAGGTAGAAGAAATTAGAAAACCTGCATCGCGTATATGCATCTATCACATTCTACACACTAAGTGCTAAGAATCGTAGAGGTAAATTAGAGTTCTGATGATTAATAGGAAGAAGTTGTAATAAGAATATGAACGCGTATTATACACGCGTATAATATGATCGCTACTAGACCAGGCGTGCAGAACTGTAAAGGAGATGTCACAGTGTATTAGACTGAACTGGCAGGTAAATATTAAAAATTTGCTAATTTGCGTCTATTAGATTCTACACACTAGGTATTGAGAATCATAAAGGAGGTATAAGATGTCATTTTTTTTTTAATAGAAACTATTCATATTCGTATATGCATCCATATTCGGTTATACACCAGGCATTCAAAACAGCAGAGCAGGTAACGAAAGTAGGCACAATAAGGGACAATACAACTTGGTCAATAGGTAGGTATTTCATAGGCGGAGAACTACAAAAAAATTGAGGTGTGGCCTAACAATGTATTGTCATACACAAATTACCCTAAGCAGTGAAATTTGTCTATCAATTTATTATCACGGACCTGGTGCAAAGATATTTCATAATTTTCCAATTCAAGATACCAGGAGATTAGAACCACAGAGAAGCTTACACCCTATGAATTGGGAGGTTTATTTACCCAGCTTGCGGCGCGCAGTGCGAGGCCGCGTGCCGCAGTTTATCCAACAGTCTGGCAGCGGCGGCGTGGTCCCGACGACGTGCGGCCGCGATCAGCCGCTCGCAGGTTCTTTCTTCTTCCGCGCGTTCTGCGCTACTGGTCGCACATAGACACTGGAAATAGAGGCATACATCAATTATTTAATACTGCACTTCCTAAGTTCATATGATATCCCATTGCCGGGCAACTTTCAACACTACTTAAACTTCCGGCCTGAATAGCCGATTTCAATTACCTCAAAATCAGCATGTTTCAGTACATCATCGGCTCTCATTCTATTTAATATGAACTCGGCCTCATTAGCCACTCTCACGATGTGGTCCCTCATCGCATGAGACAGGAGTCTGCCTTCATTGATCAGCTCGATGAAGGCCAAGCCGGCGTGCTTCTGCAGGGAGTTCTGCCACTCTTGAGAGCAGAGTAGCATCACGAGTTCTACCACTGAGGTGCTCGATTTGAAGGTTTGGAGACCTGGGTAACATGGTTTACAAGTTTAATAAAGTTAAAAGCATTGTGAACACGACCTGTTTACTACAATCATGCAATCTAACTTATTAGGTGGTATCGATTACCTTTAATAGCACACGCACCCACACACACACCCATACATAGTTACATTTTACGAGGCAAGAAATAATCATAAAAATATAAGTAAGTAGTAAGAAGGTTTTAAGCAGCAACCCAAGTCCTAAGAAACAGTATCATAAGTTTAGCAATAAAAAATACAGCATGTTTATTTGAGGTTTTAATTATGTTAAGTTTATGTACCAAAATAAATTAATTAATAAAAATATATTACGCCAGACTGACACACCAAGTAACTGTATGGTCCCAAACAAAGCAATGCTTGTACTATGGGTACCGTACAATGGACTGGGGGCAATCCCCGTGACACCCAGACCAGGGTAAATCACTTTAAGGTCATTTCCGAAATTGGCCTGGGGGGAATCAAACCCGAAATAAAATAAAAATAAATAAAAATAATTCCAAGAGATATTTACTACAATGCAAACTAAACACGTTCCCGCAGACCAGTGTCGCCGTCGTTTATATATATTTACATCCATAACGCTCACTTCCGCATATGTAGCAAACACAATATTTTTGTTAGTTTTCATTAAAAAGATGATTATAGTGGTCACCCTGTTTATAGAATGTCGGCTGCAGAAATTAATAAGAATAGGATTGTGTTATTTGTAGCCAAAAGAAAAAGACAACGACGTTTCAAACCTCTAAGTTGTACTTGAGTAGACAAACACTTGAGTAGCGCTACAGTTATCAGCCTTAAGTAATTCTAATAAAGCGTCATATCAAATAAGACCACCAAGCATGTCCGAGTCTACCATGCTTACAACCGTCTACCTTTACCCTCCATCAGCAGCTCCTGGCCGTGGCTGCCCACGAGCGTTTTGGAGAGGAACGGCGCGAAGTCGAGCATGATCTCCCGGAGCAGCGGGCACACCGGCCCCAGCGCCGTCTCCAGCTTGTGAGTCAGAGACGCTTCCCGGGAGACGCCGTCCGCGGACATGGAGGTGTTCATTGCGTTCAGGCCGGCTAAGGTTTCGTTGTCCTGAAATTATATGGCATTTATGCAATTATTATAAGAATTTGAACCTGTTAGGACACCTAAAAAATATAAGTGTGAAAAGTTTCTTAAGAAGTTAGAACAAGCCCTCTCGTGTTATTACATTAAAATAATTAATAAATACTAGTCCCAGACCAAAGCAGAATAAACCGATTAGTTAAGCACGCGCTTTGCTGGCACCCGGTCCTGGGTTCATACCCTGGCTCTCACCTCTGGGGGTTTCCAAATCGATGTGCGAAGTATGATTACAATATGATTATCACTTGCTTACGGTGATGGAAAACATCGTGAGGAAACCTGTATGTCTTAGAAAATCTGAACAATTTTCGAAAGACATGTGAAATCCGCCCACCCGCACTGGGACAGCGTGGTGGATTACGGCCTGAATCTCCCTCGTAGTGAGGGGAGGCCCGTGCTCAGGAGTGGGACGTCCAAAGGGCTAAATTGTTCATTTGTAAAAATCCCAAACTAAACAACGCTTCTATTATGCGTACGGTACAGTGGACCTGGCCTTCTGGTGGACTGATTCTCTGGTCTATTCGGTCGTGATTATAAAAGCACATGTTATATGCTTGTAAACTTATTTACCGGATGTAAATGCCTCTGTGCAGCCTGCAGGCTCCTATTCTGGTGCCTTTGCTGAATGTGATGATGAGACTCCGAATTTCTCATATGAATCTGCTTGTCAATGTCTGAAATTTCAATGAACATATCAGTTTAAGCAACTGGCAATTGTTGAAGTTTGCTTAACTTGAGTTCTAGTGTATAATCATAATTACCTTCATGTATATTGCCTTCGTGATCTCTGTTCCTGCCAGTGATAGTGGCTGGCCCCCTCTCGCCATCTTCATTGAGGTTCACGTCGGTCCACGATTCATCATTGCTGACCTGCAGATTGGCGAGATATTTATATGTACAATCAAGCAATGTGGCTAGTTTACCAAATTCGACAGCCTCCGATTAATTTCGACTTGTGCTTTATCTAGTGTTAGACAAGGCATCATCACTACATCATTATCAAACTCAAACTCAAATTCAAAATTGTTATTATTCACGTAAGCCAACAAAGCATTCATGAATATCCATAAGCTATCACCGTTTCGGAATGCTGCTTCCATTGAGAAGATCCGGCAAGAAATTCAATCGTTACTCTTTTCAATAAAATAAAAGATGGTCTACATTCTCAGGAACACCATTGTCACTCAATAACTAAGCAGTAATCAAATCTCACTCAGATTTAGGTAATTTTATATCATGAACATCATTACTTATACACATTTAATTCAATTTGAGAGTAAAAGTTTATTGCATGTAAATGATTATGTAAACATAGTCGTCCTGTTCAAAGGCTTAACTAAAATCTACGATCAAAAGTAAGTATGTACCGGGTGCTTGTTGTCGTCGAGTGCTATTTCGCTGGACGTCTCCGGGTCATTGTTGGTGGTCTCGTTGGAGTTGAGGTGGAAGGAGCCGGCGTCTTCTATCGAGTCCACACTCTGTTGGTTGATGGTGTACGGTAATCAAATGCGTTTTGTATAGATGGGAGAGAATTTTAATTTGGTTAGGCTTTTTGTAATTTTTGAAGTTTTTTCATAATGTTCTATGACAATATTTTCAGATTATGGCAGTAAAAGTAGGTTCAGAATTTAGTAGATATTAAAATATCTATCATAAATATTAATTAATGTTATTCTTTCGTAATGCCTTACCTTCTTCGTTAGCTAAACCTAATTTTTATAACAATATTAAAAGTGTTTAGATAAAATGGTCGTGAATATAATGAATCCATACGTGATTAAGATCTAAATGTGAGAGACATGCTCAAAAGGAATTCAGTGAAAAAGCAAGCGAAGCACACACATGCTGGAAAACACACAAAATCAGTATTGAAAATAATGTCGAAGGAGAAACGTATTTTGGAGTAAGTTTAACCCAGAAAATAATCAATTTTGTATCTTTTAGTAAGGAGAAAAAATCACATAGTATGACCATAACAAAATAACAATTTTTAGGACCATTAAATTTAGAATTTCACTGAACAAAATATTACAATCAATTATGAATGTCCTTATTCAGATAGAGCAGGCCCGCTCTTTTATTAAAATACTTATTACAAATATATCATCAAAATAAATTATTTACAAAAAATGTACAATGAATACCAGCGTATCGTGATTGTGTTGTGCTAAGTGCTACCATTATATTTAAATAAAATGTGATCAATTTTTCAAGAGATTTTTTTTCCAACCGTGAGCATAGCTTGTAGCTTAATCACACCGTGTACTTAATAATATATTGTACAAAAGATTATGTTATGTGACAAGCTAAGTGTTTCTGTGTTTTAGTACGATTGGAGCTGGAAATTTGATATATTAAATGGATAACACTACCATATGAAAAATATTATTCATTTTTGAAATATACAGACAGAAAAGTCATATTTAACAGAAATAGATGTCTTCTTCCAATGAAGTTACCAGGGTTCCAGAACCAATCAGGGGTGTTGACACTAAACTTACGGTTCACACACTAAATGAGAACGTCTACAAACCAAATTGACCACCGACACCGTTATCCCGGACAACGTTTTCGACCTTGGAGGAGGCTTATGACAGGACAATGACATGTATTTATTAAATTAAACAATAAACTAACACTCACAACAAGAAAAAAGTTTAAAGTTAGAACTGTTAGACTTAAATAATAGTCAAAGTTAAATTTTATTATACACCAAAGCAAGAGGCCTCTTAAATATTTGAGTAAGTTAAGGTATCCCAGAGATCACAATTAAAAGGAGACGCAGTATCTAATAGAAAGAGACATAGCGTTTCGCCGACTCTCCAATTGGCCGTTGCAACTTACCTTGGGCTTGAGCTGCGTTTTCACTCGGAGGCTCGACTTGAAAAGTGGCTCTTCCTTTTCCGAGGCCGGCGACTGTTCCGGTATATCTGGAGTCTTCTGTTTCTCTCCAGAATTTGGCTTTAGTTCGTCAGTGGTCGTCTCTATTTTCGCAACACCCTCTTCTTCATTCCCATCCGTCTCCTTTTTTATATAATTGCAAAGCAAAACAAAACGAATATAATGAAGCGTTCACAGGTCACAACAAATCCGTCCACACTTAATGATTCAACATTGATTGTAGCAACATCGATAACGGAAACCAATCGGAAAACTGCAAATCAATTCGCCAAACACAACATGAAGTTGATGATTTGGAACTGTCAGGGGTTGGGAATTTAAATAACATGCGTTCAACGCTAAATGTAAATCCTATTTCAATACTATTCCTATACTAACTACGCTACTTACAATAGAAAAAAGATTTTATGTAGATAGTAGATAGGTACCTATATTGAAAAATCTAATTACCACATGAACATGCTTTGGAAAACACTTTCAGATTTCAATTAGCAACTACTTATTCATCAAAGTATAAGTAATACCAAGTCTAAAAGCAAATACGTAATAAACTATGTAAATATTGAATGTTATGATTGCTTTTATACTTAGCGTAAAACTAGTACTTACTAATAAATATTCCCTACTACACAATTTACTCACAGATTTGTCAATAAAAATGAAGAAAGAATTTAAGCGGAAAAATATTAACTCTTTCATGCACAAATAAAACGAGTCAAGAAAATAATGTTTTCTATTACCGAACACGAAAATCCTAATTGATGAATCTTTTATTCAATAATAGATCTTACCTTCATAGACGGTGAGTCCAAATCATTAATCGTAGAATTATTCTCATCAACGACAATCATTGCATACTCCACGTCATCTCCATTGTGTTCTATTGGAAACGCAAAAACAACATCAGTTAGTTTCGTTATATTATCTACAGACTCCTTTGATACTCCCCAGACAACATCGACAAAGCTTGCTTTAATAAAGCGGGTAGGTCGAATGTACCTATAGTAAATGTAACTAATTGTAAGGGATCATTGACTAATCATAATTGGAATTCTGCACTAAGCGTAGCTTGGGAACGAAAAGCATTTTTATCGGCCGATAAAGGGAATTTAGCTACTTTAGATAAATCGCATTATAGTCATGTTGTACAGAATTCCGTTGTTTAATTCTACATTAAATTAATGGACTGGTTTAATTACTTAGAATTTATACATGCACCTCATTATGTTTTTTTTTTTAATAAACTACTTCAAATGATGACGCAACTTAGGAAAAAAAGGAAATCAAATGAAAAGCAGTGCCATAGCGGTGCCAAGTTTTACATTGCTGTGTCTTTGAAATTTTATTGTGTTCCAGAAAATGATGATCTAGACACGTGGTAGCGTGTCAGCCAAGTTCTATTTAATTATACAATACACACAATAGCCAATTATCAAAACTGTATGTTCATGTAAGACAAAACAACGTTCGCGAACATCGACCACATTCAGTATCTGGGGCGTCCACATCACAACCCTATTCAAATTCTTGACGATACAAAGATTTTTGGATCCACATCAAAAAGTAACTTAAATTTCACTAGAAGCGTGCAGGCAATATCGAAGCACGAATAAAAACGAAGTGTTTGTTACTCTTTGATGTAACCCCAAGTACGATTCTCAAATTAATTTTTCATAAGGCTATCTTGTTAGGAGAGTATATTATTAAAATTGTCGGAATAATTAAAATATAGATAATAATATTTATTAATGAACACGGAAATATGCTGGAGATAAATTTAAATAAATAACATTGTAACACAGATTTGTATCTGTGCATTGTATGTTGAGTCTAGCATTGTTCGAATATAAAATGAATGGGTGTTCCTCAGGGAGTTGTTACTAGGACCCCATAGTTTCCACCACCAATTATTATTAATAATTTAATTTATATTTAACCATATCATAATCTGAATGCATTTAACTAAAACCCTGCGATGCGAACGCCAAAGTCGTCGGCCGCGTTACCTGCGTGAGCGCGGTGGTAATTAGCGATGCGTGGGTGTGCGTGCGTATTATTGTTAACGTGTTGGCTGCAATCGAGCTTGCAGTGGGTGTGTGGGTGTCGGTGAGCGGGATGCCCACCGGGCAGGAACTGCGGGTACACGTGGTGGGACCACTGCGGGAACAGGGGACGGGACCCTGGGGCGCGAAGGAACCCATGCACGGGAGGCAGATAATAAGAATAAACAAGGAATGCGCGACAGGAAACACAAAGATAGGCAGATAGAAGATTCAGGAAGTATTTAGATTGTTTGGTACGTATGTCGAGGACATAGCGTCATTTTTGTGCATTCGAACAACCGTTGCGTGTTTATAGTGTGGCCAAAATGCAGTGCCGCAAGTGTAGTAAGATGTAGACGATTTTACCAGTGTCCCAAATCGTGACGCGTATATCAAGCGGCGTGAAAAAGGAGAAACGACACAATTCAGATATACAATCTATTAATATCGTTCTTTTTGGTCCGTCGCAATCGAAAGTGTTGGAAAAATAACGCTAAATAATAGAGTTATTAGTAGAAAGGAGAAACAAGTGTGCAGATAATTAAGTTTCGTTAGACGGACGGTTCTCGCAGCCGCCTTAACTAAATAAGTCTTCAAATTTCAATCGTTTCAGTTTCAGTCATCGCCAAAGATTTGTGTAATGATTGTCTCGATTGTTAATATAATGAATCCCATTTCTCATTTCCAACTTCAAAAATGAATAACAATGATGAATCTAATGACAAAAGCATAATGATACGCACGTTTACTATTGCAATAAATATTTCTTGAGCAAATGTATAAATTATATAATAGATAGGTATTATATGATTTCGTAGAACAACCTCCCGACTGCAACGATACAAGAGGATGATGACGCAATGATAGCTTAAGTTTAAAAATAACCTATATTGATAACAATGTTTTATTGAGTGCAATGGAAGCATTATAAAAAGCGGAAATAAATAACATACAATTAAACAGTATCTAATAAACAAACCCGATATGACTATGGAAAAGAAAATAAACATTTTAATATGTCATACATTATTTTACTATTTTTATAGAATATTTTCATTATTTCCCATTCGCTAATTTCCATGCGTTGTTAGACATTTTAAACAACTTCGGTAATGTTTTAAAATAATAATACATACATAATATAGCTTAGAAAAGTAAAAATAATATATAAGTGTAGGTATATAATCTACTACATATAAACAGAGATAATAATTGACATAACAAAGTGCGTGTCACTACAGCTGGTAATCTCAATAAATAATTATAAATACTTCATGTATATAGAATAAAATATATAAAGATACTGATAAAAGGCCCATGATAGCCTAATTAAATGCATGTTTAGTAGAAAATTAAATGTCCTACTATAATACAAAGATATTAACTTCAATTCGCGTTCATTGGTAGTTTACTAAATATTTCAAGATTTCAACAGGATATGTACTTTAGCGGTTCTTCATATGACTGAATTAACATTCTGAACCTGCAGTCCTAAACATATTTATACGGACGTAGAAACTTATTGCGGTACCTTTGTACCTATAAATTTTAGCTTTAAAATAATTCTCGTTATGACTAACAAGGAAAATAAATCAGTTGCATCTTCCAACGATACGTACCGTGGTGGTCGTGCGCGTGGTGCGGGCGGCGCGCGCAGTCCGGCGGCGCGTGCGCGGGCGGCTCCAGGATGTCGCGGTACTTCGACACCATCAGCACCGATATGAAGTACACGATCGCTAGAGACAAGAACTGGGCTTGTTTTGTCTCCTCCTGTAATATTACAAGTTATAGGATTAAATTTTATTTTGTTAAACTTATAAACTAGCTGTGTTAACGTAACACCGGCTATTTGAACAAGCAGTTGTATAAGTTTGACTTCATAGAGGTAGACAAGAGAGACAGATAAAACCTGAAGAAAAACTGTTCAGGATTTTTTTGTTCTAGATTAGAACACAGAGCGAACTTGCGCACTAATGTAATTAAATTACCGTACAACTAACTTACCTGCCGATATAACCAAAACTAGAACTACCCATTGGTTTTATTGCGAAACAAACATCATTCTTTACAGTTTTACAAATGTAAGTAGTAGGGACGCCATCAGGTGAAGAATTTGTTTCGAGGCACTGTAGAAGTCACGAATTTTGAATATAGAATATTATTTGGTACACATTTATACGTATACATAACATTCAAAATTCGAACTTATTACCTTTTGGCACCAACTGATTACACTTTTATCATCATTAAGCAAAGAGAATACAATACTACGTCGTATCAATAAGTTACAAGTACCAAGGGTGATGACAATGTCACACGGACAACAAATTTGAATTGCAATACTGTGATATTTATGATCGTGTAATCTGCACCTTTCTGAATGTAAAAAAGCGTCCCAATATTTTTTGCCTTAGAAGTTAGAGTGAAAAAGCTAGAAAGAAGTTCTCAATCTTATTATAATACTTACAACATCTCTATAAATGACTGCCCGCAGTCTATTGACATCCATATCTTGCAGCAACCGCTCGGGGTCCTTGACTGGACTGTTGGCGTCCGCGAGGCTCGCCACCACGCTCTGACGTCATAACAATTCCCATTACTTCCTCTAAACACACTTTAAAAATGATCAATTTGTTTTTAATTTTATTTAAATTAAATCTGATAATTTTATACTTATGGTTTATTTCTTTTTATTAAATATCTAATCGGTTACTGATATATTTCGCTGGAAAAGGATTAGAAATATAGATCCACAGTACCAGGCGATCATAACCGTCATAGCGGTGTTTGATTTCACTTTCAAAGCGTAAATTTATAGAAGGTAACAAAAGCTCTATGGCAACATGCAAATAGAAAAATCGTGTTGTGAACAATTTTAAAAGCGTGTAATACTGAAAAATAACATGCTTAGTGTGTTGGTCCATTTATGATGGCAGCGTGTGTTGTGTTTCCAAATATTCTATAATATTCATCATAATATAGCTTTCTGTGAGCAGTGTGCCAGGTGGAAAGCAATCGTCGTTATCAATTACAGTTATAATACCAGGGTCACATATCTTAAAACAAACTTTAAAACCCAAATGCAAGCCATATAAGCTGCAAAAAATAGTTTTCCTCCAGGGTTTCGTCCAATCGTCGAAGGAACCTTTGAGAAGACATGAGATAGGTGGTACTATTTTTTCTCCTCGTCTGTGATTGGTGGAAAGCAATGCATTGTTATTTTCAAAAAAAGAAACAGTCCCTTTTATGGTGAAGAAAACGAAAGTGAAGTAATTAGTCGAATTTAAAATACCAGGACGTAAGACATTCGGAGAAATAGACGAACAGAAGGTACGGTCGATTGGAAGACTTGTAAGGGTATTAAAGTCCGCACAACAATGAGTTATGTTTACCTTGGGCGAGGGCGAGTCAGCATGACGCGCGGCGGCGCGCGCGGCCGCGTACCGCTGCCTCTCCTTGCACTCGAGACAATTGCGAACCGCGCACGTGCACACCTACGCACGCACACACACACACGCCCGATACTAGCGCGCACCGTCACGGCGCGGACGCTATCACTATGCGCTACAACTCAACTATAGTACTAGGAAGACATAGGCGGAAAGAGGTTGCCTGTACTCTTGAATGTTTGAAAGATATTAAGGACAGTGACATCTATTCGCAAGATTCTAAGAAGTTCAATAAGATAAAACTGAAACATTAAGAGTATGGCAAGGAAAAATAGAACTAAAGACTATAGATTGAAGAAATTTTATTCTACAGTAATTTGCTCTAATACGGAGTGTACTATCGTTTTTCTATAAAGGTACTTACTAAATATATTTAGGTTTATAGGAAAAAATGTTACAGTATACAAACTATGCAATAATGAAGATGTAGAAACATTAAAAGTTACTCATAGATTGAATATTTGTTTAAGAACTTAAGAACCACTAACATAATGAAAATAAAACTGAGAAAATTATATTTCAAAGTAGTATTACTATAATATATAATTTAGTTAAAATTCAGCCATGTTGATTTACATACAAATATAGAAAAATCTAATAAGTGTTCCTATTGCATTAAATTGTGTAACACTATCATCAGTGCTACTAGGATAACATAAACGATACGAACCAACACGGCTGATTTTTAACTCAAAGTCCAATAATCCGTTATCTATACTTACCAATCTCAAGCACTGCCTGAGTATCCCACCGCTCGACATGTTCTTTTCAGCCTCTAACTCTGCAAAGTTGAGTGCGCTGGCGAATATCAAAACATCCGCCATGCTGACCAGACGCTGGAGGAAGGTAACAGCCACTTCCACTGGCATGCCTTGTGTTGGTTCTATGACATCCAGTTCATTCTAGAAGCAGAAGAATCAGACTTATAAACGTCCAAAATATACGTAATATACACCGTATTAACTTGCTGCATCAAAATTATTCCCAAAAGGCAACGCATTGGTCCATCGAAAATAATCATGGATTATGATTGGACGACCGTAAATTTTATACTCTTCTCAAGCATATGTGTTTCGGAAACTTTTGTCTTAAGAGTGAGAAGTCCAAAGGGTGGTTAATATGATATAAAAGATGAAGACAAAGTTGAAGGAATAAAAACACAGCTGTCGTTAGGAGATAAGTATTTTGTTGGTGGCTTTAAAATCTTGATAATGTCCTTACAGCCAAAAGTAATTGCCAAAAGTAAACACTGTGACAGATAGAGCAAGTTACTCCGTAGTATAACTACCAGGTAATCATGATCACACAAGAGGAACTCACATTGGGCGACGTAGCAGACGCCAGCAGTGGTAGCAAGCCCCCACAAGCGATGATTAAGTTATCAGCCAACTGACTGATCAAGTGGACAGTGTTGACTACAAAGATCGCATTTTCACTGCTGTTCACAAAATCTATCACCGATTTTGTAGAGTGGCTTCTCCAAACCTGGAAGAAATAAAATTTAATACATACGAGTATATGGCCCATACTACCTGTTAAATTAAAAGTACTAAGTGTAGTGGAACTCACTTGAATATCAGTCTCAAGCGAGAACAGGACATCAGATAGTAATCTTTGATGTATGTACGACCATCGGAACTCAGGGATCCGGAACGGAGGTCTCGTCGGTCCGGGGGAGAACATTGGCCTCGAACATTTGGATGGACGTTTGGTTTCTGTAACAGGAGTGCATTAAACATAATGTATAGTCTACATTTCTATACGACGTAGATGTAAAACACACCAGTCCCTATTTCACTTACCAAAATGGTTGGAGTCAACCTGAGTGCTGGTCGACGCACTACGTGGCCTCTTAGGGGACGTCGAAGTATTAGTCCCCTGCGTCGCGACGCCTTCACCTCTATTACTATCTTGCTTCATCTCACTATCACCCGGTAAGCTGACACGTCTCTTATCTCTTTCACTATCACGATTTCTCTCATCTTCGGTTTCATGTTCGGTTTTATTTGCCAATGAAATGTTTTCGCTTATCGTTGAAATAGGAGGTATTTCTGGCGTCTTCGGCTCTTCTGGTTCTGGTGTGTCAACTCTTTGGCTTTCACCCTTTGCATTCTCGTCATCGACTTCGTCTTTTTGTTCAGTTTCTTGTCTTTCAGTCTCTTCCGTTCTTGAATTGACTAAGAACTCTCCATCTAGTGGCAACACATTGCCTTCATGTAGGTGGTCAGAAGGTATAACTCTTTGTGGACTACTATCTTCTGCGACAACATTATCATTCTTATCTTCACTCTGTGACACAACTGACGTAATAATATCCGTAACTAATTCATTAGCAATCAATTCTGCTGTTCGCTTTTCATCGATAATCTCTTCAATTTCTTGTTCGAAGTCTTCCCGACCGTTTGGTGTGTTACCCTCAGAATGTAGACCCCCAGATATTGCACCGGAATCAGTATCATCATCAGCTTTTAACCTCACCGTTTCTAGTGCAATTGTTAGTACGTCATTTACAATATTTATAGCGACATGTTTAGGGTCATCTGACTCAATATCTTCAGCAATGTTATCAGTCTTATCTTGGATTCTCTTAGGACTAGTAGCTTCACTCGGAGTTAGGTACAGTTCGGAGGGATCTGATAGGTCAGATTCCCTTTCCGTGGCCACATTTAATTCTGCTACCCTTTCTGGACTTGCAGTTTCACTCGCTGACAGACTAGAAGGTATTCCTTCGCTCTTGTCTGTGTTATCATCTTTAGAAACGTTATCACCGACGTCTCTCACTGGAATGTAATCAAGGCTGCCCTGTCGCGTCAATGGCTTGTCAGTTTTTTCCAAAGTTCCGATGCCTGATTCCGGATCTTCGAGCAATTTATTTTCATTAATAATTGATTCCACTAACTCGTCCGTCGGCACGTCGTCGGTGCTCATCTTAGGCTCGCCGTCTGTTACTTCCGCCTCATCTATCGCGTGTTCCACTTCACTATCTGTACATCTAACACTATCACAACCGTCATCATCGGCAGAGGGCACTTCGGTATCAATCGTTTTAACTGGGCTATGCACTTTACACACTTCACTGTACACGACTGTAGTCCGGGATTCGTCGGGTTTATCTTCACTAGGTTTTTTGGCGCAGTTGCACGCCTCCACCTCTCGTAGCGAGAGACCTTTTCCTATTTCCGTTTGGGCACCATGGTTGAGGACGTTTTGTTTTCTTATTGAGACGGGGGAGCTGTCGACACTGGTGTCGGTGTCGGGCGGCAGGCGGGGCTTGGCGTCGGTGTGTCGGTCCCAGCCGGAGATGGTGGAGATCGGGCGCTGTTGCCGCTCCGCTGGGTCCGTGATGTTGTCAGCTCGCCGCTGCTCGTAGTGCTCATACATTTGGGCGAACTGAAGTTTGAACTCCTCGTATGACACCTGAAATTAGGGACGTATAATAAGACACTGAAAGTTCATGTTTTGTATCCATAAGAGTTCTGATATTACCTTAGAATGCACGATGGCGAGAGTATCGACCCACACCCGCCAGCCTCCGTACTCATGCTTGATAGCATGGTGCAGCAGCATGCGGAACAGTGAATACACCATATCCGAGATCTTCTGCTCCTCCGCGTTCTTCGGATGGATGTATGCCATGGCTATTAACCATTCCTGGAAATCATAGAAATGGATTTCTTGTATCTTCCAACTGAAGTCTAATAGAAAAGTCCACTAAGCAACAATTTAGGGATTCATTTCTGGTCCTTTAATAATACTGTAAAACATTTAATATACGCCTGAGCAAGAGAGACAGAGGTATACAAAGAAATGAGACTTACAGATGCCTTTTTCTACTTGTAGCTCTGTCCCTCTCTACAGAGTGACAAATTAGGTTTTTGTATTGTAATTTATGATTGTTGTGATTAAGTTTTAGCCAATGTACCAGGCTAACATAGCATAGAAAGAGATTACAAATGGGATGATGCACGTAAATGATAAAAAATTACTCCATTCTGATTTAGAGGCTGGTCAGATTTAACTTATAGTTCTATCCCTCTCTGCCGTGTTTGATACATAGCAGAGGGGGACAGAGCTATAAGGCCGTTTCAATATCATGTCCTTGGAATGATCGATTGTTGTGATAATATCTTGTGCAATGTACCAGGCCAACATAACATACGAGAGATCACGCACACACCTGCCATACAGACATCTGCAGCACAGTGCGCCTGTTCTCGCGGTTGTTGCTGCACAACAGCGTCATATCGGAGAGGAACAGCTTCTTTACTTCTAGCAGTTGCTCTGTCTGCTTCGACTGCCTAATCAATGTTGCCACCACTTTCAGGATCACTGGAAGATATAAGTTATCTCGTGAGGCAAATTTTATAACACTCCAAAGACGCATAGATTTTTCTAGAGTGTCATTAGCATACTTATAGTTAAATAGATCGGCGCATAAATTGCTGAATAAAAACTTCAAACCTTCTCCATATTTCAGTGGCCCGGGTGTTCTCTAGGCCTCGATTATCATTCCAATATCACAATCGCTATGAGCAGGCGTAAAACAGAAAACATTGACAATGATAACTCTTGGTTACCCAATGTTTAATGTTTCACTAGCTGGGTGTATAACAGACGTCAATCGTTCAATAATAATGGTAATAACCTACTAGAGCAGGCTGAGGAAAAACTCCTATAAGAATTGGAAGCAATAGGAAAATACTTACTAGGATTCTCCAATCTGAAGTGCGGCTGTGGTTCGGGGTGGCTCGTGTACAGGATTTGCTGGCCAACATGCTCGGTGAGCAGTTCGTAAAGCGCGTTATAGACAGGCAGCGCTAAACCCTCGCCGCACGCGCCCAATCGCGTCGCTAGTAACGTGTATAGGTTGTGTGGTGACATTACGTCATACTTCCTTCTGAGGAAAAACAACAAAATAATAGATGGAGATTCATATAAAAATAAAGTCGTCAAGTTTTATTTCAATGTAGTTACTTATGTGTGCTTCTACTGAGGAAGAATCCGAGCAGCTTCAGTGCTTGTAGCCTGATCAGCTGACTCTCTGAAGACAGCAGTTTGAAGATTGTCCTCACTCCACCCTGCAATCAGAACGTAGCAATTATAATAGTCAGAAACTTGTAGTAATAATGTTCAAATAATATTGACATGTTATCGTCAATCCATGACCTAATAACACAATCTTAAAATATTTCCGTTTTGCTTTTTCATTACAACCGTGAGAATTATGGCAATACGGTCACCTAAGTCAAGTTTAATCTATACTGTCTGCGTACAAACAGTGTAACATTTGTTTACCTTTGCGTCGAATGCTGGCACCATTGAACTGGGATGTTCAGACATCAATGAGATGAGCATTTGTAAGACATCGTGTAGATTCTCGTCCTGCAAAATTAAAGTGGAAAATCATAATTAAAAACGGCAAAAACGTAACAATAAACTAAATTCCCTTTTCAAACTATATGATCTGATGATACGTTACAGAACGACATGGAACCATTGCAAAAACAGGCTTCTAGTGTGGCTTCTTTTTATTTTACAATAGACCGTCAGGCCTCGGATTTTACAAGCACATTTGCACTATTTCGCAATAAAAGTACCAGGGCAGCATACCTCATGCATAGTTGTCAGATAGTTGAGAATGGATTGCAGCTCGTCCTCTTTCACACCGTTGCCGATCATGATCAATTGTTTCAAGAACAAAAGAATATACGCTCGTATCGTAAGGATGTCCTTGTGTGCTGGCCTGGGGCCCTCTGAAAACGTATTTAAATCGTTATTATGTAATCAATCAATCAGTCTTGGTACTTACATATTCTATATCTTCTACTCGGAAGTATCAAGTTGTAAAACATTTAGATCTACAAGTTTTACCGTTTAAAATATTTTGAATTTACTTTTTACAACAATAACAAATCGAGTTTTAATCGAGGCATAAAACTTATATAAACGATTAAATATAGGAAATTTGAATTCTCACCCAAACCTTTAGGTGTAATCCCGCTTTTAGCTCTGGGATTCACGACCCAGTAGTAGAACTTCAACGTGTGTACAGTTTGCAGCACTGTGCTGACTCGTCTCACGCTTCCGTAGATATGCGCATCGGCCAGGAAGTCAGTGGCCAGGTAGCAGTACAACCTGGCCTGGACAGCGGCGGGTGTATGGATCCACAGGGCAGGGTTGAACAATATGTGGTCCAGGAGCTGCCAAGTCAGGAAAGATTGGCAGAAAGACTGCGATTAGCATAGACCTTAAGCTGTCCGATGGTTGATAGCGTTATGCTCTCTTGCTTTTATGCTGTCCTAGTACAGGGATATGTATTGCCGTGTCTACTTGGTACGGTTAGATGCAAATTAATAATGGAAACATAGATACTTAAGTCGTCTATTATGGTAAAAAAATATTATTAAAGTTTTATAAGAAAGCGATATATTAAGTAAAAGTTCTGGAAAACAAAAAGGATAGATTAAGCGGGTAGCCTCGTTGACAAATTTAATTGTATGCATTAAGCATTTCTAAATGGGCATACTGCAATACTAGGTTTGTATTTAACACCCTCATGGTGTTATTTAAATTGGGATAAGTGTGTTTTATACTCTTGCCGTAATGTGATGAGTACAATTGCAAAGCAACTACTAGGATATCATAAATCGTGAGAAATAAAACTAGAGGGACGTAGCTAGTGATAGGGTTGTCAGCTTCAAATTCACAAAACGTTGAATGCTATTGGTTATATCAATTTCATTAATGATTGTCGAACATTAACAGCAACTTCATGAATTTGAAGCCCTGTGAATAGTCAACTTAGGTCGAGTACTAATTAAAATAGCCTCAAACAATGGCTACGGGGAGTTCCCATATATCCCTGGATTACAGTGGAAGTGCAAGACAGTACATTATGAATTTTGGTGAGAAAGCAAGAGGAACATGCGCTACAACCATCGAAACAAAACTTCAGTTCAGGTATAATCATAATAGTGTGTCCACGTGCGGATAGTGTAGGTACCTTTCCTTCTCGATTGGAAAATCAGAATAAACCTTTTAAACCTTATGTTGTCCTAGTCACAAAATTGCTTAAGGTTGAAATAGTTAAGGTTGATTGCTTAAAATTGCTGAAACTAATTTCGATACCTAATCATTTATAGGCATTTTTCTCATTAGTTAAAGTTAATCCGTAATTTTATCTTATTAGGTTCCAATCGTGAAAGAAAGTTAATATTACAAAAAAATACACAAGGATGGAGCATTGAATACCTATACCAATTTTGTAATATACCCGCCGTTGGATGAATAACTAACTTTAAATAACTTAAAAATATTTTTTTTGTATAATTATATATTTATCAAAACGAACCATTAATCCCTATTAATGTTAAAGTAATTAGGTAAAACATTAAAACCGCTTGGCGCAGTGGTTCGAGCGTAGGCCGCTCGGCTCACTGCATCGGGTGGTTGCGGGTTCGATTCCCGTCTGGGTAAATTTCGGAAATGGCCTTTTCGTAGTTTTCCCTGGTCTGGGTGTCACTGGGATCGCCCCCGGTCCATTGTACGGTAACCATAGTACAAGCGTTGCTTAGTTTGGGACCATACAGTTGGTGTGTACGTCTGGCGATATTTATTTACTTATTTATTATAAGTGTGTTGGGATAATGTGTTATGTGTTATGGTTGAGGAGAGTGATGTCTCTTTTCAAGTCATGCTCGTGCGCGGGCGCTGCTTGCGGGGATTGGTCCACTCACTTTCCTCTTAACAACATTGTCGTTAAATTCTATTCATTTACTTAGCATGGAAGGCATCACACCAAAGCAATTGTCTTATTATCCACCTCTGTTTTATTCATTGTTATTTTGGTTTGTACACGATTGATTTGATGTAAGTATGAGTAGGTATACACACCCCACTAAACTAACTTTCTCATTTCATTTATATTCCTAAATCTGAGAGAGATTTGATTATTACTTTCTATTACTTATTTAGTGACAATGGTGTTGCCTTCTCATATTTTTATGCTGTTCCTGAGAATGCACACCATCTTTAATCCATTGAAAAGAGTAACCATTGAGTTTCTTGCCGGTTTCTTCTTCTCAGTGGAAGCAGCATTCCGAACCGGTGGTAGATTCTGACTATTCATAAATGCTTTGTTGGCTTACGTTAATAAAAATAAATTTGAGTTTAATTTGAACATTAACAAAGGATCCGAAAACGCAATTTGTACATACATCACAAACATTTTCAAAATTGTTCGTAATTGACTTAATTCAATTGACACGTTTTTATCCACCGCTCCCAGTGCGGGCTGTCAATACAACCCTGATATAAAAATAAAACTTTGAAATCTAAATATATATAACTCAAAGGTGACTGACTGACTGACTGACATAGTGATCTATCAACGCACAGCCGAAACCACTGGACGGATCGGGATGAAATTTGGCATGCAGGTAGATGTTATGACGTAGGCATCCGCTAAGAAAGGATTTTGATTAATTCTACCCCCAAGGGGATAAAATAGGGGATGAATAATCCCGAAATTTTTGTTAAGTGAAATTACACGCGGACGAAGTCGCGGGCACAGCTAGTATATCATAAAAGTTATAAAACCGTTTCAAAGTATTTATTGTATTAAAAGGTTGAACATACTTCCATAACTACCTACTTATATATGTTTATAAGCATTTGAACAAGAATAATTAAACGACGACCGTTCATAAAGTGTTTAATAGCTGTGTCTATTTATTATCTTATTAAAAACTTAATAAAACTCAAGAAAGCAGTTGTTTACAAGCAACAGAACAGCCGAGCCGCGCCGTTATAAATTACCTTATGAAGGCAATTTTCTCACTTATTTATGGGATGCTGTACCTTTGTAGCGACTGCTAAACGACTGGTATTATGGTAATTTTCCAGAAATTAATCTTCATGTTACAGTAAAACGATAAAAAGGAAATTTATTGTATTAATTTTATACGAAAATCTCTATGAAATACCGAATTAAAAGAATGATGGATTTATAAGTTGCCTGGAATTTTAAAATTGTAGGTATATAAACGACACAATGCTCAATTCTGTATTACAAATTTAAATTAAACTGAAATTGTACAGACTTACACCGCCTTCGATATAATATCGAATAACTTACATTAATTTTATAAATTCTTTACTTTTCTTTTCTTTCGACAAATGAAGTATAGACATATACGTAATTTATTTATGAACGCCAAAATATGCCAAAATGGCATTTAAAATAGGAATGCGTACTGTCAGCCGAGTATACTTAATTTATTTTATGTCATTTTCATAAAAGTTTATTTTGTACAATAAAACTAAACTGGCAAAACTGTGCAATTTATACAATGATATAAAAAATATATGAACAAACATACCTGTTTTAATAACAAATCCGAATTGGGTGAGCAGCAAGTGACCAGATGTTTGGTCAGATGCAGGAACGAGGCCAGCGTGTCTGGGGTCAAGTGATCACGGCTGCACCGCTGCAGCATGTGCGAGATCACCAGGAACCCACGACACTGCAGCATGTGCTGCTGGACCGTGCTGCACGACTCCACCAGGGAGCACACGAAGCCGAGGAGTTTGGAACTGCAGAATGATGATTTATAAAGGATTTCAGGATTGCCTTATTCTTAAATACTGTTCTACCATACATCAATTATCACTTGCTGAGCCAATGAGCATTAAACCAGCATGTTTTTCAAAGACGACGTGAAATTGAACACCAAAATACCATTGGCGAAATGTGGGTGCATAAAAGAGCTCCTGTGCCCTTTGGGGAATACAGGCATGTTGTGGTTTCAACTCATCACAGCGGATTCCATCGTTCGCTGAACACGTGGTATCTCATTAGTCGGCATCAGAATAACTCTAAATGCATAAATTTAATACCAACTCCACCTTTGATGTGAGTTCGTGAGTTGTTGTAATTTCGATGGCCGGCGAAGGTTATATTTACCCGGACGCAGCCGGCTGTGACACGGGTCCGCGATGCTTTGAACTGTAAAGTCTATCATACACGCTTCAACCTACGTCAATATTGCGAATTGATGGTTGTGGGTATGCACATTTACGATGGCTGAGTTTAGTGCCTTCAGCGTAGGCCTAAAGTATCTAAATGTTTGAAAACAGAAGTGATGAATATTACAGCGTATACCTACCTGAAATTAGGACAGGTAACTTTCTACTGTGTTTCTTAGTCGCCAAACACGCATTATGCAATTTACTCTCCTCGTACGTACCTACTACTTACATATATTCAATTTTTCCATTGAGAAACTAATTTAAGCATAACTTGAATCTCTAATAGGATTATGCTCAATATCGACCGTTGAAAACTACAGATGGGAGAGTCTTTATGAAAAAACTGTTGTACATTAAATCATTTTATAAATTGAGTCTGTCTGCCTCGACAAATTTAATTTTCTATTTTGAAAATTTATTACAAAAAAATAAATTATCTCTTTATTCGCTACGGGCGCGTCACATAACTATCAAAATATGACATTTCTCAGACCATTTTCACATTTTCAGAAAATATAGCGTTATTAAAATTAATATCTAATAATTTGATAACCTCGGCCTGTGTGTTAAATAAATTGTCGCCGCAAAATGGCGCCCATAAATCTGGTTGCTAGCGGACGAGACACCAGGCAATTAGGGGTTGGCAGGAGTTAGTGGACGACTCCTATTAAACGGTCGCATCTAGATGGTATAAAGTTTCGAGAGCCGATTGCCGGCGAACAGTGAAAGTGCATTTAGCCGATTAATACGACCAAAGCCATTGCGAATATAAATGAATGGCTTTGGCACTTGCAATCTCTCACAAAGCCCAGATACCTGTGATTGAGCTCAGGAATTCTGTCGAAGTTATGCCAGGCCTCATGCTGACTTCTTCATGATAATCAGACAACTTTTTGTAATTTACTAATAAATATTATCACAAACTTGCGCAAGAAAGATACCATAATTATATTTAAATCCAAGAATATTTATCGAATAATTTTAACGCAAGCGAGCAGTCAAAATCCACATGAACTATGGGTATAAAGTAGATCAATGACACCACAAGTACCAGGAAAACATACCACAACATGGGGTCTCGCTTCGGGTCCGTAGCGGGCGCGTCGTGCGGTAGATCCAGCTGGGCGAATAACGGGAACAAAACCTGCACTCCACCGATGGAATTCAATGCGCTGTGTATTGAATGCGTTACAACCGCTTTAACTTCCTAGAATAAGATAAATAAGAAGATAGATAATAAGATCAATTAACCTATTAAATAAATATGTTTGACACCCGAGATGATACTAACTTACATAATTTCCCACAGCCCAGGGAGTTTTAATAAGAAAGTAATGAGATAGTTGTTCGTAACTTGTAACTTTGTTAGTTATTTAGGTTATAGTTATACAGTCTGGCACGAAAGTATGGATAACTTAATATCTAATACAATTAACTGCTAATGAATACGACATGAAGTCGCTACGTAGATTGTATGAGGCATTGCGATAGTAACATCTATTTTATACTTAGGGCCAATCCACATCGGGTCGTCCTAAAATGTTGACAAGTAGTCTATCATTTCCATATATTTAGTTTCGTTTAAATGTCTGTAATCAGCCCAATCAGAGTGCACAGAAAGATGTTGGCAATACAAATTAGGCAGACAGAAAATAAGATGTGTGTGATGAGTGACCTATTTACTACTACTCCTTAGATTCATCTAAGGTGCTCTCTATACCCAATATGCAAGTGTTCCTACCAGGACTGTATAACTTTAAAAGAGGTTACCTGCAGCATGAGTGCGTGGGGCGTGTGCACGAAGTACGAGACGTTGCCCTTGGGCGCGGACTGGAGGCAGAGCTGCCCGTCAGTGGCCACCGGGTTGTACATGAACACTATTCCCGATGACAGCTTACCGTCATATAGCACCTGGTGATAACATTACGATGAGATGAGCAGGTAGGAAAAGTGGGATCAAGAATGTCAAATGCCAGAAAAAAAATTAGTAACAAAAAGTATAATCGATCATAGATCGTAGTCATCATAATAGTTTATTTTATTTTATTTATTTATTTTTATATTCAAATTTATGTTTATAGTGCGTGCAGAGCCTTATTATAACAATAGCAAGACTGAAGTAAAACAACCCACATAATATTAGAACTAACATGCATAAACCCAATACATATTAACAATAACACAACGCCCAAACATTTTTCACAATGTCTGTTTTCTTGTATTTACCGCTAAGTAGTGTGTCTAACAAAATATAAAAAAAATAATTAAAACGCATAATTTTATTGTACTACGGTATACTTTGTGTAAAGAAAACAGAAAACAGCCACTGTGGTATTAAAAAAAATATGTACTGAAGCACGTTAATGATTACTGTAAGTATGAAACAAAACATGAAACACTAGCACATTCATGAAAGCCTTAAAAATTATATACTCTTTTAAACATGGTCCCACGAGTATATTACGTACAAAAGTAACAAATGAGTCCCTTAAATAAAGGTTACCTACCATACCACCTATTTCTTTAGCCCTAAATGTTGAAAAATACAGGAATATAAAGCATTTTGTAACATCACTAGGTTTGTAACTACAGCAAAAACTAAAATAGATCAGTAACTACTACGTTATTGGCTACTGTCGGATAGTAATTATTTAAAAACCCCTAGAAATGTAGAAGCAGAATGTAAATGGGCCTCATCTGGATATTATGACAACCAATACCCCAGCTAAATCTAAAGACAACAGACGGAGGACGCTATTCTCTCAACAACAAAAAACCTTCAACAAACTAATTTAGAGTAGTTACGATTTAAACCGTATGCTTATTGGTTCCGGGTGTTCGAAGTTCTAAAGTGAATCCTAGCAAGGCTCAAGTTTGCACAGCCGCGACGTGCATTACCGGACTAATCTGAGTACCCAACGTCTCGGCAGGAGTGCACTTAAGCTCTCGCTACTTTCTGGGAGCCTGGTGCGCTTAGTAACAAGATTACGTGTGTTGTGTTAACAAGTCGATGAGAGCTCGGTACAATTCGTTGTTTAGATCAACTCTCAACCAGAAACAAGCATTATTGGTGACTGACACATCTAATTAAAATTTGCGAAAATAAATGAAAGTACATATTCTTTACGGAAAGTCACAATCACAATCTTGATCACTAAATGAAATTTATAAGTAAGTTTGAATCGCACTTGATTTTGTCTCATAATATTTTTAAACGACTATCATACAACGCTTGACGCATCGCAACTAGCAAGTGCATTGAAGTTTGCTGCTCCCATAACTGTAGAGGGATCGCATTTCATCCGGTTTATTGCACAACTTGGTAACTTATGACATCCTGGTAAGTCTGTCGCGAGTGCAAAGTTTCACACTTATCACGGCGTCTTGACTTACTTAACATGAATTATGTCTTTTGTGAGAAGTTTGTGCGCAGTGGGTGCAAGAGATATACCGAATGACTTCAGAGTTATCAAAATCATCTTGCGTTGAAATGAACTTCAATTCAAGACATTATAAAGACATTTAGGGTGTATACTCCATTTCCAAGACAATTAAAACTTTCAACATTATAGTCAACACGTAATGAACAAAACTTTAGCAAGAGTTTCAGTATCAAGTAAACATTTCCTTTACCGCAGTAAACAACTTCAAGAAATTCATGGAAGATGGACGCGGGCGGGATTTAATATTAAAATATCTAAGGCTATGCAAAACAACATTGTACCGATGAAGTCATCTCGTTGCAAGGATTGTATTTAACTTTTAGATGCACGCGGTATACGGGCATTTCAAAAGCATTCGAAAAATATGAATAACTCAACAAGATTTTACGGAGTGTGTGTTCTGCGTTTGATCCTACCATTCATTAATCACATTTTAAGCTACATCATAAAAATGTGGTTATCTTAAGATCTTGCCAAGACCAGTCTGGGGTGAAAAAGGTGTGTGATGATTGTTCCGAGATTAGTGACAATATCTTATGCCAATAATCACGTACCAGTCACCTTTTTTCCCCACTGGGAATTAAATAACTTGGAAAATAAATAAATAATTGGTCTATCTCGAAAATAATAATCGATTGTGATTGGTCAATCGTAATTCTTATACACCATGTTACGGAAACTATTGTCCAAAGTGCGGAGTTCAAAGGGTAATATAGAACTGAACCCGTTGTATTCGTTCACAAAATAAGACCTTACCAGGCATACGAGGCATGCCTTTTAAGTTCTGTCGTTTCCATAATTCCCGGCAATTTTGAATTTGGAACTGTTCTATATTCGAATGTGTTTAAATTTCGAATCTCAAAACAGTTGAATGTATTAGGACATATTAATGTTATTGTTTAGTCACAGCGTCGATTAGAATCTGTCAGGTTACGTACGAAAATGAATATTTCTAAGGAAAATGTTCGTGCAATAATTTTCTACAACTTTAGAAGAGGCCTGACACAGCTTCAGTGTTTTGAAGAGCTAATATCTGTGTTCAGGGATGAAGCCCCATGTCTGCGGACTGTCGAACGCTGGTATTTAGAATTCCAGCGTGGACATACTAGTGTTAGTGACAAATCTCGCGAAGGTCGCCCAAAATCTGCATTCACTGAAGATAACATCATTGGAGTGAGACAACTAATTCTCGAAGATCGTCATGTGACGTATCGAGAGATAGAGGCTCTATTAGGCATCTCAGGGACAACCATTCAGAAGATCTTGCATGAAGCGCTTGGTGTAAGAAAGCTAGTTTGCCGTTGGATACCGCATCTGCTTTCCGACGATCACAAGGCGGCCCGCGTCAGATGGTGTAAGAAAACTCTGCAAAGGTTCAACCGAGGAGAGTCAAATCACGTCTACGACATCATCAGTGGTGACGAATCTTGGATCTATGCCTACGATCCTGATTCCAAACAACAATCTACAATCTGGGTCTTTCAAGACGAGCCAAGGCCGACTAAAGTTGTTCGTTCTCGAAGCACTTCAAAGAAGATGGTGGCCACGTTCGTTAGAAAAACCGGCCATGTTGCGACTATTGCACTTGATGATCGTAGAACGGTTAACGCAGAGTGGTATACCACAGTTTGTTTACCACAAGTCATCGCCGAACTTCGAAAATCTAACTCAAAGCGACGCATCATCCTGCACCACGACAATGCAAGTTCACACAGCGCTCGTCAAACGATTGAGTATTTGAAGCAGGAAAAAGTAGAAATTCTTGACCATCCTCCATACAGTCCTGACCTAAGCCCTAACGATTTTTTTACATTTCCTAAAATTAAGAAAAGTCTTCGTGGTCAAAGGTTCCAGTCCAGTGAAGAAGCAGTCGACGCTTTCAAGTCAGCCATTTTGAACACCCCCACTTTAGAGTGGAATAAATGTTATAATAACTGGTTTGAGCGAATGGAAAAGTGTATTAAGCTACGTGGCGAATACTTTGAAAAACAATAAAAAGTACTATAAGGTCCTAGTTGTGTTTTTTTCTTCAAACGACAAAACTTAAAAGGCATCCCTCGTACTCATCACTACTGTATACTAACACAGTATGGAGTCTACCCCAGTCGGTCGATGCCAAAAGAATAAATTATGATTTTGTCTCGTCAGTTAAAAAAAACCATTGGAAAAAGCGCTCGGATCCCACTAATTAAGCATGCCGAATGCGCGTTGGAAAATTATTTCGAACTAAATAAACATTAAATTTGCATTATGTCGGGAACTTCGTTTGGAGCCGCCATTTTTTGTTTGAATAAATTAAATATTAGGCCATACAGATCTTCTGTAGGTACTTTATTATAAGTACTCAAATCTTTAATTAAAATACGAATAAGCTAGGTTTGTTTGGGTAAAAACTATTTTTTATCTAGAATACTTTAGGTATAGTATGAATTCACAAAATCAACGTACCTGCCTACTGTTCAGTCAGGTACCTAAATAAATTAAAAGGACTGCGCGTTAAAAATTGTACTTTATAAATGATATCGATTTACAATAGCGCTCGCTACAAAGCATTTTTTAAACTTTACATCAGCAACTCTAAAGTTTAAAACCAAATTGAATCCAGTCGAATGAACTGCAGAATTAACCAATATTTTTTTGTGAAATAAATTTTGCTCATTAATAACGGCATAAATGTTGTATTTTTTACTATAGCGGGAAATACTTAATAAGGTTGTGTGGATCTCTGACACACTCTGCCCACTTTTCATAATTAATTTCACGTAAAAAACGAGCCCCTCGTGAAATATTCATGAAGCTGCGATTTCAAGTACCAGGGTCACAGGGACGCGAGGATATTAGTCAAATTAGTACGGCAGGTCGACGGCGAGGGCTCTACCAACTCATTATTATCTGTATCTCGGAGATAATTAATAAAAAATCAATTAAAAAGTTTTAATTGCATACCGGCAGTGTTTTCTTTTTATTTTTTTATGGCTATACTTGTTGAACATTATGAGGTGCGACGTTAAAAAATAAGTAACATAGATAATGATGCGGATTTTTTTAAACGTACGTGAAATAAAAGTGACCATGCCATGGTTATAATGACAAATACTTTCTGTCATAATCTGATTAGGATGGCAATACTGTTGTTGATAAGTTATTTTACCAAAAGTATTAGCTTCAATAACTAGTTTAACATTACAGGCTCTCCCTCATATGAAGTAGATAATTCTTAAATTAATAACACAGAGGGCAACACAGCGAAACAAAGGAAGATTACCTAGACACGCTCGGATAGCTAATAACAAAACTCAAAGATAATACCGCATTCAACTTCTCAAGATGTTACATTCAAATGCCACGAGTATCTAAATAATTTGAATTTGAAACACTCGTAACAAGTTTATAATAGACTTTGGAACATAGTGCAATATAATAAAGAACATTAACATTTAGTTGATTATAATATGAATTTTAGTAGCAGTAAGCTACAAATATAATTTCGAGCAACAGAGCAAAGACATGAGCAAAGGAATCTAATGGTAACAAGTAAAAAAAAATAACTTCAATTGTATCGTCCACTTATCTCCACTGGTGGGGATACTTTGGTTTAGCCCGCCGCATACCCCCACCACTGATTCCCCTTTAAGTCAGGATTTAAGTCATTGTTGAACACGAAAGCAGTGTTCAACAATGACGCTGAGATTGGACATACAATTTTTTTATGGAATCAGCAAAAATGTAATCTGAAAGCAAATAATTAACTATCTTGAGACTCCAAGCCACTAACAGATTGTTTTATAAACTTAATGACTAAATGAATTCTCTTAAACATTGGAAAATGGACGTTAAATGAAAATTAACATCAATATTCGCAGCGTAAAAAGACGAAAACACTCAGTTTTTCAACTAATTAAACACCAAACGAGTTGAACCGTAAAATTGTGGAGTCCTCAAATAAAAAACATCAGCGCTCAAAGAGCTTTGTGGACTGTATAGATTAAATAATGGAAACTTAATAAGAGACTTCAGAACGAGTAGAAAATTCTTGACGTTATTTTAAGAGCAACTGGATTCTGAATTAAAATGAGCGTAGCAGATGGTAAATTAATTAGGCTTGCTTTGCGGCCCGCAGTTTGAAAATTTAAAGGATTTTAGTTTTATCACAAAGATACAGCAAATTTTAGTATTAAGAAAAATTTATCAAGTCATTCATCAACCAAAGGTCCAAGTCTTATTTCGTAGACAAAATAGCATATACATCCATGTAGAAGCCTATATTTTATACAAAACTCGCTATGGACCATAAATCACCCTTGATGGTAAAGAAAAACTATATCACCCAATAAGTATGTACTTATGGCTTCGGAACACCGTCTTAGATATCACGCCACGAAGAGCGTACAAGACATTGTGGACATTTCACAATGTTGGATAAGCTTTTAACTTATAATACTGCTACAATTGAACATATCTGTATCATTATTCTGCTGGTGTAAACAGATCGCAACAGTTCCCAGTCGTAAGAAATGAAACCGCAGCCACTGGTCATTACGAGACGTATCAAACATCGGACCTTCGGTGCTACTCTGCGGTCCGAGCCCAAACTTGCCTCCAACACTCGTGTTAAAGGACCCAACTTCAACAAATAGCGATGGGAGGGTTGTTATACCGAGCGAATGTTTGTGCGGTACTGAATGATGCTCATTTGTAGACGTTTATAACGTCGCCATTTTTTTGTTAATTGATGCACAGCTAGTGAAACGCGAAGGTTGTTAGGTAAAGGTTGCTTAGGACGACTTTATTTATTTTATTGGAAAAAAATATTTTTTGTGGCGCGGAATGGTCTGTGCAGGTCATATGAGGCATAATTTATCAGTGTTAAAACTAGGTCTAGAATAATTTAGCTGAGCCATAAAAATAACTATCCCAGATAGAGACGGGTGAAAAGAACTTCATTAGCTACACAGACCCTTTTAATAGGCCAAGAAGAGAGCGTATTTAACAAAGCGTATTGAATGAATTCGTTTAAGCCCTGTAAGTATGCCATCAGCAAATATTGTACAAGACAGCTGAGCCCCAAACCCCTTATTTATTTAGGGCTAATGAATCCCTAAATTTCCTACCTGCAACTTTTACAATCCGGGACTGATAAACAACTTTTCAGTAAAGGTCTCAAACCAGCGAGCCGTGTACACGAACCGACAAAATAGATATGTCTGAGCCGTCTGTTAACTCGAGTTATTCCAAAGCCTCAAACTTTACATTAATATAAAATTAAAGTTTATACTGAATATAAACAAGGTTATTAAGATGAATTGCTTTACACAGATCAGACGGAGTCGAATATACTAAATGTTATTCCACTTTGATGACACAGCCAAGTAAAGAAAAGGAGAGATACTTCATAATTTCGAGCCCATTCCAGATTAATTTTCATTAAACATTAAAATGTACAAATACTGTGATATAATTTAAGTTGCAAAAGGAATACTTTGACAGAAGTTTCGAATAAATATTTATTCGAAACCCTTTAAATTATCAGCTTGAATAGATCGTTTGATATAAATCACACAATTTAGCTGATTTCACAGAAAATCGCAACGCTTTAGCGAATTTAACAATCACAGAAATTAAGTCGCCATTGTGTCTCGGCGAGCCTTTTGTGCATTAAATGATTTTCGCTTCCCTCTGTTTCTAAATGGAATTGATTACATTCATTATGAAATTACGAAGTTCATTTTAGAAGAAATGCTCATTTGTTTATTTTAGTACCATGCATTTGTTGAATTAATTTATACCCATTTAATTTATTTCTACCAGGATACCATGAGTTAGTGAATATGTAAAGATGACGACAGAATTAAGAATTCTTTCCCATAGTTCAGAAACCCGTTAAATATTCTTCATCAAGGGAACGTCTTACGTCATGAATGTTCTGCGTTGGATCGTGTACGAGGTCGCCGTATCGGTCCGCGCGCACTTCGGTGGTCGGCAGCGGTTGTGGACACTCGGCGTCGAAACGAAACTGACCCTGCCACCACACATGGACAACAGCAAGTGGATATTAACAATGTAACAGTGATCTTTGCAGGCACAGTGCTTAATGATGGACTGGTAACAAATCATCAGTCAACATTCTAGGACACACAAAAGCGAGACAAACATAAAACTGAATATAAGAGCAAGCGGCGCGACATGCTTACACGCTTGCATGCTTCAATATCTACGAGCATTGAGGCATGCGCGGCGGCCACTTCGCGCGCCTCGTCGGCCAAGCGCAGCCCTCGAGGCGTCGCGTCTTCTTTGACAACTACGCATGCTCCTTCTGCTTCTGCAGGCTTAGTATCTTCTTCGGGGAAAGATGTATCAGGCGTCTCGGGGGGAGATTCGGGAGAGGTGTCGGGATCGAAGGGAGGGACTTCAGCGTTTTCAAACTTGGGAGCGGCCGTCTCGCTCACCCTTTTATGATTCTCCGGCAAACTGATGTTGCATTCGTTGTCGAAACGGAATTGACTCTGTATCCATGGATAGCAAGAACAGAAACATAATTTCGATATGTTAAAATTTTACAAGTTGACGAGAACCTTACGATTACTTTGTTTTTCACTAGCGGATCCCTTCAATGATAATGGGGATACGGACTTGACGTTATATTCCGGTTTAACAATTGGTATAAAGTCTCACGGGACAGGGGAAATTAAAGCCTTTCTATCTCGGAAGCTAAGTCCCACTGCTGAGATAGCGGAGCCAATGAGGAGAAATATAAAACAGTCACGTCGTCGGTCTTGGAAAAATGTGTTAGCGCCCACTCACCTTATAGCCGGGGCCGAGCCGGTGCATGGCGCAGATCTGGTGCGTGGTGAGAGCCTCCCCGAACAGATATATGGCGGCCATCTGTCCGCAGAACACTCTCTCCTCGTCCAGCTCCGCTGTAGCACCGATGTAGCACTTGTCGAAAGGCTGTGGACCAACTTTTTATGTAAAATTTTTGCGATATTTTAATTTGCTATTGCAGCTTTTTTATGGTTCAGTACGATGATTGAAAAATCTGGAAGACCGTCCTCCCATCCCTTCCCTATCCTTTCTCCCGCTCCTCTTCCCGTCGGCAACATGCGAGCAATGCCTTTGGCACGGCAAATATATACGCTACAATGACTGCTAAATCCCAGGCGGGCCTTACACCTGTATGCAGACTTAGTTACATAAAAAAACTTTACGTAGTCACAATAAGAATTATATGTCAATCGTTAACGATAATTTGCACACGCCATCGCGCCTGTGTTCTACGAAATGGTAGGCAGGAGGAGCAGGAGGAGCATTTAAGTGCAACTATATTTCGGCGATGGTTTTTTAGTCCCAATGTAACATGGCGTCACACAATTCGGAATGCGAAGGTCCTCAATTCGAGTACTGTATCATAATTTATCATTTTAACATTCATCTATCGAACTGTGCACGCTATGTTTGTTGACCGTACAACTTCAACAAATAAAACCATCCTCTGAAAATTACATCTCTTCAAACGTCTCGGTTGTTAGTTTGTGTCCAGTTTCAGCGATCTCTCGAGCTTTTAACAAGATGCTAAATTAGTTTAGTAACCCAAGTTATCTCTTTAAATTAAATTTCTCTCAGATAAAATCCAGACAGGAGTCATTTCAAAGTGGAAATACTTCTAAAGCGATGGTTGACATTTCTACGGACAGTCGCGGAGTTAGTGCAGAAAATTGGACGTAATTTATTCGCAAACAAAGTTGCTGTTAGTGTAACCGACGCGGACGTGAACGATGTGAGGAAAGTTTCTTAATATAAAATGAACTATGAGGTAACCGCGGGGATGTAATGTATTTATCGAAGGAATTCGGAGCCAATAAAGCGCTGCAGGTTTACCCAGCGGGAAGGGCTGAGGACAAAAATACTTTTTTATATAACAATGTAGGGAAACAAGTGTACGACCCACTTAATGTTAAGCAGTTACCTTCGCCTATTGGTGCTTGCAATAAGTTCTTACTTATATGAGCAGGAGGGAACTATTTTAAAACTAGCTGCGCCACGCCGTATTACTAGCGGGGAATTTGAAAACATACCCTATATCACGCAGTAAGTATACTTCTCTATTAATTAAAAATTATCTAAATCGGATCAGTATTCCAGAGATTGCCAGCTACAAACATACATACAAAACATTCTAGTTTTGTTTAGTTACTCCTGATTTGACAACAAAATTGGTATCAATATTCACCACACTACTAATTCTTACTATCAACATTAAACTCCTAGAAATGATCATGTCCAACCTAGTTTAAGTCAAAACATAAAAATAATATTCCAGTCAGATCGAAAGTCCAAGTTCCCGGAGGACTTTTCGCTCTCCGCTATCTCACAGACTAACGAAATAGATAACAAGTTTACATTTCAAATTAGAAAAACCCCAGAGCTTATCTTGAAGACAAATGTTAAAGTTCCTAAAATATTTTATCGTATGACATACCTAACACTCTAAGTCATTTTGACATTGCTTTTTATGTTAAAATTTTTGCGCTGTTTTAATTTTATATAGCAGGTTTTTAGGGTTCCCTAGACCCCAAAAGGAACTTTTTAAGACCATCCAGTTCGTCCGTTATCACTTAACTAAATGATGAAGGCAGTTGATAAAAGTTTGTGAAGAGCTACCTAAATAGTACATCTTAACTTAAAAAAGGAAATTATAAAAACAAAATTACCTTTATATTAGGTATACCTTTCCGTGTGTTGAAATGGGCATACATTTTTATTACTATTACCATGAAGGTTGTCTGAGTAGCCTGTTTAGTTTCACATTTTAATCACCCTGGTGCTATTTGGGGAATTAAACAGATGCAAATGAGTTTATTCCAACATTAACCGTTAATTGGTAAATAAAAGTTTTTGGAAACAGTTTCACGGTTAGCGCCAGTCTCCAGCCTATCGTGAAGGTCTACCAGATTGGCTATCCTAACTCGCCAATCGGTAAGGGCACTAATGACATGTAAATTCCCATTTACAATTAGGTAAACAGCCCTCTGTTTAGTCACAAATGGCTCATTTGCTAAAATTATTTGTAACTTTATTCAAATCTTTACAATTAAACAACCCTCTGTTTAGTTACAAATGACTCATTACTAATTTTATTTGTAACTTTATTCAAATCTTTACAATTAAACAGCCTTCGGTTTAGTCACAAATGGCTCATTTGCTAAAATTATTTGTAACTTTATTCAAATCTTTACAATTAAACAACCCTCTGTTTAGTTACAAATGACTCATTACTAATTTTATTTGTAACTTAATTCAAATCTTTACAATTAAACAGCCTTCAATTTAGTCACAAATGGCTCATTTGCTAAAATTATTTGTAACTTTATTCAAATCTTTACAATTAAACAACCCTCTGTTTAGTTACAAATGACTCATTACTAATTTTATTTGTAACTTAATTCAAATCTTTACAATTAAACAGCCCTCGGTTTAGTCACAAATGGCTCATTTACTAAAATTATTTGCAACTTTATTCAAATCTTTACAATTAAACAGCCCTCTGTTTAGTTACAAATGACTCATTACTAATTTTATTTGTAACTTTATTCAAATCTTTACAATTAAACAGCCCTCTGTTTAGTCACAAATGGCTCATTTACTAAAATTATTTGTAACTTTATTCACTTCTATTTAAAAATGGTGGCTATAGCCAAGCTGTAGCCAATTGACTACAGCTCATATATAGGCTGGTTCAACCGGGGTAGTACCAGCCTCTCACAGAACATCGGCGTAAAGTAGCTCTTAATGTTGCGTTTTGTACGATGAGTGAGGCAACCGGAAGCCCATCGCCCCCCTCCCGTTTCCTCAGTCAAACTCCCCTTCAGGTCAAAAACGTGTGAGTAATGCATTTGGTATGCAAATCTGGAGTCGACGGTAACTGCTTAACTTACTTAACGACTTAATTATATAAAAAAAACTTTTGCGCATTTTGTTACACGAAAAAAGTGTTATGGTTGATCAGGCGCCCATAAATTCTTGGTTATAAATATTTACGCACCTAGACGGAGCTTAATATAAAATGTTGCCCGTAATGAAATGGAAATTAAATGAGAAAAACTAATTACGCTCATTATTAAACCGCAAACGCAATTATGCCGTGTCTATTATTAAACCGAATAATTTATGCTTTTGTCATCTGTTCTCATCAACTTCAGATAGTTAATTTATCTCAAGTAAAAGTCAAACCTACTAATATTATAAATGTGAAAGTTTGTGAGTGTGGATGTATGTATGTATGTATGTTTGTTACTCCTTCACGCAAAAACTACTGAACAGATTTGAATGAAATTTGGAACACAGATAGTTTATAACCGGGATTAACATATAGGATACTTTTTATCCCGATAATCCCGAATTTTTGTTACGTTAAATACTACGCGGACGATGTCCGTGGGCACAGCTAGTGTTATATATTTTATAGACAACAAACATGCTTAGGTAATATATCGTTGTTTTATTTTACTAAAATATCCACAATTATGCTAAGGAATTTATAATGTTCGTACTAAACATACCGCATACATCGCCGTCGCAGATTATTACTCTATTTTCATAATGCTGAAACTTAATTTCGCTCAGAACAATGCGTGGCCACGTCCGAGCCGGCGTGAATATTCATGGGTGCATGCATGAACTAACAGCTAACACGTACATTAATCCTGATGAGCGTGAATGAGAGTACCAAGAGTACATAAATCACAGATGTTTATGTAAGTAACTCGAGGGATTCGGAGCCTGTTATAAAGTTGTAACATTTTTGTCACTTCAAAGAAATCTGATGCAACATTAGGTAACTGTATTTTCCTGTAGCGCCATCCTTCTTACTTGGAGGTTATTTCAGCTAATCCGTTGTGGGCATCGCATTGGTGCTGATTGTGTTGGTACACAGACTATATGACAAAATTAATTGTATTGCCGAGCCTCCAGCGAGAAATCAATATTTAAAATCATACTATATAATATTATAAAGAGGAAAACTTTGTTTGTTTGATTGTAATGAATAGGCTCCGAAACTACTGAACTGATTTGAAAAATTCTTTCACTGTTGGGAAGCTACACTATCCCCGGGTGACATAGGCTATAATATATTTTCAAAAAAATAAGGACCCTTACTAAAACTCTAATAATGTAACCGCAATGTACCCGTGCGAAGCCGGGGCGGGCCGCTAGTGTGTTATATTTACTTTAGTCGACGGCAATACATTTAAGTTCAAAAATCGCGTACCATCAACAATATAAGTACTGTTGCGTATAAACAAAACTGAGTCAGCAAATATAAACCAAGTGAGTCTGGTATTCCCTTTGGTATTCCACATCTAATTGGGTGTATTTTTAATCGGATTAAAAAAAACTCGAATGCTTTACAGGAAACGCAATTCATTAATGTAGCGGAACGAATGTATGGATGTGAAGGGATTGATAGATGATCCTTGGGTAAAGGCTTCCACCAACACGTAGGGAAAATTCGTGCGAATTATCCGCTCAACACACTGCTGCGAACAATTAATGAAAATGTATTCTGTGAGAAATATAAACAAAGATTAAGGGCCGTTGTCTAAAACAATCTGAGTACGAAAGGAACGGTATAAAAAGTTGGTATTTCTCAATGGGCTACGTAAAGTGCACAGTGAGACGTCATAGTAATGTTTGTGAAAACGGCCGTTTCATTGGAAAAGTAAAACTGTTGTTTAAACGTATGTTTTTGCTCTAGCAACGAGACTACTGCGGATAAAGACACGAACTTTCCGCATTGGTCGGTGGAAGCCTTTATGTCGGTGTTCATATTCTGAATCATAGCGAGGTTTCAGGGTTACACTTACTATGTTATATTTGGCGTTGTAATATTGAAGCCTTCGATTCGACAAGGGTAATATTAACAAAAAGTGGGCATGACTAAAATCAATCAATAATGTTATGAAGATGACTGAGAAATCTGGCCCGCTTAACCCATGAACAATATACCTATTGAGTCTGCTTGCACGTTTGTGTTTTCTGGAAAACAATGTTCAAATCATAAGTTCAATATGATTATCACTTAGTTACGTTGAAGGAAGACATCGTGAGGAAATCTGCATGTCTTAGAAAAACTTAGCATATTTTCCAATGGGCTTACTTCAAAGATCTTACCGTCATAAACTGTAATTACAAGTGCTTTTCGAGAGGTCTTCAGAACTTTCCTATAACTCTTAAAACTATCATTATTATGAGCTCCGCGTGCACCGACGGGTATATATTTGCATAGCATTTCTTGCAATAAATTGCTGCTAACGCCACGTACGTGACGAGTAGAACGCACAAGTTGTCGCGGCGGGGATGTTCGCCGTAGATAACTGAATGTATTATGCTAAGCTCCTGTGAAGTTATGAGCGCCTGGTACTTGAGGGTGGATTAAGGAGTTAACTAACTACTTGAGAAACGGATTACACCTATCGGAGACAAGGTTGGGTAATATATTTTTTATAAAAAAAAAAACTATTAAAACAACAAGATGTTGTGATTGTAGTGAAGGGCCAAGTTTTAAATAAAATAAAGAATGAACTCACGTCATTTGTGGAGACGAACCATGCCATCTCCGTGCTGGATGCGAGCTGGCCATTCACCAGACACTTTATCTCACTCTTCGTCCATCTGTTGTATATGTAGACCACTGCTATCGCGTACCACCTAAACAAAAACTTGTTAAACATTCAGAAATTTCACAAACAACACAGCATATAAACTACTCAAATTTTAATTTCAAACTTTTCAAACCCGGTATGTGCACTGGAAAAATAATAATATAAAATTAACTTGATAATGTTTGGGTCAAATTTTAGCGCGGCAGTGCAATCCATCGTAAACTGACTAAGCGTGCTGGTTTATTTATGGAACAACTTTTTTACTACCCTCATTTCATGAAATTTTGAGGAACGAACCGGAATGAACCAGTGCAGTTTGGTATGGTTTTTTTCAGGAATATTTTAATACCTTGTTACTCGTAATAAATATGGTATCTTACCTTCTCGGTTGGAACTCGTATTTCACACAATGCTGAAAGCCCTTGCCCCGCACTTTCATGGAGGTCAACACGAGACAGTTGCCGACGAAGTGAGCCGTGTACCCTACGCCTTTACTCGTCTTGAAGCTGTTAACATGAAATAGAAACAGATTTAAAAATAATGTATTGACTTACCATGATTTAATAAATTTAATAAATTACATGTAGAACATTACATTACTTTACATTTACACACGAAAACTCCTCTCAAATACGTATCCAATAACTATGACGCGTTAAAATAAACGCGGCACGGCAAAGTAGATCAATTCAACTATGGTGGAATTCCAAAACGGGTTAGCCCCAGTACCAGGATAACATAACACACCCGAAACTACACTGGAGCGAATCCACTTGAATCAAATGAAAAGTTAGGCACAGGCGCAACCACGGCCTGCGGTCGCGCACACGACTCGCAGATAACATTTCATGTTTAGGCTAGGTGTTTAGGCTTTATACAAATTGACTTGAGAGTAGAATTTCAACAGTTTCTACTCTCCCAAAATTAGTTTGGGCGGACAATTTAGCAAATGGAATTATTAATACGTCTCAGTGAGCATGTTTATTAAAATGAGAACCATAATACTTTTCTGAACGACCTCGTTACTGAACAACATTGGTACAATATGAAAATGTAATTATGATTATGTGTTATCGGGATGGATAAACATTGAACTCCTGTCCTCTGGAGTCCAGAATCCAGAACATGTTTATATTCTTCCGAGGTCACGTTCTGTAAAATTACTAAAGAGCATCAGCAAGCATTATGAAACTTAAATCAATGCTTTAATTTACCAGTATAAGTATGGCTTCTCTCGTTCGATGTTGACGGAGTTGATGGGGTCGAGCCGAAACCACGTGGTGAATGTGAACCCGTTCTCGTACGGCCACCTCGCCAGCGGGGGCAGCACTACTGCCTGCAACCAATCAGAACACAGTATTCATTAGAAATTAAAAAAAAAACTATCGGCATATTTTATGTTTGCACATATTGCAAACGTAAGGGTCTCAAATAACAACTTTTTGTTCTGTGTTATTATTATACCTACGTAATGTATAGAAACATCACGTTATACTAAAAGGAACTAAGTATATAATAAAATCGTTGAATAAAAGACCGGAAGGGAATCATGGCAAAGGGTCCCATCGAGATATCGCGTCAATAAAATTTACATACGAGCTCCTTTTATTGCCACTTCAATCTTTGTACTTACTATTATAGTGGCTTAGGTATAGACATGTCTAAAGATGAATAGGTCTACATAAGTATCTTGATACTTTAGTTACTAGACCATTTATTATAGATCAAATTTGATAAATCGCCGAATTCTGAGAAAAGTCAGCGCGCAATAAAATACTTGTAAAGAAACCCATTAAGATACCGCCCTAGTAAAACCTACATAAGTTTATTTATCCTTCTTTTATCTTTGATATCCAAAAAATGTACATCTATACAAATAAAAAAATGGAGTGTCTGTTTGTAATATCAAAATATCACCTTTTCACTAAATGCATATGAAAGTACATACGGCACCTATAACAAAAACGCGAATTAAAACATTTTTGTCTGTCTGCCTGTCTGTCTGTGTGTTTGTTCCGGGTAATCTCCGAAACGGCTGGACCGATTTTGACGGGATTGTCACTGGCAGATAGCTGATATTATAAGCAGTAACTTAGGCTACTTTTATTTTTGTAAAAAAAAGGATCCCGTCGCGTGGGCACAGAACGCGGGAGCGGGCTTTTTTGTTAAGTTAAACTCCACGCGGACGTAATCGCGGGCTCAGCTAGTCTAGTGTATAAAGAAAATTTAATGTAACTATGTTTATTAATTTTTATTGTTTAAAATCATTTTTTTAAAATATTGTTTCTAAAACTTGTTCTATGGATGGAACAAGTTACGGATGAAGTATATTTTTCGATGTAAGTATAGAATCCAAAAAAATATTACTGTTTGTTTGCCTAAATAATATAAACGAATGTTTAAGCAGTAATCAATACTGTGACTAGAGCAACATAAAACGGACGCGATACCCGGGCTCGCGCGGGCTGCGCGGCGCGCGGGGCAGAGTAAACCTATTCAATATGCGTCACAGACCCGTTTGAAATTAGTAGCGCGGGGCCCGCCGCCGAGGTCGCTAGTCCGTTGCGTACCGGGCATAATGATGTCCCGTGACATTGGCAGCGAACAACAAAACAATATTGAATTTGTTAAAGCAGTCGAGCGACACCCCTGTCTGTATAACTTCGAACTGCCTGCCTACTCTCGCAGGGATCTCACCGACAAAGCATGGGACGAGATTAGCAGAGCAACGAACATGTCGCGTAAGACTATTTATACATTTATGGTGTTCTAGTACTTTCGAGACGCGTACCACTAACTCGCGACTGCATCGTAAAGGGATGCCTGGGCAATTACGATTGTTGTTTTTGGTTTGTTATAATCCAGTTTTACAACAGAGTAGGTACTACTTAAGTATCGATATTCTTACATCCATTATAGCGACAATACTTGGTTGGCTAGAGATCAGCAATCAGTACAGTTGTAATAACAAGATACATGCGGTGGACCGGCCGCCGGTCGGTGGGCGACTGGGCGCAGCATTCAAGCGCCGCGAACCGTCAGGACTGCTCGCCTGGTGGCGTCGAGTACAACGCGTTATCAGTCAGCTTGCCATTGATAACAGTTTAAGCATACAAACACTATATACCAAGAGCCAGCGATAGCCAGACGTTCCATATTTTATAAAGGCTGTCAATTTCTCAGAGCATGCCCCCAACACAGGTAAGAACGATCATCGAGTATGGAGTTGGGATTGTGGTTACTTCGGCAGTTAACAGGTAGTAAAGGTGTATAAAATAGTACCTCAAATTCGTTATAGTATAAAGCTTAATTTTTATATATTTCCTTCGGAATAATATTAGAAATCACGCCATCCATTGACGGACACTTAGTGCGGTTTCAACCCCCTGCCAGACACCCCTAAACTTTAATAATTTATGAGTATACTTTCGTCATAGTATAAAAGCTGGGTTTTACATATGTTACTTGGGAACCCATAAAAAAATATTACTTCAACAGCCGGACAGTTTTAATGGTTTTAACATCTTGCCAGACACATTTAAATAGTTATTTAATCATCCAAGTATGAACGCAATAAAACTATTTTTCATTGGGTTTCTTGAACAACTTCGATACACTAAACTCCCTATCTTACTTACTGATAAGTCAATTTGCAAAATATCACCATAATATCTGACATAAATGGCCGTATCTTTTGATTGCGTTGAATAGAAGCCTATTTTTTTACATCTCCAAGGGATCATAGCATTTGATAATTTTATTGATATTAATTTTTACTTGATAACTTTATCCGTTTCCGAGAAAAAGGGTCTTGATAAACAGACAGACGGGCAACAATGTGATCTTATAAGGGTTCCGTGTTTTCCTTTTGAGGTGTGGAACCCTAAAACTATATCCTGTACTGCAACTACATCTTTTGGGAGTGCAGTCGCTGGCACAACGAACGGACTACTATGCTAAATAGCCTGTATTTCCTTCGGAATAACATTAGAAATCACGGCATCCATTGCCGGACACTTAGTGCGGTTTCAAACCCCTGTCAGACACCCCTAACTTTAATAAATTATAAGTATACTTTCGTCATAGTATAAAAGCTGGGTTTTACATATGTTACTTGGGGACCTCTAAAAAAATATTACTTCGTCAGCCGGATAGTTTTATGGCTTTTACATCTTGCCAGACACATTTAAAGTCTGTCTGTTAATAATAATAAAATAAACATATATTATAAAAATACATTTTTTTAAATACATTATAATATAATATACTATTTTATTATATTGTATTATTATAACATATTATTTATTATTATTATATTCCATTTATTTATATTTAGTAAAATGTATTATAATTTTATGAGCATGCGCCTAATAGCCAAATGCAATAATCCAAATTACCAAGCCTTCGATCGCAATTCAGTCGCTAGTGGAATACCAAACATTTGCCCAAGCGTTTGAAAGCTAATTAGCGTTCAATCGCTTGCATTTGCTTTTTTATTGCAATTGAAGTAGCTAACGTAATAAGGGCCCAGTTGTAAGGCACCACGGATCGTAATATGACTAATTGGACCTAACCTCCTGAGCTGATTATACTTGATTCCAATAATAGGTATGGCTAAAGCGCTTGAACGCACGGAAATTGTCCCTGGTTTCTACAAGGTCTGTGTAATAAACTGCTCCAGATGTCACTTGCAGGCTATTTAGCATAGTAGTCCGTTCGTTGTGTCAGCGACTGCACTCCCAAAGGATGTAGTTACAGTACAGGATATAGTTTTAGGGTTCTACACCTCAAAATGAAAACATGGAACCCTTATAAGATCACTTTGTTGTCCGTCTGTCTGTTGATCAATACCCTTTTTCTCGGAAACGGATAAAGTTATCAAGTAAAAATTAATATCAATTATCAAATGCTATGATCCCTTGGAGATGTAAAAAATAGGCTTCTATTCAACGCAATCAAAAGATACGGCCATTTATGTCAGATATTATGGTGATATTTTGCAAATTGACTTATCAGTAAGTAAGATAGGCAGTTAAGTGTATCGAAATTGTTCAAGAAACCCAATGAAAAATAGTTTTATTGCGTTCATACTTGGATGATTAAATAACTATTTAAATGTGTCTGGCAAGATGTTAAAACCATTAAAACTGTCCGGCTGTTGAAGTAATATTTTTTTATGGGTTCCCAAGTAACATATGTAAAACCCAGCTTTTATACTATGACGAAAGTATACTCATAAATTATTAAAGTTTAGGGGTGTCTGGCAGGGGGTTGAAACCGCACTAAGTGTCCGTCAATGGATGGCGTGATTTCTAATATTATTCCGAAGGAAATATATAAAAATTAAGCTTTATACTATAACGAATTTGAGGTACTATTTTATACACCTTTACTACCTGTTAACTGCCGAAGTAACCACAATCCCAACTCCATACTCGATGATCGTTCTTACCTGTGTTGGGGGCATGCTCTGAGAAATTGACAGCCTTTATAAAATATGGAACGTCTGGCTATCGCTGGCTCTCCCTCTACTATTTAAATCTCTAGAATCAAATTCAAGGCAAATAAACTATGTTTGAAGCTGATACGGTACCGTCAGTACAAGTCCCTTAGTATAGTAGTATCGTAGATCGTAATATGGTACCTACGTCCCCCGGTCCTAGAAAGGGATAAAACATATTTTTGGGTCCCTCATTATGTGGGAAGTCTTTAGGAAGATTTTTTAAGTGAATTAATTTCACGTTTAAGTGAAGTACAAACTCATTTTCATATTAAAAATTAATATATATTGAAAAAATAAAGTAAAATTTTATTTCGTTCACAGCGTCAGTCTGCCGCGAGAGATGGAGGAATCTCCGAGCGGTATTCATGAGAAACCTGAAAGCACGCAAAGGCGCCGGGAGGAAGAAACCATACTACTTAGCTGAGATGATGCAATTCATTATACCCTTCATGAGGGTACCCCCCGGAGAGAACGACCAGGAGTACAGACACCTGCCCAGAGATGTCACCAGAGACAGCACTGACAGCGACCCGTTTTCGAATGAAGTCACCTCTATTAAAGTTGAATCCTTCGACATGACCGATGAAGAAACGGCACTCGAAGAAGTTAATATTTCACAGCCACTAAGGAAACGATTCAAAGATACAGATGAGAATGTTCACCTACCCAACAGAACGGCGCAAGCGTCATCGTCACAAGCAAGTTCAGAGAATGACGCAGTGAAGTCATTCGTGAACAGCCTCTTGCCGGAACTCAACGAGATGAACACAGCACAGTTTAAGAGTTTCAAAAGAAGAGTTTTGGAGCTCATTGATGATATTACAGCGGATATACCTTCTGATACTTAATACGGGAAAGATGGACACTTTACGTTATGTAGTAACGTAGATGATTAATATTTCGACTAATTAGGTACCTATCATCTGGCTTAATATGTGCAGTGATAACCAAATGCTGAGAAAGTGTTTTTGTTATTAAAACAATAAAAAACCACGTAATTAATACTATTAAGTTACAAATTTCCGATAAAAAGGTGTGGCTGTACCAATAAATTATAAGTTACAATACAACGCATATCTTTCATTCAATTGTTTTTCTCATAGCACCTTATAAGTTAATGAGTAGGTAGTAGAATTTAGTATTCAATTGCCGTTTCCATCTTATTACATTTCATAGATGCAGGTTTTTTAATAACTGAGGTAAGGCGTAAGTAATATACTCTGATCAACATTATTACCAGGATTCCATAAAATATAAGTAAGTAATAGAAGGCTATATTTCTCCCCCGCAAACGACATTAATAATGTTCGTATAAGATATTTTTATAGTGTTATAGGAGCATGGTCGACCGGCGATGTACGGAATTTTTTCGGCGCATTATTATGAATGTTAAAAGGGGATACTTTGAGAATGTTTATCACGTTGCGCAGAATATTTGAAAAATGCAAGTGTGGCGTGTTGGAAAAGGGTTTACGGTACAAAGAGTGTTGTTGCATTCATGAAAATGTATTCTTTTAACATTTACCTGACTAACATCTTATGCGAATCTATAATATATAGGTACCAGGGGCAACGAGAAGCGATACGAAATTGTATTACTTAATGTTCGAGCTCAACCGGCGCCGGGCTCGCCAACATCGGGCGGCCATTTTATAAATGCGTCGTTCATTCTATGTCAGAAACCGTAATGTTAATAAGAAATAAATAAAATTAAGGCGAAACGTTAAAAACCATTAATTTAACAAAATATTCAAATCATATTCATATCTCTTCTCCGTAGCCGTGGTGTGAAAGAATAGCGAAAGAAAAGGTCTTTGAGGAATATGACATGATCATTTAGTACGAACGTTAAATGAGCTGATACAATATAGCATTGAAAATAAATTAATGATGTTGTGTTATGTCAGTGGTATAAGAAATGTATTTATTTCATATTCACTACAAAACTACAAAGAAATGCTATTTTATTGACAAACATATATCTCTGCAACCACTTATTTATCCAGTATTAAACTACCAGGCCAGCAGAAGCGGCTGAGGAGCGTCAGTTCGCCGTCAGATCTCCGGATAAGTACGACAGAGAGAAATGGACCTGCGGCCCCGGACGGGCGGCGATAAATAAGGAAAAAACGGACATACAGATAGCCCAGTATGTCACGCGGATTACGCCTCCAGCCCGTATTTGAATAAGAATTGCCAATAAGGAGGCGCTCCCAAATTGTCCTGAGATCCTGGTAACGATTTGTCGAGGTTTTCAGATACTCGAAATAGTTGCAGCAGTTTCAGGCACAAGAATGGTTTTGTTTGTGGATTTATTTACCTCACACTATCATATCATGATATTCATATAGGTAGGTACATATACCATAAACAGGCAAATTAATTACATCGGGGGCGAAATCCCACCGCGTAAAGCGAGTCGCGTAATTTTGTAAATACAATATGTACCTACGCTAGGGTTACCAGATGTAAAAATCAAAAGACCGGAGAAAAGGCCTGATTACCATGGAAAAGTCCTGAGATTTTATACAGTTTGAGACTTTTCTCTCAAAAACGTATTATTATCGTTTTATACACTGCGGATCTAGCTCACGCGTTGCAACTTGCACATTTTTATTTAGAAAGGTTATAATTCTATAATGTTAATCGAAGATTGTTTGGTTTTGTGATCTGATTCACTGCTCTTGAAACTGTTGGCTGGGAGACTGAGCTATAAATGCTTTGTCCAACAAGAGTCTGGTAAGAAAGACCCAATGGCATAAAATGATAATGTTAATAATGGCTGAAAGAAAATACCTGAATTATTTTTTATGACTATCAGTAGGCAAGGTACTAACCTACATTCATTCAGATTTGACGAGATCTACGAGATATATATACAAAATTTAAATAACCTCATAATACTAAATAATACTAGGCACATACTTGCCGTATCTTTAACAGAGAGAGAATCTCTCCTTCGTTCCTTCGGAATTAAAGGCGTTATATCATTAAGAAGAGTAAGAACGAAATGTTTAATTGTTACCAAAAAAAGATTATTTTAGTTGGTGTAACTTTTAATTAAAGAGATCTTTAAAATGTAACTTGTAAATGTAAATTTTTATTGAAAATCCTGAGATTTCACGAGATTTGCAAAATCCGGCCGCAATCCTGAGAAAAGTCGAAAATTCCTGTAATCTCAGGACAAATCCTGAGATATGGTAACCCTAACCTTCGCACACTTTGCCACGTTGTCTAGTCATAGATAGTGTGATAGCGTGGCACCAATTATATTAGGTAAAAAAATTATATCATTGCGTGGCACAACTATCCTAAAGTAATGGAATCGCCTCGGTAATTGTCGCTTCCACCCCGCCTTAATTTGCTGTAAACTTTTTAAATAACGACATCAATATTAAAAGATCCCCTATTAGGTGGCCAGATGAATGAGAGCCCTGTCAAAAACAATTTGCAGTGCAAAATAATGGACAAATCAGCCCCAGGAGCCGGCCGCAGCTGGGCCGGGGTAGGCTTTTGAAATATGAGCACTGTTTATAAATAAAAGCGGTCGGTAATAGGCCGCACTTTCTCTTCATTTCGCACTGAAATTTTTGTTTGTTTGGAAATCAGAGCTCTGTAGGGCTAACTAATAATAATTAAACATCTTCTATTTTATGTTATCCTAGTATCTACTTCTTCAAAATATGAATAGCATCAATTATTTATTTTAGTTATAAAATTGATGGTCTGGATACCCGTGGTGGGGTAAAAGTTCCGTGAAATTTTATAATCCTAGTTGCAGCGCATAACTATTTAAGTGACCGCACACACCACTGAAAATTCACAGGAAAGCAAATTACACAATTTCGTTTACTTGAATAACGTATTTTTTCCAGTTATTTTGATTTAAATGCCAAACTACTATATTGAAATTAAAACAGGACAAATCTGGAAGAGCAACCTTTGGATACCCGTGGTGCGGTAAAAGTTTCGTGAAATTTGATAATCGTAGTTGCAGCGCCAATGGTCAAAAATGACCGCGTGCGTCATAATAATCAAACATATTTCAGGGTTGAATCAGCAGCGATTTTATTTATTAAATCAAACAAATACTTCCACTCAACAAACGGACTATTGAATAATTTTTACGTATATATTTATGTGTTTAAATACTTCTAAATATTCACATCCAAATTCAGTAGGTATCCCAACGTATGGAAATAATTTTACTCCCTTTTTGCGACACAATCCACTCCAAATTGTACTAAAAAGTTGCCCGAAACTTATCCAGGCATCTACTTCTTCCAGTCTTTAAACTCATATTACACAAAACATTTTGAGGACAACTTATTTGAGTTGGTGGAAATATTCGCTGTGTGCTCAACTTTCGTACAATGAATATCGAATAGGACGCGGATTTCATAAATATCGAGGAGATTAAATATGTTATTGTTTGGCAGAAAAAGTTTGTATCCACATTGAAAGAATACATCAGTTACTTTCTTTTCGGGAATACTCGTATTCACAAATCTATAATACGTACGGCATTTAGGTCTTGTCGATTCTGGTTGATCATTACCTGACGTGTTTGAAAGTCTATAACACTTTCGCAATGTACTCGTTTGCAGTATAGGTATTGAAATTGCAATCTTACATTCAACACGTAGTACAACAGGGGGCGTAGCTCAGATGGTAGAGCGCTCGCTTAGCATGCGAGAGGTACCGGGATCGATACCCGGCGCCTCCAATTTTTCAAATTTATTTTTATTTGATTTCATCTGGAAGACAGCACAGATAACTACTTAATATTGTATGCGTTTCAGTAAATGTTCGCGCCTGCCGTATCATTTATTTATGCTGAACATCTTATTATTGTTAATACAGCTTCACATACAACACTATAACCTAACACAATATAATTTTCTAGCTATTGCATGTTATTTTCGGAAGATATATGCAAATCTCGCGTCAAGCTTTTATATTATTATTTAATAAATTGTGTTATGCATGTACTAAATTGGTTTGATTAAATTTAAAGTTTATTTTCATCTTTTTAGGGCAATTTAACAAAAGCTTGTTTTCATTTATTTTTTCCATTACCTATATATTTTTTAGTTATGATTTTTTGGATTTAATGTGACTTTTTATAAGTTTTCGTGTTCTCCCCAGCAAGCCCTTTCATTTGATACCCATACTGTGGTAATGCAGAAAAAATAACTAGCCCGCCATCTTGGATGATCCTCCATATTGGAAGTAGAATAACGTCACATCATCGTCATCCAAAATAGGCCTATACCAAATTTCAGCTCAATCGTTTAAAGACAACTTACTGATCTTAAATTCATTTTCAAGATTCCACCCGGACAAACATACATTGCAAGTTAAATAAAAGCTTTTAAAAAGGATCTTAATATTCCTTAAATAACTAGGACGTCAGTAGAATAGGAAGGGTATGAAAAGACAGTGGGATGTTGAAAATGTACGGGCTGCCTATAACCGATTCAATACCCAAATATTTCGAAAGGGTGAATAACAATTCCCATCGATACTAAGGCAACAGAATAGAATCAGATGTAAAAAGGACACAAAATAAAAATGATCAAGTTGTCGAATCATACATTTCTCAAAGTGATCTTAGTTTCCCATTAGAACTAGGATATCAGGAGGATATAAGAAGATAAAAGGACGCAAGATGCTATTGTTCAACCCCCTTATCCCTGAGATGCGGCATAACTCCCATGAAAACTAGGGTAACATATGACAAATAGTAGATTTTTATGGTCAAAGACATTAAAATTCATAAAATAACGAGCGATCTCACAATAATCTTAATATTCCCAGGGACACTAAGGCGTCAGAAGAATACAGGGTACAGGAAGAATACAAACTACGTCGTAAGCCTTATAATTTCCCAAAGAATCGTTATGACTCTCACGGTGACTAGAGCAACATAAGAAAAGAAGACGTTAAACTAGCTAACGTCTCACGAGGATCTTAACATTCCCAGAGAGACCGGGACATCATAATAATATAAGTAATGTAAAAGGATATCGGGGTAAATTATGCCGGGATTTTTTGTGTCAACCACTGTCAGTCAGGTAGCTAGTTTTTATGGTGCAACGGTATAAATATGGTCGCTTATTTTTGAAAAATTATAAAATTCCCAAGATGACCAAGCTAGCAGGAAGAGCAAGGAGATCAAGTGTATTCCCACAAGAGATGTAAGAAAAATATATTAGGACTAGTTGCAATCAGAAAACACGCTTACACCACAAAGATAGCTTTACATTGCTTGATAGTTCTAATTGCAACTAGGATAGCAGGACTTGATTGAATATCAATAATAATGAAAATCATTTAATAAAATGTACCGCCTGCCGTTAGAATTTTGTTATTTGAGAGATACTAGGAGGTAAAGAGGAAATAAAATACTACATTTAAAGTTCGTGTATTTTACAGTTACTAGGATAAAAGACGTAGCAAGAATATTTAAACAAGATATAAGGGACTTATGCTGTTAAAAGCAACGAGGCGTTTGTTACCAAGGCACCAGAAATTGCCGAAGCTGTCATGTTAATAATAAAAACAGCAGAAAGTACTCCTAACCGAAAATACATAATTATATGTTTTAATTGCAAAGTTAATAATACATGAGTAATAAAGGTTATTACAATATCATAAACTCATAACACTTTAAATCTGAATTGACAAGAGAGATAACATTTCGATTCTTGTGTGAAAGGTGCGTGCGTAAGCGCAATTGAAAGTGTAATCTAGTTTAAATTGCCTTGAGCGATACGTGCTACTTAGGACTAACATATCTTGATATTTATCAAGTCCACTAACGGGGGCGTAGCTCAGATGGTAGAGCGCTCGCTTAGCATGCGAGAGGTACCGGGATCGATACCCGGCGCCTCCAATATTATTTATTTTTTATACCAACTCCAAAACTTATTTAATAAATTTATTTCAAATTTATATTACTTATTAGTCTGTCTTTTGAATAGATTGTAATTCGTTAGACATTTTGGTTATTGGAAAAGCGGCATAAAAAAAAACTTCAAAATAGAAAATGCTCGGTACCTAGTCATTGTTTCGCAAAATTTATATAGTAAAAGCGAACATCATTAAACTGCAATTTGTAAACAACCGAAGTGTATGACAAGCGTGGCACCCAATTAGTATATCAGGAAGTTGTTAATTGGATGCAAATTCACTGCACAAGAAAATACAAAAAAAAACCATGTGTTTTTTTTTTAACTCACAATTTTAACGTAATGCGTTTTAAGGTTTGATAACATTTTAAATTTACGTAATTTTACATGTCACGGTTTCTATTACAATGACAGTCGTGACACTCGTGACTGCATGCCCTCTTAACCAAAGGGCAGGTCAACATAATTTGGCATCTCGTCAAATTGTGGGCTGCACCGCCTTCAAACCAGGTTAGTAGCGATGTATCCGTAACAATGTTTACTAAATCCAATCCCTCATCGCAGCATAATTGAACCTTCCCAATTTTATGACATTCCGGTCTCCGCTCATTGAATTCGCACATTTTCAGATAGGTAACCCCACAGCAGTTACCGTGGGTATATTCTATACATATACACCAGCAAGCCTTTATATCCCGAAGGGGCGCGCGTATTGCCGTTATATCTAGTAAAGTAGGTAATGACGAACCGATCCTTTCCGTCCGGGGAAGCTGAAGAACACGTCCGGCCCGTTCCGGTGCGGCATCTGACGGAGCACGTTCAGCAGCTTGGCGGAGTGGCGGGGCTGGGGAGGTAACACACATGTTCAATGCGAGAAATTTAATCTATTACACCAACAGAGGGTGAAAGGTTTATTTATGAATTCCATGACTTAGATATAATGTACGCAATATGTTCTGTAGGACGTTAGTTTTTAAACTAGGTTGTACGGTTAAATTTAATTTCCATTAAGGGACTAGATGGAAAAAATGCTTTCTAACTTGGTAAGTTTTAATATACTGCGACATAAACCTTCTAGATATTAGCAGTAATGGCGTTCGATAAAGGAAGCCGCTTGCCAACTAGAGAAAAATAATGGGACTAACAATTTATATCGTGGTCTGGCAATCTTTATTTCAGTTTTTTATTATGTCTAACCATAAAAAAGACTTACTTCCCTTAAAAATAAAACTTAGTAAATTTAAAGAATGCAAGGCGAAGAATCCTCCTTTTTTGAGGTCGGCTAATAAGAACAAGCGATGCCCGTTCCCAGGCATACATAAACACAAAGTAATTGCTGTTTCTACCTACTAATTACGGCTTCGCCAAACCATCTGAAAAACGATGCAAATTCGAAAAGCATTCGTGCGCCACTAATTGCCCGTTTGACCGAGGCTTTCCGCATTTGTACGTGTTATTTACGTTCCCTTTTAGAATTATGTTGCCCTGGTGGAATCAGACGGTTTTGCGGGGGCGGCAGCTGCTTCGCCGTCGTCGCTGAATCTTATTACTTCCACATAAAAATGATTGACTACATACCTATTGTTACAATCTTACAAATACAATATTATATCACGGCCTTATCAATGTATTACCTAAACTATGTTGCATACAGTACACAAAATATAAAGCATAATTTCTTATAATCAGTTTTGATTAACATACATAGTCGTTATCAAACATTTAGAAACAAAATAAGTATCTTTCAATAGTTTCAAAACTTTCTTCGGGTCAGCAGAGCCTAGAAGCGACTGGTGGGATCAATAAAAGCGGCATTGTTTCGCACTTGAGCCGAGACGGTCGTGTCGAGTGGTGTTTGCCCAGTGTTCACTCGCCCCGGGGCGCTACTCGCCACCCAAACTATCAATGCCTTACATACTGTATTCTTTCAGATTGAATTAAAGTGCGAGTTATAATAATATATAAACGTATTTATTGGTAGAAATATTGTTTTGGTTGAAGTACTTTTACGTAAAAATATATCTATAAAAATCTAATAATACATCAGTTCAACAACATTCTTGAAAATTTAACTTTCAAATAAATATAGTTTTACAACAAATATAATAAATAAAATTGCTTCTTCAAAAATTCTAAGTAAAACGCTTTCCGTATCAAAATAATTACTAACATTCCGAGAAACTGTACCAGGATGGCAGAAAAACGTTAGAGATTGAAATGTCGAAAGGATTTCTGTTTTAAACTAGGATAGCATAGCAATCGTGGAGTTTTAATATCGACGAGTATACTAATTCTAATTAGCTTACCCATTTCCCGTTGACTGCCTTCATAACGTTGAACAGCTGTTTTAGCTCCTTCACGGTGACACTGTAACTCGCCAGCACGCCCAACATTTCGATAAGTAGGTCTGAAACAAACCATACTCATTATATTAAATGATACAAGTCAAACGATGGTTTAACATCTCAATAACTTTGAGACAAGGCAAATAAATATCGCCAGACTGACACACTAACTGTATGGTCCCAAACTAAGCAAAGCTTGTACTATGGGTACCGTACAATGGACCGGGGGCGATCCCAGTGATAACCAGACCTGGCCAAATTACGAAAAGGCCATTTCCGAAATTTGCCCCGGCGGGAATCGAACCCACAACCACTATGAGCAGTGAGCCGAGCGGCCTACGCTCGAACTACTTGACGACAGTTGGATTTCAATCGCCTTCTTCCTAGTCTCTCCTTTGTTTGAATCAGATTCCCTGCCTTTCTTTGAACCTTTTTTAATTTGTCTGCGGCCGCCCTTAAATTCAATTTATTATTTACTATTGGAACCCTAACATCGATTCTCTCGTGCATATTATAATATAATAATATTAAGCATTATAAACGTACAAAATACAAAACCATATTGAAATGTCGTGTACATTAAATAGCAACCCAATTAATAATTCCAACGAGCTACCGAGACATCGTATAGATATCAACCATACCCGTATCTAATATACTCGCAAGAGTGAATTGCTAATTAAGATTACGGCTTGCAATCGAGACGCGATTACTATTACTATTTAGACTAATAATTATTAGTCTAAATAGTTTCTGAATTAATAATTTGAAATCTACAATTTCAACATCCAAAGTTATTTGTATTTATTTATCATGATTGTTCTAGAGATATATTAAACATTATGAATAATTAATAACTAAAATATTCAGAATTAATTTTACATTCTTGAAAAGTTTATGAAGTAAGACTGAAATCTTTCATATTGTATTAATTTACAATTATAAATATAATTAATTAGTGAGTAAGTAGTTAATTAATTAATCATTAGTTTATGGAATGAGTAAAACTACCTACGTACTACATAATAATATTTTGAAATAACTACATTAAAAAACCTTAAAATATAATAATGCCATCTTGTCCCTACGATAATGGAAACCTCACTATTGCTACAATTTTTTTTTTTTTTTTTTTTTTGAATTGACTATATGTTGTTGGCCAGAGTGGCCATAACAACTTCACCCGGACAGAGGGCGAGCGCAAGTGCGCTCCAGCCATAGGGGCAGGGGGGCAGCTAGCTCAAGGGCGTCACTAGGGACACGACCTCGGCTTGGGCCGCTGCCAGGAGAGGTGGCGAGGGTAAATCTACCACCGGATCGGAACTATTGCTACTAGGAGAACAGAAAGACAGACTGATGGTTATATTAATATGACAGGCACAGCTGATATTCGACTAACAGTCTGTTGTGGTTGCGGCTTCATTCGAACGCATCCAACTGTGGCCGGCTGTATTCCTAGTAAATTAGTGCCAATATTTCACGCACCCAACAACGTTTATTCCATTTTCATTCTAATTGTTATTATTGAAAAGGACGCTGGCAAAAATCCGATTATCTTCTTCTTACTAGCCTTCCTCCTAATTTAGGAGGAGATTTTCCATTCCACAACCTCAAGATTTGGTACCGTTGTAAATTATTCCATTGAGACATCATCTTCAACTCCTGGGCGCCTGGTAAAGTATTAAATATTAATTTAGGGGAAATTGCCGCAAACCGCAGGCCTCTTGAACATACACAAGGGAGATTTAATAAACCTTATTGGAAAACATCGAGCAGATTTTGATTTAATAATGCTTCGTTCATATCACACATAAGTACTTACGCCATTAAAGATAATTAAAATTAGGTGAAGATTTTTTTCTGAAAACTGCATTTTCATTGAATGTCGCGTTATCTTCCAGTTTTCACTCAAATTTAAACAGTATAGTTTCTTTACACACAATACAACATACAATATTTTATTTAGGCGCTTACAAATTGACATTTTAATTTTTTCTCAAGTCTCCACCACTTCACAACCTCATCGGAACGCGACTTCGATTGATAGGACGCGGCAAGAAACACAACCGGCTGGTCTTTTCTAAGAAGTTGTTTTTTTTTTTTTTTTTTTTTTTTTAAAGCCAGTTGCTTGTATTTACTCTACTTCAATATAAATTAATGTTGGTGGTAAAAAAATATGTTTAAAAACAAGCTTTTTAGATATTCGTGTTCTCTTCAGCAAGCCCTTTCATTTGATACCCATACTGTGGTAGTGCCTTTGATAAAAGAAGTAAAGGATACCGCATGTTAGTACACGTTGTGTTCCACCAAAATACGCACCATTCAAAATTCGCGCAGTCGCCCGCTAGTCTGCAATCGACCATTGACACAAGAGCTGTCAAAACCGCGGCGAAAAATATAGAAAAAATACAGTTTTGCATCATTAAAACCTGTAAAAGTGAGAACTGGAAGCATATGAAAGCGAATTGCATTTCATTTTATCAGTGAGTCCCCCTTAAAATACAATATTTTACTACAAAAAGTAAAATTTATATTTTCATACATTCTATGTAGTTGGATAATGTGGATACGACTTCTATAAAATTATATTGTTTCGTATTAAAATGCCGTTTTCGTAGAAAACGGTTTATTTTGCTCTCCACAAACTTAACTTACACGCACTAGTAGGCACAATAACATTTGTTACACACAAAACTTCCAAATCACATAGCAGTCGCACAGTCGTCCAATATAGTCGCTTACCTAAGGGTCGTCGTATATACCTCTATCTTTGCTTTCTTAACACATGTTCAATGTCGCTTCCGATGACAATATATATATTTCTAGGGTACTTTTCTCGACAGTTTAAACTCGAAAATCTCGAAAAGTTTTTTATTATCAGGGCAATTTAAGACATTTAATTTGAGATACGACAGTGAATTCAACATTTTCCCATAGATTTCCTCAATCTATAGAGAGGCGTGAAAAATGGACTAATGCCATACTTTTTACGAGAGCACCCGATTGGAGACCAACAAAACGTACATGTATTTGTTCATTATATTTTGATGAATCGGATTTTTACACAAGTAACAAAGGCCACCGGATGTTAAAGAAAACTGGTTAAATATATTGGTTTATATTTGAGTAATCGGCGGTTATGCTCAATACCGCACCTGCTATAATATCGCCAGACTGACACACCAACTATTATCCCAAACTAACCAACGCTTGTACTATGTACCGATATCATACTTGGTACCGTACAATGGACTGGGGGCAATCCCTGTGACAACCAGACCAGGGCGAATTACAGAAAGGCCATTTCCGAAATTTCCTGCGACGCAAATCGAACTCGCAACCACCCGGTACAGTGAGCCCAGTGGTATACGTGCAAACCACTGTTCCAAACAGTCGTCACGATACCAAGCCATGCGATACTGCGCCAAGCAATATAATGAACACTTCCGTCACTTGTCTTTGGTTGTGTATAACTTTTTATATTTTTTACCAGGCTGCTTCTCTTATACTGTTTAACTTAACACTGTACACATCATAAGGACGTCGTGCCGCTTATAATTAAATGTCACATAAAATTTTTAAGTCCCAGTTTTAAAAAAAATATAAAATAAAAAAGTATTTCCATATTTGCTTAATACTTACGAAAACGGTATTTTGAATATAACCCGCCACGTTATAATATTCTTATGTACTTGACTTGAAATCGTGAGACGTATCCATAGTTTTGACGTCGTTTTGCACAGTTTTGACACTGGGCCCCGCGCGCCGGTGCGCTTTACACACACTGTCATTGCCGCGAGATCGCATTTGAATAATAATGAAGTATGAAGTACTGTATCCTTTCCTTCCTTTATCAAAGGGTAGTGCAGAAAAAATATCTAGTCCGCCATCTTGGATGATCCGACATATTGGAATTAGAATGACGTCACATAAGTCAGCATACATCATTGTCATCTACACAAATAAATAAAAATGGTGTGTCTGTTTGAATAATTTCAGCTCAATCGTTTAAAGATAACTGATTTAAAATTCAGTTGCTAGATTCCGGGTGGAATACATTGCAAGTTAAATAAAAGCTTGTAAAAATACACTGTTTCTTCCGGGTTTCCTTTAAAACATATCAATCACCCTCGCTTCGGATTCACGTTCCATCATTCATACGCGCCACGCGACTCGCGGGCGAAAATATTCAACCAACAAAACAACGCGGAAAGTCCATCTGTCACCTAATGGCCCGGCCGTTGTTACCAGGTTAATCCCGGGCGACGCGCCGGTGCCTAATCCCGGGGTTATTCCCGGGATTGTAGTCCCGTTTCCCGGGGCCACGGTTTTAATGCAATCCGAAATGTTAAAATGCTTTTCGCGATTATGCTCGCGAAATATTAATGGGGATTTTTCGCGCTGGTTCATTCTGAGGTCAAATGTTTGTGGTGTTTTCGCGAGGGGTTGTTTGATGTATGAAACGAGATACACACAAATATTGTGTTTAAAATAAAGTACAGCCACCATTAGGTATTCTCGGGTGGTTATCATTCACAGATTATACGCACCGAGTATTCATTATTGAATAGGACACGTAAAGAAACCACCTCAAATTTTAATTGAAGGTTACAATAACACTAAATTGAAAATTTAAAAACCCCCGATGCGACGACCTTTTCATCAAATTTATACAATAATCAACAGAAAATCTGTGTAAAAGTATGAGACATTATTTTGTTATGACATTATAATAATTGACATTAGAATAGACAAGGAATCTAAATATTGATGCCACGGAGGTTTAATTCCTAGTAAAATATTATCAATTATGATTCAATTTCATGTAATAACTCTGGTTGAGGTGGACGGGTGCAGCCCAGGGGAAGAATTTTCAATAAGGCTAAAATTATTTTAAATTAGATTTGTTTTTTTATATTTTTTCTCAATGGCGGAGCAACGCCCTCTAGAATTATTATAACTTAATATTCCATGACCATTAACAAAACAAACAAAATTTAACGCATGCGCGTATCCATCATTTGACACGTGACTTATGGAACGTCTTTAGTTCATACACAAATCTCATATAAAAATTGATAAAATATTTTTTTTTTCCAGAATCAGGGAAACTTTTCATATTTATATAAATCTAAATCCAAAAATCTCAAATTTCGACTGGATTCGAGCCGAGGGAATTGGTTTTGGCCGTGAATGTGGCTTTTTTAACCTACAAAAGAGCTGATGATCTTCAAACGGCTGAACCGATTTTCATGAAACATAGCTAAGAACACTCTCCATCAGAATACCTATCTAACAAAAGAAACAAAATTGAAATCGGTTCATCAGCTTGGGCGCTACGTTGCCACAGACAGACACACAGATCCACAGATACACAGATACACAGATACACATGTTAAACTTATAACACCCCTCGTTTTTCGTCGGGGGTTAAAAAGTGAAGAGTAATACATACTTCTACCAGAAAAATACTCATTAATCCAGGATCGCACCGGTATACAAATTCTATACAATTTTCGCGTGTGCGTTGCGGCTACCGCTATATTCTTACAGGGGCTTGATCGTAGTAGTATAGAAATCACCTTATCGGTGCGGCCTGGAACTAAAACATTTATTTCTAGTCATAAATTTTCACTCCTTTAAACCAATATCTAAAGTGATCACCATTGAAGACTCCTATACTTGATAGGGTCCAGGATAAACCCCCGAAAAAAAGGTGGAGAATCTACGGTTGATGAAGAACATTAAATACAAAATCGTTTTAAATTAGTAAAATCCTTCTTAGAGCCACATTAATAAGCATTATGTTGAACGAAAGTACTCTTTCCATTCCGTACTCCGCTCGGCTCCGCTTCAACATAAACACAGCCTTAATAATTTGTCGCTCATACGCGAAACATTCGTAATGTTACGCTATAATATAGCCATTTTCTGAAATCGGTTTCATTGGCGTTTAATTGATAATTTCATAGTATTTATTTGATTTTTATTTTATAAAAATTGTTAATTTCAGCATTGTGTTTAAAAGGCCAAGTTAGTAGAGCACTTGTGTTGTATTTACATTACTAAGTCAGTCATTCTCATTGTCTGATTCAAAAAATCTGATTGGAGGCGCCGGGTATCGATCCCGGTACCTCTCGCATGCTAAGCGAGCGCTCTACCATCTGAGCTACGCCCCCAGTTGGCTGACTTCGCGAATTTAACCATCTAATAAGGATTTTACATTCTGGTAATGCGCGTGCATAAACAAACCTTTCACTTAACTCTGACATACATAACCATACAGCACTGACAAACTATTTATTAATTAAAATTTTGATCTTTCTTCAGTGTTTAATCCAGTTATCTTTCCGCTCTCAAATCTATCGCGTCTTTAACGGAACAGACTCGTACGCATTTTATAATAACGATAATTTCTAGCCATCGTTTTGCGTCTAACGATAGAGTGAGAAAACCAAAAAAATGTTATTGGAGGCGCCGGGTATCGATCCCGGTACCTCTCACATGCTAAGCGAGCGCTCTACCATCTGAGCTACGCCCCCGTTGAAACAGTAGCAAAAAATAGCAATTATATTCAGAGCACACACCTAGCCTTGTGCCGTTGTAGGACAATGTAAGCAATTGTATCCGCTCACGCAATACCTTTCACTTATCAACAAACCACGTTTTCGTTTGGCCATACAAATCAGTTATCTCACGTGCAATAAATTATGTTGATATTGTTTAAATATTAATCTTTTTAGGCATATCATGTAACTATAATCGATATTTATTATTTTTATCAATTCACTTATCATGTTGTCATTACATACTACAATTTCTCCATGCATCAGCCAAAGGAAATCAATATTCAGAAGTGTCAATATTAATACGGTTCACACCCCACACGCACCGAAGAGTACATATAGATCCCATAAATACTAGGATTTCACAAATTAAAAGCTGTTCAAACCGCAACAGGTAAAAAGCTCATTGCAATGGAAGGGAAGGACCCGCCGCACGCACTCATCGCACGCACTTTTGAGAATCAAAATTCCCAAAGAGACCAGGATAACATAAGGACACAAGACGTCAATAAAAAAGGTACTGGTAAAAAAAAGTTTAAAAAGAAATTCAAACGTAGAAAAACGGTACACAAGATTACATTTCTATAAAGTGTCCCCGCTTACAGACAATTTTTTTTAATGTTTCGCGAGATAGATGTTTATGGTATTTGGTGCATCAAAATTATTTTAATTCCCAATAATACCAGGACAACAGTAAAAGGAGGGTACTTGCTCGAACCTTAAATTAATTCTCATAAGAATATATCGTACCGAGCGTAAATTAATTCAAAATAAATCACACCAAATACGAACATTTTCTTAGAGACTTAATATGGTTCCCAGATGGACTAAGATGTAAGAAGATTATAGGAGGTCGACAATACCCTGATGAAGCCTTGTTGAGCAAAAACAGTAAAAAAGGTGTGGCGCTCGTCATAATGTCCTGTTTGATTCCCAGAGAAACAAGGACATCAGGAGAGGACAAGGGAAATTTTACTGTAGTCAAATAATAAAATTATTATAGTGTCAAACTGTGCTGAAAAAAAATAAACAAAAAATATGTGAAAAAGGGTCCAAAGGATGTTACGCGACACCCGTGTGAATATTTTATGATCGGCTCCCAGAGAGACTGGGATAACAGAAAGTGCGAGGCGCTGACAAATCACATACATTCTTAATCTCATAGGGTACGGAATCTTTCATAATGATTTAGAATTTAAGGGAAACAGTTTGGAATTTAAATCCCCATGGAATTAAACTTAAGGGTTAAATGTTATATCTAACAGATACCAGGGGATGAAAATTCCAAAGATGTGTTATGAAATTAAAATATTAATATCGTCGTTACCGACGATATTGGACATTCGAAATAAATATATAAGTCGCAGCCAACTAGCTTATTTCGCCGTTCAATCAACAGCCTAGCCACTTTACTAAACAGCGCCGTTCAACTAGTGGACTGAATGATATTCAGCCATTTGATCCAACAGCTAGGCAAATTACTTGGATCGATGACGTTTAATTACTTGCCTAGCCGTTTCATTAATTGCTTAGCCTGATCATTTCAAATTAGTTCCACTTTCTGCCACCTAGTGCCGAAACTCACCAATCTGTCAATATGGCGTCGGCAAGAAACAACTTTGATGGAATATTTTTATTAGGTACTTAGGTATTTTACGAAATTATTTATATCCACCGAACCTACTTGCCGGGTGGGATTTCTGTGAGGTCCAAAAAAAAATAACCCTAACTTAAATCCATCCGGGTAGCTCTGCTTGGTTAGTATTTTGAAAATGTTTTGTAGTAATGAAATGTCAACCAGTTGCCTAAGCATTAGCCAGCCAGTTTATTAAATGTTGTAACAGAAGATACGGCTGCGAATATCATTTAGGCCGCTAGTTGAACGGAGCTGTTTAGTAAAGTGGCTAGGCTGTATATTGAACAGCGAATTGAGCTATTTGGCTGCGACTTATATACTTCGTATTGCTCCACGTTTAAACTGTTATCATGAACGTAGTACAGCCTTGAAATGGTTCTCCATTCTTCAGATTATTTTAGACTAAGCAATTCAAACAACAATGTGAAGAAAGTAAGGCCACCGTTCGATTTAGATCATGAAATAGAAAGCTTCTTAGAAAATAACAATGGAAACCCATCCAATAATGCAACGAATGTACAGCATATTCATACATACCATTACACACGTGCTCTTTTCACGTAGAGGCACACTGACCCCTTTTCTGTTTGCAAAGGTAACGCGAAAACTAAGAGTCAGCGAAATCAAGGGAGAGAGGTACCAGGCGAGCATAGGAATACAATAGGGGCCGCACATGAACGAAGTACTTACGACAAAAAGACGTGTCCCTTGTGTTCTTACAGCTCAACGTGGGGCATGGGCCCTGTGGTTTTTATAACTACATACTTAGGAACATAAAGATGAACGCTTTACATTGTTAGTTAACTCTTCGCATAAAACAACACCACGACAATCTCATCCAAAGTGTGCACAAGAAATTATCGCTTAAAAACAAGTCCTTTACAAAAAGGATATACTTACGCATAAGATGAACACATAAAAATAACAAGTTATATACCCGCAAAGCACTTTAACAGCGCACAAGAGCATGATAATATGCGACGCGACTCGTTCAAGAGTTTACCATAACGGATATTGTTGAGAGTAACGAGCTTTTTGCATAAGGGAAAAATGTCGTCAAAAATAAGTGTGCGATGAAATTTATTCGTGATTTATTGCTATAATGAACATTCGACGCATTTTATAATATGAAGAATAATATATTTAAATCATTTAAGAGCGGCGTTAAATTTCTAAAAGCATCTTATGCGACCTTCAAAGTATTCAAGACATTAGTTTTCTCAAATTATTCTTATAATTCCCAGGCGTACGCGAGCATTATAACTTACGAGGAGCTCGCGTCGCAGTTGATCTTTACAAAAAATAAGGGCAGGGTTGCGGCAAGTTCATTATTATTCCGTCCCTTTCTTGACAAAATAGAACAGGTACTACTTAATAAAATATGGGCCTTAGCAACTTAGGATTTTTTAATTCCCACCCCTACTAGGGCATCATAAATTAAAGGGCTGTGCGTACCGGCAACAACGGTCTCTGCGCGGGGCAGTCTGTGAAGCACGTGGTGGATGAGCCCAACGTCGGTGCACGCCTGCAGGTTGCGCACGCTCTTGCGCAGGATCGCGATGAACACCGACCATATTTCTGCCTGTAACAAAGCGAATACAATATTAGTTCCCAATAAAATAGCACAGGATAAATAAGTAAAACGACTTTGATACGCTTAAAAGGTTTTGGTAAGGTGAACGATTTTAAACAATCTGCGCTAAAACGAAGCTGTAAAAAAGTTATAACACGGGCGTATTAAAACATAATCCACTTGCCGTGTTTATTCGTCCATACTAACCAACGGCGCTCATCATGGCAGAAATGTTCAATTTCAAAGCTTTCTGTGTAATAGAGCCTGCAGTTTAACGACGCAGCGGCTGGCATGCGAAATATTTTTAATGAAATTCTTTTCTGTTTACCCGCACAGTACTGCATTCCGGGCAATTTTAATTTTACACAATACTATGTGCGCCCGACTTAATTTGCTCTAATTTTCGGAAGGCTAATTTAACAGCAGTTATAATTAAGTTAAATATCTCTTGATTATTTTTATTAAGTACATTGAATAAATAAATGTGCTTCTTCATTAAATGTACGTACTCAGCTACAGTACGAATTACTTAATAAATTAAAATTATATATCCTTTCCTTGTTAGCAGCAAGTGCATGCAAATAAAGGGTTGCGTTTAGTTCCCATCAGTACCAGGGTGTCATGGGTAAACAAGACGAGTGTGGCATTCCGATGAGCGTATGAATTCACACAGGCGTTATTATGCTCCCAGGCATACCAGAATATCATCGCAATGCAGGAGGTGATAGATAGAAAACATGGATTTGTTAATGTATATTGTATTCGTGTTGCCTATGTTGTAAACATAATTGTTCTGGAACTTCTTAGTTCTTACAGATAGGATATAGATATAACGAACTTCAAAATAAGGTCTTATATGTAGTCAATTATATACCTACATGTTAAAACACACCTCGTATTTAATTTTCTGTCATTTGTTAATTTAACGCGGTACAAATTTACACAGGAACAAAACAAAACCTAACACTGTGGGCACCGGGGCGCCAGGAAACCGAGTACTTAGTTTACACAAAAGCCCGTGGAACAGCTCTAACGAGACCGGTTGTAATTATATTACATTCTTCTGCCGTTAGCAGAACAATCTCAGCAAAATTACAAGTTCAGTAGGAATTCTCGCTATTCACCCGCCGCCGGGACGAGGAGGGTGAAGAATTTTTATATGTACTGTTTCTAGGCCGTGGAGTCGTGATTTCATACAATAAAACAACAAATTGTTTTTAACAGCGTCAACTTCACACTGGTGCAAACAGATAGCTGGTACAGATCTGGGTTTACATGTACCAAATCTGGGTACAAGCCAAACGCATTAACGGGACCGAAGTGTAAAGTCTATCATTCCTTAGATTGATATAACGGACTATAATAAACTGTTGTTGTAAATCGAGAAACTCATTTTTTTTATCAAACTATAATTTTCTCCATTTGAGAGACAAAAAGTTTCCGTAGTCACTAGTTCCATGAGCGAGGCATCGTCCTAATACCAGATGCGTAATATCGCGACCATCGCGAATTAACACAATGTAACCACGTTCTATTAGGAAGACTATTAGCCACCTGTATGTATGATCGCGGGGTCGTACGACCAAAATGGCGTAATCACATTGTATAAGGACGACGCCGCAGTATATGGGTCTAAAACCTTTAGCAAAAATCTCAACAAGAAGCAAAACCTAATTCTTACTTCATACATAAAGCATAATACGTATTACATACAATAATAAGTCCTGACGCCACTCGCGTTGTGGCAAACTTTTCTTTCACTTAACTGCGCAAACTTTGCACAATGTCGCGCACGTCTCCGTCAGATGTGGGTATAATAGCATTCGTGCAAATGTTCCGCTTCGTTACCAGACGAAAATCACAACACGCCTCATCAACGCTCCTGACTTATGTTGCCCCGGTAACAAGACAACTTGCCAACAAAGACAATAACAATATACAAGGCATCGAAAATTTCCAAGAATCTAAGTACCGAAGAAGATCTTGGTTACTTAGATTGTGTTGTTAACATAAAATAAAATTGACGAGTCACTGGGACACCACAAATAATATTATAGCCCAACATAATTGGCTATTAATAACATCGTTTAGATTGTAAAAAATAAGGGGCATTTTCCAGACATGATTGCCCCAAAAAACCGCCTAATAACAAGGCTAATAAAATCGTTGTCGAGCAAGTGCGAAGTCTAAAAACCAGCCGCTGACAGGCCCTCGCGGGTCCCTAATACGTCCCTAAAGAAAAACTTCTCATAAGATGACTGCGCGGATTCCGCGCCTGGCTGGCGCGTCGTTCATCACTCGGGGACGGGTGACGGCGCGGCGCTTCTGAAATCCTGGTCGAGTGAGTGGGTGAAGCTAAGGACGAGGGAGCGTTTGTCGATGTATCACTTATTTAGAACGCGTGAAAAACTAACCACTCCGTCATTCTGAAAGTATGATTCAGGTGTTGTAAGTTTAGAAGTGAAATCATGTTTCACATATCTGCGACTCGGTAGTGACATGCGGTGAAAAAATGATAAGACAGTGCCTAAGCGAAAATATCGCTAAGTGTAGGGTGTTCTTTGGGAGGTATATTTCCAGCAGTGGGCGTTTTTCGATTAACCTGAAATTTCCTCTTACAAGCAAGTAAGTCTCAATACTTTAAAACGATTCTTTGTATTGACTTTTACCTTTTATGTACAATTAATTAAAGTAATAAAATATGTGAGTAATACACTAAGCACAAAATATAAAAAAGAGATGACTATAATATACTACTTACATTAATTACTTTTACCTTTGTCATAAGGTTTCAATATTGATAATTTAGGTACCTATAATATCGAAGGTTTAAAATCAAAGTTACTTGACGTTAGAGTATTTACGGTAAGTACCTATTGAACTCAATATTTGGCGGGGCTATAGAGCGACATCTTAATTAAAAACTTTCGTAAATTTTTCAAAGCATTTCGTAGAAAGTGGAAATTATTGAAAACTGTATTATTTTGTTATTGTGTTATTAACAAATGAGCGTAATACCTAAATAGAGGTTTAAACAAAAATTAAAACGCTACTCTCCGGGTTTCAAACGCTAAGCCAAGTTACTGCTAACATACCACATAGCCACGTTTCAACAAACGAATCCCGAGCAAGCAGGTATCTGAACACGAAACTGATTATTTGCTCGGAAACCAAAGTTCTTTCCGCGGACCTCCTTTGATGTTCGTCGGGAACAAATTATAATTCCAAATTGAAATTTGCCAATGGTTTGCAACCAAAGGTATTGCAAATACATACAATATGTAGGTTTTTTATGCTCATTGGTACTGTGTACATAAATTATTATTTATACTTTCACTGTATTAGTAGTACCAAGTATGAGGATAAAATCCCCCTACATTACATAAGCATGTACCTATAAGTCAAGCAAGTTGCGCAAGTTTTTGTGTTAGTGTTTTTTTTATATAAGAGATTCTACGGGTACTATCATTTCTTGTATTAAAATGAATAATTATGTTAACAATTCATTTAATTTTTAAAGACGTAATTAATTATCTAAAAAAAAGTTTTAACCGCTGTTTCCGCCCGGGATCGAACCGGGGGCCTTGTGCGTGTGAAGCACACGTGATAACCACTACACTACGGAAACTTGATTATCAACGTTCAAATTAACGATCAAGTTTGGCGTAACTAGAGCAACATTCACTTGCTGACAAGGTTTAATTAAGAGTAGGTACAACAGTTATGAAATGGTCTATTCAAGTGGCCAGCACTGGATTGCGTTACCATTACATAATACACCCCTAAATCTCAAGCAACCAATTCAAAGCTAACCCTTCAAATGAGATCTTACACGGTACCAGGATAGCATGGCTGGCGGGAGATTGTACATCGTTAAGATGCGCCCAGGGAACGATGACTCGCGGATTGCGCGCCCTCTTGCTTCCAGAGATATATCCTACTTTTAATAAGATGTTTTTTAAACTCTCTGGCACATTGAATTCTTTCGTCACTTTTTATAAATTTAAATGCCCAAAAGGAAGTTTAGAGTAGATATCATATTAATAGAAAAAGTAACATGCTAATACCAAATCCTTTTTCATTACTCATACTCTGAAAGTAGGTCTGAAGTTGCCTGAGAAGCGGGTTGAAAGTAATACTTTTCAGGCCCGGGAGTTTCGCTTTCAACTGACAGCTGTCAAATTATAAAAAAAAAACTAGTTTCATTTTCACATTTCTATGGAACCATATTCAAACTTTTTCTACAGTCACTCAATTACAGCACGATGTAAAATTGAAATAACATAAAGTTAAGTATTAATTCAAGAATATATATTTTTAAATGACTTAATTATAATTTAGTTTCAACAATTTCTTTAAAATTACATAGATTTGGGCAAAATATTTAAAGATGAAAATGAAAAATAATGGCTAAATAATGAAGTTGACCGGCCAACGAAAAAAAAAACAAAATAGGCGGCAATCCGATTTTTTTTTCTAGTTGTAGAGTATTGTTTATACTTCCTTGTATTATTTATTTAGCCAATTCCTGTTTTTATTTTTATTTTCCTTGTATTCGTAATGAAAAGCACAGTGTTTACCTCGGGTGAAAGATTTATTTTGTCCCTCGAACTATTAGCGCCCTCGCTACGCTCGGGCGCCAAACCCTGTCTCGGGACAAAATAAGTAACTTTCACCACTCATGTAACAATGTACTATTAAGCACAAATGTCTTAACTTTTATTTTGCTCTTAAAGGTCTGAAAGGGTTTCACTTGAAGCGTGAACCAAAGGGTTAATTTGCTCTACTTTATCACTAAGGCAACATAAGATTGAAAGAATATCGTCAATCGAATACTTATTAGTAACATATATACTTATTTCTAAAATCAAATCACTACATATGTTAAAAAAACGTATCTAGTGATGTTAACCTGCAATATTACAATATCTTCAAAAAAAATTGCAAAGTTAGCTACAAAGGGTTAAACTGATCGCCTTTAACACCCGGGCTACATGATTTAAAAGAGAATACGAGTTTCGTTATGGGAAATCAATAACAAAAAAAATACAAGCGAGCGACTTAGTAAGCAAAAAACCTGACTTAAAAAAACTTGCGGCACAAATTTAAAAGAGACGGCCGCTCATATTTTTATCTTCTATCCCTCTTTATCCCACTCACCAACCACTGCGCTTACTTCAATTAAAAAAGGATGGCGATAGAATGCACCATGCAGTTGACAAGCAGTTAGTATTATTACCTGTAAGCTGGGCGGGCAATGGTCCAACAACTCCAACATGTGCTGTATGTTCTGCGCGTCTTGTATCACGAAGTTTAGCTCCATGTCGAACTCGCCGCCCACCAGCTGCGGACAAAACACACGGTATTAAGATAAACTGGTACAATTATTTAATAAGAGGCACTTCCCTTGTCTACTCTCCTAATGATTGCATTAGTTAATATCGATGCCAAAGAGAATCATCTCGTCCCGATTAATATTTTCCTATGATTAAATTGCTTTTATAGTTTATACAACTTTCATCATAACTGTTTTATTTCTGCATTCGTTTTTTATGGGACTGACCCACCACACACTCCCAACATTGTTACTCCTGTAAGCCAAGATCGATGATGTTGATTTAGCTTTTCCCGGGGACTAATCGAGTGTCAATCCTCGGCGTCATCATCGGTCTTCATTGCTTATTTACTTTCATTTCTACTTGACCAGTTAAAAATGCGTACACGCCTGACTGGTCATAAATGGCTATTGTGCGTTACGTTTCCCGATTTTCTTCCTATTGCTATAGATTTTGTGGCCAATTGAAATATTGGCTGTATCTTGAAAAGCCAACGGGACAATAGGGTGTTGTCCCCGTCGTGTTCAACGGACATTCAATTTGTGCGATCGGTCAATCTCTGTATAGCCCCTGCTCGCCTGGTACCCGAGCCTTTTGTGTTCTCCATAATGGCGTCAGCAAAGAACATGAAAAATAGCTCAACCAGCGTCGATTTTATGTCGTTTGACTGGTGTACTGCATAATTTAGATGTGAGCTATGTATTATAGCGAATGGCGATCTCATATAGGTGTCAAAAATTAAATCACCAATAGGGTAAGAGACCCAATTGCTAGCACTGCACTAGTTTATCAGCACCTAGAAAAAGAACTAAAAATATAAGATAAATGTCTATAGTTTCAAAGTTGCAAGGGTAAAAATGCGTTCTGATGGTTTTAAATTAATTAATATTGGCAACACTGTGTAGTTTGACATTAACATGGCGTCGTATTCATGCGGAGAAGTGACCGTTGTGTGATTAAAACTATTTTTCGACCATTCTGACACATTAAGGGTAAGATTTTGCTTGCGTTTATTAGTCATTTTAGCGATTATTTTAAAGCACTACTTGTAATTATTGGTTTTAATACAGATTTTTAACGTTTTTCGCATCCTAAATTGAAATTATTTTAAGGTAATTTCTTTGCTAAATAATAGATACTTAGGGTGCCAATATCTGGATACAAAAATTTCAAGTTTTCCAATTATCAGCACACCTGCTGATAATTGGGTAAAATAGACATAATTATAAATAAAGTTTTTCTTTTAAAATAGACTGTTTGTAACTAAAAATATGGTTGAGTGTTGTGTAAAAAGTGATTTAAGCCTTGTTTTCCAAATTTCAGCCCCATGCTGAAAATCCATTTACCATTTATCATCATGGTGCTGATATTTGGTTCAAAACTATGCTGATATTTGGTTTTGTTAAATTTATTTTTATAAATTTCAGATCTCAAGATGAACCCACTAAAAACAAAAAAGAATTGTATTAAAACAAAGAAAAAAATTATTGTGAGAAGAAAACAGTATACTGAGGAAAATTTGAGAAGAGCATTAGAAGCCGTAAAGCATGGTATGCCAAAAAAACAAGCTTCTAAATCGTTTAATGTTCCAAGGGGGACCATTCAATCTCGCTTGAGAAAAGATTGTAAAGACCTCCCTGGCCCCCCTCCAGTATTAAATGAAGATGAAGAAGGCAGCCTGGTAAAGTGGGTAGAAGACTGTAGCCGAAAAGGATTTCCAAGAAGAAAGATTGACTTACAGATTAGCGTAGGGAACTTTATAAAGAAGGCAGGTCGCAAAAATCCTTTCAAAAATGACATACCGGGTAATAAGTGGTATACCCTTTTTATGCGTCGACATCCTGAAATTAGCGAAAGAACACCAGAAGCAGTAACATCTGCAAGTTCGGCTGTTTCAGAAAGTGATATAAAAGGCTGGTTCAAAAAAATAGAAACATTCTTAAAAGAAAACAGCTATTATGACATCCTTGAAGATCCAAGTAGAGTTTTTAATGGCGATGAATCCAATTTTCAGTTGTGTCCCAAGAGTGGCAAGGTTATTGCTTTAAGAGGCGAAAAAGACGTTTATGAGGTGGATCATGCGGCTGCAAAGTCGACATTGACTGTTCTTTTTACCTTTGGGGCTAATGGAGATGTCACGCCTCCTCTGGTGATATTCCCAAATAAGAGACTTCCAAAAGACATAACCTTAACAGTACCAGATGATTGGGGCATTGGGTTGAGTGATTCTGGGTGGATGAAAGCGGAGCTCTTTTATGACTACATCAAAAATGTTTTCCATCCTTACCTTTTACGAACAGGGCGAAATTTTCCAATAATTTTGTTCGTGGATGGCCATAAGACTCATCTTAGTCTTGAGGTTAGTGAGCTATGTAAGAGTCTTGATATTGTGCTTATAGCACTCTATCCCAATGCCACCAGATTGTTACAACCAGCCGACGTCTCTGCCTTTAGACCTCTAAAGGTAGCATGGAAAGAAAGTGTCTTGCAGTGGAGAAGAGATCATCCGTTAGAGACCCTCACAAAAAACAATTTCGTGCCAGTGCTGAAAGAAGCATTAGAGAAAGGAATTAAACCTTCCACAGTGATAAATGGGTTCAGAGCAACGGGTCTATGGCCGTGGAATGCTGATGCCATCAATTACAAAAAATGTCTAGGGAAAGGATCACAAGACATAACAACAAATGATGAGTCGCATTCACAATCAACTAGAAACCCAAGCAACATTATGACCAAAGATGTTTTCCATAAATTCATTACGAAAGAAAAGATGATAGAATTACAAAATACTTCTCTGGACAATCTTTCAGAAAACGACAAGATTCTTAAAGAGATATGTATGTTTTTTAAAGGTAACAAATTTGATGACACGAAAGTAACTGACTTGGCCCCAGATAGTGAAAAGACTACGAAAGAGGACAAACAATCTAAGAACTACATAAACATTGACGATTTACCAATGTTAGTTCTAGACAATGATATTCCTATTGGTGACCATATAGAGGTTTGTAACGAAATAGTTGATAAAGCAATTACACTTACTGGTGGACAGTTAGACAATAACAGTGAAATAGTTGATGAAGCAAACCAATTTGAAACGGAAAATGGTAGGCAAAAGAGCTATAATGAGAATTTGGTTAATATTGAGCTAAAAAATTATATACCACATCAGATAGAAAACGAAACTGAAGTCAATATGGCAAGCCGCTTAAGAGATAATGCAGAAAATTCAGTTGAAATCCCCTCAACTCCAGTAAAAATACAGGATGTCCTAATGAAACCAAAAACTCCACAAAGAAAAGGAAAAAGACAAGTCGAAAGATCCTCCTTCGTACTTACTTCAGGCGAGTGGCAGAAAAAGGAAAAAGAAAAATACAAAGCGAAAAAAATTAAAGAAGAAGAAGTAGAAAACCGAAAAAAAGCCAAACTAGAAAAACAAGAGCAGAAGAAAAATATAACAAAAGCAAAAAAAACTAATAGCAAAAAGAAAAGAACAGAAATAACACAAAATCAAACAGCTCTGCCACTTCTCCCAGTCGAAAATCTTACGCAAGACTGTGATAGCGACGATCCAGCTCAAAAAAATACTACTATAGTTAAGGTCGACATCCACAGGACATCTCCTATAAAACGCAAAAGAGAGACATCAACCGAAAGATCTGAAAGGAACATAATTAATGACGAACCTATAGTTGAATTGAAAAAATCAAAAACCGCAAGCAAATCTACAATACCAGAATCAAAAAGAATCACAATTCTTTCTGACATTAAAATCAATACCCCTCCAAAAAAAACCTCCAAAGTTCAAGACGATGATGTTCTGAATAGAATTATTAAGAATCCTAATAAGAAAACACATTACACAGTTGCAGAATTAGAAAAAATACTGACTGAAGAGTAAACTAATGACTGAGAAAATAAAAAGAGTACCTACTATTCTAAAGGATATTTTTTATTTTCAACCCTTAAAACATATTACAATTCACAGTGCTTATAATTGGGTCAGCAGGTGATAATAATTGGTAATGACTGTGCTGATGAATGGTGATAGACTTGTTTTTTGATAAATTGTAATTTTGACTTAATAATGACAATAAATGTTTAAAAAATCTTGCTTTACACGACAGTTGATAATATTTTTGACATTAGTAATGCAAAACAAAAGTAACAGAATAGTAATAATATGAAATATTTAGAATTGAAATTCAATGACCTCTTAAAGTGCTAATAATTGGGTCCGTCACCCTATATGAAACTTTTTTTTATAAACCACGTTCTATACTACAAAACGTCCAAAATGTGTGTATGCTATATTATCTGCTTGTTAAAATTGGCTAAATTAAGTAAGGGGCGTGGTTACGCTTAGCAAAACAAAATATTATCGTCCCTTTTTTATGTTCAGCTGTCACCGTCTTACGCCACGGGGCGTAACGACCACTATAGAACCCCTTGGTGGTTTGGTTTACCCTCACACTAAACAATGGCCTTTTCTACCCCTATGGTGCTGCAGTACTAGGCGATAATAAAAATATAGGAGTCATTTTTAGCTATGGGGTTGGAAACGGTCATACACTGTCGTATAATAAATAGATTTTTTCTGTAGTACATGGGGCATTCTGTTTTTCAAAAGAAGTACTAGCTTAATTTATAATATAAAGTTAGTTTTTAAATAACAATGAACCGAAATGGTCTGATTGGCCCTTATTTAAACAAGTACCTAAATAGATTTTAATTTTATGTTAAAAACGCCAACCAATGCTCGTTAAAACGAATGTGATGATGTTGTAAATAATTTTTCTTGTATTATTCATGCATGGTACTGGGCTCCCATAAGTCCATAGAAGACCTTCCGTATTGCTTTGGGGCCAGCCACTGGCGAATTGTGTTGGGTAGGGTGCTTGGTGAAATATTTCATTCCCTTTATTACTGTGCAAAGATTGCACTTTCCGAAAAAAAATTACCAGCCATCGCTTATTTCGGAGACTTTATTTATAAGTTTCCTGTCAAAAAAATCTTTTGTTGTTGTGCAATGAGGCATATTTATTGGGATTGGTATTACCAGGATTTTATAAGTTTTAGGAGTTCACGAGATTAGAACAACACCCAGATGGCTCATCTTTAAAATAGTGAATTGCATTTTTATATGACACTGGGATTGGTTGGAACAGACAAGACGATATTTTTCCGTACGGACAAAATCAATACAAATATGAATATCCTAACAAACACTCCTCTTTACGTTAAATAATGGCCGCACTTAGGCCTAAAGTTCTCGCGTTAAGTACCTACTGCCGATAAAAAGAAACCTACGGCTTCTCTGCGTAATCTCGTACTCCGGTAACGGGCACCAACTGTCACTTACAAACTTGATTATAGCCGGTAGCCGCCCGCGGCCCGCCACGGCACTGGCCGGTAATTCGATTGCCCACCCGGTTATTATTGCCGGCAACCCTATATCCGAGCAAGATCCGGTTGCGGCCCAGTAACAATAACGTTGACAATTGTTATTTCATTAGTGACAGTTGAAATTTTATTGTCACGCACCTTTGGGTCCGGGCTAATTTGATGACCAATTAGGCCTTGTTTTCGTTGACCGCATATTTTTGGTTAAAACATCGATTATGTTTATACCTTCTCCATTTTCATGGGGGGTCGCCATGCAGTCTACCATGATTTGGAGGACGATAATAATATATATTTACACGGAAGGCCCTGGCCAGCTTCACTAGGAATAAAGGCTTTTATGACGTAGGTATGTACTTTATGGAATTCTTGGTAATCTCAAAAGGCAACACACTGGAGCTAAAATATTTCTATTAATATCTACTACCCTTTGTAATTATTAACTATAGAAGCAACTGGCGATTGAAAAAAAAGGTAGGAATATAAACAAAATGTAAAAAGACAAGCCTGCTGGGTTTCTTGCGGGATCTTCTCAGTGAAATTAAAAAAATTAATGAATGAATATTTAATCGGCACAGTACACACAAGAAAATAACAGCACCAAATTATAAAATAAGTAAAATAGAACGACATAAGGTAAGAAAGCTGCATTTCCTACAGTGTGAGCTGTAGCGAAAGGCATTTGGCTCAGCATGTGCTGGAGGGGAACGAGATCTCCTCCGGCGCTGATTTTCAGCCAAAGCCTCCTGATGCCCTATAGGGGAAGATAGGGATCTTACATATAGCATTTGCTACTCAGTCGAGGTCGTGTTCCCACCCGGTTGTAAATATAAGAAAAAAAAAACAATTTGTAAGTGCCCCCGGAGGCTTAAACAAAACAAACGCTTTGATTTTGACTTTGTAAGATTTACAAAATTCCTTATCCGATTCGTCCCATTTCTACAACACGGCCGCTTAAACATGTTTAAATTATAATACGGACGCTTAAACGCGTTTAAATTATACTCAGAATTTCCAAAACATACCAGGTAACCATAAATGTGGTAGAGGTGAATAAGGTAAATTCGCATTAACATTCGCAGTGACGGAGTAATTACTCGGAGTGGACGCGCCCCCGTCCGGCGGGATTGCTCCAAGCTGGTGCGCGGGAGAAATACTCCGGACGCGCGTATTAAAATGCGATGACGTCACGCAGGAATCGTTGTTCCCGCTTACACTTATATATGTTTTATTTTTCCTGGAGAAAATGTATGCTTCAGAAGCGTGCAAATTTTTATACTAGGTGAGACAGAACGACTGGTAATAGGTAATATATTATAGTGTAGTTTCAGTGCAGTTACAGTATAATTAACCCCTAACAAATGTTTAGAGTTAGTTTAGAGGATTAAATTTCTTCAAGCTATTTTGTCAGTTTCAGTTGCGATAAGATGACTTGAAAATGGTTGAATAAATAATTTAAACATGGTTTCACGAGAATGATAATAAATATCGTAAAAAGATCATACAAATGTATGATTTCAAACTAAGCAATGCTTACTATGGGTGCCATTAAATGGACTGGTAGCGATCCCAGCGGCTTAACCAAAACCATTTCCGAAATTTACCCCCTGTCGTCAATGCAAACGTGACAAGTCTATTATTTAAATAATGTTGATCATTATATTTTACTCAAGATACCAAAGCGTGATTCACACAACGACACCAAAAGTAAATAGAGGCAGCTCAAAAAGGCGCGTACACATTGGCATTAGTTACGCGAGTCGAGACAAAGTGGCCGTAAGATCTCACGCAGAAACGTCGCAATGATAAATTGTATAGTGGAGGCTTCAACGGCGGCCCAAGCGACACACGATGAGAGATAACCAGTTTTTGGATTAAAAGCCTTAAAAATAAGATCAGAGAGCCATGTATGCTCTGCAAACCCTCCACACTGTAACCCGATAGCTTATGTTCACACGGTTACTAAGATCACAGATGCGAAAAAGAGTTATATTTTGACAGGTACTCGTAGAGTTTCAATCTGTCATTGTTATGGGCGAAAGAATCAGTAGCGGCGTAAAATGTACTAGTAACTATAAATGTACTTAGGTCATTAAACAATCCATACAATTTCAATGTGTTACTTAATTTACATAGTAGTCACTGATAATTGTGGAGAAAAAAATAATTGTATTTTTTTACACTCTCAGATCAGTCACCTGGACCAGGCTCCTATAAACTGTCAGCATTACGATCCAAATGGGACGAAAACCTTTCTAACGTCTTCCGTGAAATGGGATATACACATATACACGGTTACCCGTAATTCGAAGTATTCCTTGCAGGGAGGCAGGACACAGGAGCTAAAATGCAAGTGAGTAAAGTAGAGTTGTCACTCATACAAGCCTGAAAGTATTAATAGCTACAAGTGCAACATGTAATATGTGATGTTAAGTAATAGTAATAGAAACCATGATATAATTCCACTGGATTACTTCAGCATCCCAAACAATGCGAGATTTCGTGAAACGTTTTCGGTGAACGAGTCTCAATTACCGGAAATTCCGCCTTTTACTGGCCTACACCGGATTTAGCCGGCAAGCCCCTCAGGGATTTACCAAGAAAATGAGCTGCGTCCATACAACCAGACAGTATTTTATTAGAATGCTGCTAGCGGCTAATAAATATTAAGATTTTTTTTGTAAAATATGACGATGAATCTCACTTTACATTGAGTTAGATTTTTTATGCCCAGTTTACCCCCTGCGATTACGATGTAGGTAGGCCATCACTGTCATCATCATGCGAAAGAAAAGGACGAAGGATTAGGGGCGGATATTTAAAATACCCTTTTTTCATACGTCTTTGATACGTTACGTCCCTAAGCTGATTTAAATTTCTGCTTGGTCATGAAACCCTGGTACCGAGATTAGGATATATCATTACTGTTTAGAATGAGAAATTTTCCAATGACGTTCCATTTGGATTTATTATTTTCTGAAACCCATCTTTTTATAATTTCACATTTTTGTGAATCAAAATTTATTCCGTAAGCATTGGCTATTGAGTCAAGCAGTATTTAATAAACTCAATTTTGGTGTTTTTAAATCCAGCTTACGTCATAACGCTGTTTTCTCGCCACCAATTCTGTACGCTAGCAGCCAATTTACCGGGACAACAGAAAACGAAAAGAATTATATAGCAGCTGCCTTTTATCTCCATCAGGAAGTTCCCCCGGGATTATCCTGGAAGCATTATAGATTCACATGGTCATTAGGTGTGTAGATGTGGGAAGGAGGTTTTATTTATCCAATCCATTTTTTCTTGTGGTGCATTTTGTGAAGATAGACCGAGACGGAAGATTGAGATTGATGTGACAACAATATTTTCAAAACACTTTAATAACAAGCTGGCACATTTCAGACATAACTTTTACGTCTACGTAAATCTCTAACACAAAATCAACCCCTTAAAATGCTTGCGAAAATTAAAAAGCGCCATGAATATGCAATAAAAGTACCAGGTCGACATAGATCGTAGAGGATGCCAGTTCGCAACAAGGGATGCTGCACAGTAACCCCCTGCGGTTAGGGGCGTGGAGCCGCTTGAATAGTAAGTGTAGGGTGCAGATTTATCCCCGATGTCAACGTCACAGTACGCCGGGCCTCGTTCAATATTTGCTGGAAAAGTGTTTATAGGTACTCATTGTATTCATTCAACATCATCTTTATGTACATACTTTTTAAATGTTAAAATATTCATTTAATAAGATCGCTACGCTAAGATCTTTACGATTATCAAAATTACAATTAAATCAATGCTATTCAACGGAGAAACCTTCGTCAGAAACATCGACGAGATGAATAACTTCACAAACAAAGTAAAAACTCAGTCAAATATAATATTATTATATGCTATTAACAATAAACATTCAGAGGTTCGCGCACCGCGGCTAATGAATTACATTGCTTTATCAAATATAAAGGCGGCAGTCGGCACACGTCGGCTCTCCCAAGTCCCGTGTCTCAATTAGTTCAATTAGTTCGCCGGAGCCATTGCCTTGCTCGCCAAATGATTATAAGCATAAAAACAAGTGCCCATACCAATTTATTCCCAGTCGTTATAGGGTTGATTGAGGTTAAGGGCAACTGGGTAACCCTTCATCGGCGCGGCGCGTTCACACCCCGAGTCAATGGGTCCGGTCGTTAATAGAACGACTTTGATGTCAGCGGCGTACCTATTTGCCGAGATAGCTTAATCGAATTTTCTCATGAAAAACCTCAAAATTGTATTGATGTAAGTACCGAAATAAATTATTGATAATGCTTTCTCATATACTCGGAGATACCATTACGTTATTAAGAGTGTGGAAACGATACCTGTACAAATGGCAGGTTCAGGGTAGCGTAAATAGATGAAAGCTGCTGCGAAAAAAATAACAATACCTTACAAACCAATAACTCACAGACTAAAATGAAAATTAGACGCACAAAATATAGCTACCTCTTTCTTCCTTATTGCTTTCCCTCTCTGTAGGGCGGTTGCTCCAACCTTGTAGAAGGACTTTAATATTTACGGAAGAACGTTTATAGGTCATAATCACCCTCGAGCGAGTAGTGTTGGCTCCACCCCATTAGTAACAAATCGCTTTCTTGTTTATGACTGCCTGGTACACGGGAACGAAGCTTATGACGTCATTATAGCTAATGTCTACCTTGTTGAGTAAATAATATGGCATTTATCTACATAGAATATTGTAAGTAATATTCACTCACACGCGCGATATACAAGTGAAAAATAAATATATACTCGCATAATAAATTCCCCGGTCTGCACATAAAGTAAAAATGCATGTAGAGACGCCATTCACAGACAAACATAATCACGGGCTATATTGAAATGCTTTTAGCTATAATGTCAACTTAGAGATGTATTGTTTTGCTGCTAAATATAGTACATTGTTACACAAGGGGTCAATGTAACTTACTTTGGCCCGGGACGTGGTTTGGCGCCTGACCGTAGCGAGGGCGCACATAGATCGAGGGACAAAATAAGTCTTTCACCCGAGGTAAACACTGTGCTTTTCATTACGAATACAAAGAAAGTAAAAATAAAAACAGGTATTGGCTAAAAATAATACAAGGAAGTATGAACAATACTCTACAAGTCGAAAAAAAAATTAAGATCGGATTGCCGCCTATTTTGTTTTTTTTTTTCATTGGCCGGCCAACTTCATTATTTAGCCATAATTTTTCATTTTCATCTTTAAATATTTTGCCCAAATCTAAGTTATTTAAAGAAATTGTTGAAACTAAATTAATAATTAAGTCATTTAATATATATATTTAAAATATAAATACTTAACTTTATGTTATTTCAATTTTAAATCGCGCTGTAATTGAGTGACTGTAGAATAAGTTGGATCATGGTTCCATAGAAATGTAAAAATGGAACTAGTTTTTTTTAAATAATTTGACAGCTGTTAGTTGAAAGCGATTATCCCTATGGCGGAAAAGTATTACTTTCAACCCGTCCCACAGGCAACTTCAGACCTACTTTCCGAGTATGAGTAATGAAAATAAAAATTAAACCCTAATATTATAAAGATCCAAAATTAGTTTTCAGAACGGTAGTGAAAACGAAAGCAATAGATTGTTCCAAATTCAAAGCCTTCAACTGTTTCAATTTCCAGGGAGAATTGGCGCGAATGCAATCGCAAAGATACTTATATAAAGCGAGTTTAAATCTTAATACCGCAACAAAATATTTGACCTAACATCGTGAAAAATACCACGGAAAATGTGCCACTCCTTGCAGTAGTCCGTTGCTCGCGCGATGAAAACACCCCCGCCCGATAAATATCTCATGAATAAGAATATTGCATTAGGTATTCCCGCCAATGTCCCCCGTGTACGGACACTGGAAACTAATTTACTTTAAAAGCGTATGTTTATAACACCTCCCATGAGGTTGTCAGGGTAATAATGCAAGAAATAGGTATTTGGAAATAGCGACGTGATAAGTATCTATACAAATAAATAAAATTGGAGTGTCTGTTCATAGCAAAATATCAAAATAACACCTTTTCACTAAATGCGTATGAAAGTACATACTTTACTCATAACAAAAAGCGAATTAAAAAAAAATTGTCTGTCTGTCTGTATGTGTGTTTGTTCCGGGTAATCTCCGAAATGGCTGGACCGATTTTGACGGGATTTTCACTGGCAGATTGCTGATGTTATAAGAAGTAACTTAGGCTACTTTAATTTCAGAAAAACAATTAGTGTTCCGCGTAAAAAAATCAAAACACATGAAAACCAAGAGTATCTACTAAACGGCTGGACTGATTTTTACTGACAGATAGATAATGTTATAAGCAGTAACTTAGGCTACTTTTATTTAAGAAAAACAGAAACAAAAAAAAGATCACAAATGCTGCCTGTCCCGCGGGCTTAGAACGCGGGAGCGGGCTTTTGCGATAGGTAGGGGTATATAAAACACGAAACCTTGACTCGCAAAAAGAAAAAAAATCTAAGTTAAATTCCACGCGCACGACTTCGCGGGCACAGCTAGTAGTACATAAAACAATAAATAAATATCGCCAGAGTGAATATATTTTACAGATCGCCAATGGAGCACAAATTTCCTGGACTGGCAACTTGAAGCCGCAAGATGTAATGCAGGTGTTACACGGTGGACCGATGATTTATTTCTTTATGATATCACGATGCGTGTGTGTTGCATGCCTTTGGATGAGTGACATAGGACCACTAAATGTGAACATTTTTGGGTTGGTTAGTTGGGAATTTTTTGTCCAACAGTGGACGTTAACACGTGCGGCATAATTCTGTTAACGACTGTCGCTCACCTTCGACTCGCAATACGTCACAATTTACGTATCGCGTATCTGAGTACGTTACTTATAACAGTTTTCCTATAGAAAAACGGTTAAAACATGACGTATCTATTATGACGCATTGCGAATCGAATGTGAGTCGAGGGGAACGACTGTCGATAACAGAATTGGATCCCTGGATGGGTGACCGCTACTAGTGGCCTTTACAATTGTTAAACAAGTCCTCCACATAAGTTTAGCCGCTGAACTAACCAACATACTTCTGCATTGTTCCCTCTCTTAAATTCATTTTAATTTTAATCCGCTCAGAGCGTAAATGTTATTGGGCTTAAATCCATCAAAACTTTCGCATTTAAGTATTAGGTTTTCAAGAAATACTTCACAAACTTCGTAAGTACAGAACTGGTTTTCAATTACCGCAGTAAACAGGGTGAACTCGTCAATTTGATTCGCAGAGGCCGCTATATATTGTTGTTCATTGAATATCGAGGCGGGCCCGGCATACTTCACCAACTTAATTTTAACACGAGTTCGCCAGTAATCCGAAGTTAATTTACGAAAATATTTCGCGAAATATAGTCAACATCTTGAGTCTGAGAGGTCAACATTTTTGAAGCTATAAATAAATATCGCCAGTCTTACACACCAACTGAAATTATTATCCCAAACTAGGATCATCTCACATCAACGTCTTCCTTGAACATCGCAATTAGGACATGGTCGACTTTTGAGAATATCGAGACACGTCACTTTAAAAAATATTTTTCTGTGCAAACCATATTTATGAATCTCAAATGTTTAGATTTGAAATAAGTGTGTGTACTCAGCGGTTTTATTATTTACTGTACTAAACGTGTTCAATATTAAATTGTTGCTATTATCTCGAAATCCTATTTATTTTGGGTGATATGAAAGACGCGGCGTTGAATGGAGGCACATAAGTGCTCTCCACGGCGGCCCCATTCGTGCGAACACTGTCGAATGGCACTGGGAAGTCACACTAAAAGCTCCATAGAACACTCGACAATTTCGTTTACTTTTTGTATCTCTGGAAATTTGATTTTCGCCGACACCCGAACCGTACCTTCTAGTAAAATCAACTTGATAGAATTCTCGCGGAAACTATCCACACCTGAAACTATTTAGAAGGACCATATTCGTTTTGCAACACTACTAGTATATTTATTTGATCTTATGTCCGGTATTATTAGTATTTCGTGCGAAAAATATGTCAAATCTACCATTGTATAGTTACGTTACCTGCGTGGTAGTAAAAATGTTAAATTAAACAATGAGCTGCGACAGTCTAAACCAATACCAGAGAATTTATCGACGAAACTTTCGAACCATCGATAGATAAATCACAATTTAACGACTATTACAAGCGGCAATTAATTCTCCTACTTCATGGTAAACGGTTTCTCCGGAGAAATACAGAACATTGATATTGCGTGGGAAATGTTGAAATTTAAAATAGAAATATAGAGCCACTTTAAGTCTAGTCATGTTGAAAAGGAATGGACCTCAAAGCGCTTCACTAGGTTTATTTTCATAACTAGAGGATAGAGTAGTATATACTCGTATAATACTAATAATGTACCAGTGTTACTTTGAACGTTACATCTGTAACGAGAAGGACTTCGACATCTTATAAAGTGTATATGTTTGTACATGGTATTATCTTATTTATAATCATTACTAGTTGCTGCCCGCGACTTCGTCCGCGTAGACTTAAGTATTCTATGTGTTAATCCGGGTTATAAACTATCTGTGTTCCAAATTTAATCCAAATCCGTTCAGTAGTTTTTGCGTGAAAGAGTAACAAACATACATCCACACTCACAAACTTTCGCATTTATAATATTAGTAGGATTAGCACCATTTGTCTGCATCCTCAGCGAGGTTCTTATAATGTTCATAATCGATGTCACGGTTAACACAATACTGGAACCATAATCAATTGTATTAAGTCTAAAGCCAGATAATTACCAAATCCTTGAAAAAATAATGTCTTATACGGGTAGCCAGGTAGATTCAAGATTTGTTGACTCCGACCGGTCGGATGAGGGAAAATAAAGCCAAAGATCCCGCCCCACGTCTAATCTACGCCCTTATAATAGGGCAAAAACTTGCTCCTTCGCAGATAGCCCGGGAATGGGTTTTGTAGTTTTTGCCGGAAAACTTCCGGTCAAGATGAATAGGGGCCGTCGGCGTTTAGAGAGCCGGCGCTATTTCTTGATGTTTGCACATCTGGAGCTCGACTTTTGACGTAAATTAAAGATTTTATTTGTGCAAAATTGCGAGGAATCTACCAGAGTAACATAACTTTAGAGTGGCTTTCAACGTTGTCAAGATATAAGAGCTTATAGATGATATGTCCTTCGTACTGTTGGATGTTATTCCCTCCAGGATTCCGTTGCGCTATGTGGCCCTGGTGAAACCGTACTAACTGAAGAAAACTGTCTGATTGGGAAGTTGAAAAAACACACGTTGAAAATATCTCACCGGTAATTTGAACCGTATTACTAGTTTTTTATGTTCATGGCAATCTCGGGTAACAAATAACAGAAACATAATAAACATAAGTTGGTTCTGATATTATTCCAGATTCTCGTCGAAATAACATTGTTGTATAAGAAATGAATGCAAAAGTTATTGATATTACGTTACAGAGAAAAGTAATAAATCCTAAAATACTTCAACTAATTACGTAGACGTGACTAGCTTCTAAATTCTAAATGCTTGGTAGAATAATGCTTAAATATTTAAGCTACTTTTGCCAATGTTTATAAGTAATAGAAGTGACTATAAATCGCGATTGAAGTCCCCTAATATTAGGTACGTGCGCTAATTAAAGACAACCATGTTGAAAAAAAAAAAAAAAAAAGATATTTATGACCGATCACTACAATTATTCTCATTTTGCATTAGAGAAAAAAATCTGAATTTAAAGACTTGAAATCCTATAGGTAACCACATTCAGTAGCATTAAATTAACAGGTTATAGCACTAACCGTATATGGATATTCACCGATACATAGGTACATATTTTATTATAACATAATCGAGTTAATACTGAAATCACAAAACTTCCGTAAAGTCAAGCCATACAAAGTCTTTAGACTTCCATTATATTTTAGCAAAGTACTTACTAAGGAAGTCGCCTCGGCAGGTGGGTCGTTTTAATTTTTCAGACATCTGAGCATAAGTTTTTGCTACCTTGTTGCACTTAAAAGGAGAAATAAAAATTTGCAGACAGTCAGCCCAGGGATTACTTGGTTTACGTAATTCTAAATGTTAGTACAATGATAACGTAAACTTAGACCCTTCATTCAACTAAGTTAATGATTTTTACTAAGAATCTATAATGGTCGATGCCGACGGGATTCGAAATCACGACATAATACAGAACTCCTTGGCATTTCGTTCAGAAAACCAATTTCTGGTATCGTAACTAGGCTAACATAACTACACAAGAGGTTGGAGGTGCCAAGGAGCTTATTTCCAGCTGCGTTCATAGTCGCCGCAAGAGTATAATTTACTTCGCAACATTCCTGTTCGCCTGGGCGCGGGCGAAATTGAAAAGGGTTCCCGAAACGGATATCGGGGAATTCTTACATTTTGTAATTAAATATCTTTTGACGTTCACGATGTTCCATTTTGGCAGTATTTATTTTTAGAATGTTTAAAGAGGTTACGTTTCGGTAACACATTTATACTGTTAATATAAAAATGTCTGACGAAGACACCGTTGAAATATCCAAAATGCCTTATATGCAGTGTTTATATTCACACTAGCGGTTCCGAGACAATCACAGTATTCATTATATATTTAATGAAACTCCAGTAAATCTGTCGTATCTCGGCGACCCAAATCATAAACAGATAGACAAGTAGGCGAGTAAAGTGGCTCGGGTATGTCGAACAAAGGGGAGGCAGCAGCCCTTAGCGCCACTTTTGACAGATATTATGAGACCTTCATTATTAACGACAACCCTGAATTTACTCCAGTAGCTTTGCAGTCGGACCCTCAACTATTGCCGTAATCTCGATGATATATCATCTCGTGTTTATGAGTTCCTGCGAATTCCAATTGTAATAATGTCTTTTGTCTTACCGAAGTATTTGCTGGAGTTAAGATTACGCGCACTTCATAAACAAGTCTCTTCAAACAAGTTCGTGCAGAAATCAAACACGCGTTTGAACAAGATTTCTCGGAAATATGAAACAACATCAGAGGTGAGAGGTGAGCTGAAACATAATGTTACGTAACGTAACTTTAACAAAATCAAAGTCGGAACCTTCTGTGAGGAGAACAGGTAAATCAGCACATATTTGTGCGTATTTTAAGCGGTTTCTTGTCGAAAGGTAAATAACGGAGCATAAGTACTTTCTCGGAAAGTAATAACTACATAATACAAATTGTTGCTTTACATTTACTTGTTACTTTGTAACAAAATAAAATAAAAAACTTGAGAGGTGTCAAGGGACACCCGGATGGAAATTTCGATTAATTAGTGAAGGAATTGTAATACAATTGTATTCTGTACAAAAAACCATTATACAGTCAACAAAAATAATCGTCGCGACACCACACTGTTCAATACGAAATAGAAAGACGAAACGAAAATAACTGGCTTGTTTTTCTATAAGATAGAGAGAGAGAGACAGACAGAGAAACACGCGCACGTCGCACGGCTTACAACAATAGCAAAAAGTGTCGTTACAACTTTTGGTCTTAATTTTTTCCGTCTAGCCCCCTTTCTCAACGCGCGATGACGAACTTCGTTCCAATAAAATACCTAGTACACTATTTTTTGCGGAAAGTTCTATGTCAACTGTTAAATCGCGCAAGCAAGGCTCAATTCCTAACAATGCGGTGTACCAGGCTACAAGGTTAGCAAAAGCGAACAAGAGTCAATTGCAGGCGGTCGGGACAGATCCAACAATGGCGTTAAATTACGCCTAGAGGATTAGTTCGAAAGACCGCTCGGCCTGGCCACTTTGTTGCAATTTACGTCACCATTTCGCTACAATATACTCTCTGACTGCACCGACGCTCTTGTAAGTCATAGTGTATCCATTTGAATGTTATGAGGGCATAATAACTTCTCTAATAGGTACGAGTCTTTTGATAAGCTTACCGCTTACGCAAGCCAATTCCGTTACGCCTAGAACTGCTCTCAGAGGCTTGGAAAAAATCTCAATAGCCATATTGCGAAAGTAAATAGTAATAAAGCGGTATCCACCCTCGGCTAGCATAATCCGGCTGGCAGAAGACTCGCACTCGCGCGAAATAATATAGAACAAAGTCTCCGAAGATTTTTTCCCGAGTAAAATTCCTAATGAAATAGAATATGTATGAGGAGTTAGGCGAAAAGCTAATCTATTCAAGGCGCTTTGTTCAAATTAGCAAAACCACGAGAAGAAATTCAAATAATTCTCTTGGTAAATTGTATTTGTACTTTCCTTAATTTATTATGCTGAACAACAATAGCTCAACTTCCGTCAACCGGGAGGAGTTCAACGCTAACAGATTGAAAAGTCACAACAAACTTTCTTTGTAATGAAACTCTGTCGCCTGCCCTCGGGAGGTATCCGTCAATTAGCTGTGGTCTATAACTACCTACTGTGCATCGTCCGAACGCAAAGATCACTTGTTTACAAGGCCCCTGTCATCCGCTCGTAATCGTGTAATCTCGGCCAATGAGTTGGGATTTACGATAATTTAATTTGGGGAGCAACGAGGCACCGTATGAGGTTGGTTGGGGTAACAAAGGTGTTTAATTAGAGCACCTGGTGTTCCACTACAAGTTACGTACGTAATTGGCGGGGAAAATGTATGTCGGTGGGTCGTCCTTTATGAAATGTTATCAAAATCACGGGAAGTGTTCGGTCAGTTTGGGTACCATAATAATTACACAATAAGCTAAGGCGATGATTATACCATTATGATTATAATGTACGAACCAAAATAGGATTATAAAAAAATATATTGGCTTTGTCGAGTAAAGGGTTGCAAATACCAGGATATAATAAACTAGCAAGAGATTATAAATAGATCCAATAGGAATCCAATACATACCTCTATACAAAATGTATAAAAAAAAACTTAAAAAGATCTTGATTAACGAAAGAGTTAAGGTGAGGTTTCTTTGGATATATTAGGCTTACATGAACCAAATGGAGATTTCAACAAGCGAAGGATCAGAGCAGTTGCATAGGTCTACGTAATGAGGGTAGGGACAGGGGCGAAGCGACAACGACCAATAATATTTCTAAGAAATTCTTCGTAACAATTAATTAAAGCGTAGAATTATAAAACAAAAGAGTTATGATAATATTTCTTAAAATGTACCAGGATAGCATGAACTAAATGGAGATATCGACAAGCGAAGGGCTGGAAGTTGCATAGGACGAGGTAATAGGTGGGGCGACAACGACAGAGACGACAAATAAAAACTGTTTTACTCTACATAAACGGAGGCACCCTATAAAAAGGTCCTGTCGGTTTGCATTATTCATACGAATGCTAATGGAAATGGCAAGACTTAGAACTGTAGATGTAAACAATGGCGAAACTTTATTGTTTTTAAGGAGGGCCGGAGACGGGACAGTGTTGTCTAAAATACTACTATGTAAAATGCGAAAAGGGGAGTGTTTGTTGACAATTAACAAATCCGTTTGCGCGTTTGATGGCTCGTTGTACAATGGACAGAGCCGGGAGGTTTTTTGACGAGTGTTTACTCGGTAATATTCACAATAGCGTATTGTTATTGAGGTAAATTGCTGAACAAACAGATGCCGGGGCTTTGGATGGGATTAAAAACACTGAAGGGTTGAAATGTAACGGCCAATTGCCAATCTGCGTAGAGTGGAAGTGACAAGTCACTTGTTTTGAAGCGTTGTCTTTTTTTTGCACAAAACGATGTAATCTACATATTTTATTACTACAAGGACGAGTTCCTCCCATGTTTTTTTAAATTGGCAGAAGTGACCACTCTATTCACTATTATCTTTGATCAAATTCGCGTTTCGCACGATTGTTCTACTGTCTAGTATACAAATGCTCTACTCTCCGGAGTTAATGGCGTTAGTTAGCCGCTGGTGTCAATTGTCGAGGCATAAATTTACGACAACAGTCCATTCATCGTTCGATGGGCGTATTGCCACAATGATAAGTACAAATTGACGCATTACATTTTAGTATTGTAATTTACATTTAAACCATGCTTAAACGCTACAAAACTGCTGTTTTCAACATAAGAAAAAAAACGACAAGTAATCAGCATCGCTAAACAGGTTTTTACTTAAAACGCCCATGGAAAAATGCGATATCCTTTCAGTGGATATTTTAATTCATTCACTGAAAAGTGGGTATTTGCCTGTGTAAAATCCTCAAGTTAGATCAAGATCAAGGTTTTATATGTTGATATAGATACCTATGTTTCTTATTGTCATGTTCTATAATGACTGACATAGGTACACTAAGTAAATAGTACCTATAAACTAGTATTCTCAACATAATATTCAGAACACATTTTAACGTTATCGATAGCCTTTTAGCCTTGTCAAGTAAAATATTATTACACTGTTCGAACTAGGAGGAAAAAAATCTGATTGATGGCTATCCCCTGTACCCCATAACCGAAGTCATAAATTACAATTTCTCGGTTGCGGCCGACATAAATAAAACCCGAGTAAAAAGGTATTGGTGTACCGGGCGCGCAGTAATAAGAAGAGCTCAGAGGGGCCTGTGGACGACACTATGCAATATTGATGTGGCCGAGCGCGGAACGGAGAGCCCGCGGCAAGCAAGCTAAACAGGCGGGTGAAATGCGACGCGGTAATATTGTCAGGTATGTTTATTTCATAGCGAAGTATGCGGGGGCTGACCGGCATTGGGGCTTTGCATCGAATCGTAACTAGCCGTTTTACCCAGTTCCAATACGATGCAATTAAATAACGAGGCGAAAATAGGTCCATTGATAATTACTGCTTAATGCGCATGTAGTTTGTGACATGAAATTCTGTTTTAAGCAAACACTTGGTTTTAGAAATAGTTCCATTTATAATGTTTATATATATAAGTATATATAGCTAGAAAACAAATACCAATATACTTCTTTTTTATGAAAACTACACAAAATGCAATGGTTGGATTGAATTTTCCACCACCATTTCAGATCATGAATAATATTCGTGGCTCTAGAAGGTAGACAATGAAATATATATCTTCGAATCGAATATCTCACGGTATGGAAGCATCGATTGGATTGGTTGCATCGCTGCAGTAGAGCGGCGTACGCTTCCTCACTCCATATTAAATAAGCGTCGCGACGCAAACAATGGCAGTCGGAGTTTAATGTTCTGCGGTATTGTGCAGTTTACAGCTCCTTGGAGACGCTTTTTAAAACTTCTTATTATATATATATACTAGCTGAGCCCGCGACTTCGTCCGCGTGGAATTTAACTTAACAAAAAGCCCGCTCCCGCGTTCTGAGCCCGCGCGACAGGACCCATTTTTTTAATTTAGTTTTTCTAAAATAAAACTACCCTAAGTTACTGCTTATAACATCAGCTATCTACCAGTGAAAGTCCCGTCAAAATCGGTCCACCCATTTCGGAGATACTCTTTGATTTCATGTGTTTTTATTTTTTACGCGGAACCCTAATTGTTTTTCTAAAATAAAAGTACCCTAAGTTACCCCTTATAACATTAGCTATCTGCCAGTGAAAGTCCCGTCAAAATCAGTCCAGCCGTTTCGGAGATTACCCGGAACAAACACACAGACAGACAGACAGACAGACAGACAGACAGACAAAAATTTTATAAATCGCGTTTTTGTTATAGGTGTCGTATTTACTTTCATATGCATTTAGTGAAAAGGTGTTATTTTGATATTACAAACAGACACTTGTAACAAACAAAACAATTCCAAGTCCAAGTCCAATTTTATTTATTTGTATAGATGTATAGAAAATCTTAATATTTTCGGTGATCAACAACAATAGATGAAACATATAGTTTAAAATATAGCACAAATGTAGATTACTACGAGCTATCTTTTTAACACTTGCAAACTATTTAGAATCTGGTGCTACGATAACTAACACAGAGCACAGCCAAAGGCCCCTTGATACTTGTACCCCTGATTGCATTGCATTAGAACCGAATACTAACTAACCTGCTTGAAAATAACCTCGCTGTCTACAGACCGCCAGCAATATTATTATGTATTGTGCGAAATAATAAAGGCATATAGAAGTTATGCAATAACTTTAATATCGTGACCTGACTCTGGTGCGCACCGCTCATAACAAATAGCGGGCTTCGGGACGTGAACAAAGGATGCAGTCGTGTTCTGACGCTGCTGTAGTGACGGGGCTGGCAATCATCCTGAGCAGTTCGGTGATCAACTGCTTTTAAAATAGGATACACAGTGTACTTTATCGTCACGAACGAACGGGCTTTAATTCCAGTTAACCAAATTTTTTAAAAATAAAATCGTACCACTGTATACAAACAATGAAATGGTGAGACAATTTTAATTTATGGTTCTTTCTATCCAGTTTGAAACAAAACGGGTATATACTTTTTTCATAACTTAACTATGTAATTCCAAAACCATCAGCTTTTGAGGAAACTTGAAATACAAAAGGTGTTATAGGGATATAGCTGTTGACGGATTTCATAAATCTACAAAACCTTCAGTACTTTAACTGTCCCACAAAGCCGATATTTTTTGATTTATAAGTTAAATTGCACAAAAAAATAGTGTACCCTTTCTGTTTCACCTAGTAGTTAAATGGACTTATATCAAATTAAAATAGCAATTCGGAATAATTACTGCAAATGAAAAATCCTGCGTCAAACTCCTCGCTTTTCTGCTAGCCTGGGAATTGTCAGACATAAACGGGGCGGGGCGGAGGCACAATGGCGCCGCATCCTGGGCTGTACCGACGTCACCTCCGGCCATCAATAAGCCCTGCTGCCGTATCCGGCACGGACGGTAAACACCCGGATAATGCGTTACGGGAATAGGCCGTTACTGACGATAGTAGTTTTAATGAGGGTATAACTGTCGACTATAATGTACTGGTCTGATTAACTAGATGAGTTCTTTGATTATACATGTAGGCGTGGTTGACATCGTGCTTTAATTGCTTTAGACACAAATCCATTATTTTGAATAACTAGTGAAACTGGATCTGTTTTGAAACGAGTACTGAAACAAGTTTATCAACAGATTACAGATTATTATAAGTCCTTGGGTAACTAAGTATGCCATGGTCAACAAGAAGCGATGCGAAATAGTAATAATGTTTGAGTTCTCAGTCACTTGCCGCGGAGCTCGCCAACATTTTCTAAATTCATAGTTAATTGTGTGTCGAAAATTATAATGTTAATTGAAAAAAAAAACGATGTTTCCCATTAAGAACATAACATTTCTATGAATATGCGGATCTTTAAATATTTTCCTAAGGACAATATGTATCTTATTTCTTCGTTTAACTATGTCCCTCAAATAATTTATTTTATTGGAAATTATTTAGACTATGCCAAACCAATCATAAGTTATTGCTACTACCAGGAGATCAGTAACTCCCAGGAGGCCACCGTATGAACTAGCCGGAGCGAAGTGAATTCCTTATGACATACGGTGCGGCAAGCCGGTCCCTGCGCACGGTGGACCGCAACCGGCGGCGGGCACAATGGCGGTACGACCGTTTCCGTTTCCGGTGAGCACACGCCTGTTTCCGCACGTCTGTGGAACAACCGGTTCGCATCCGTTTGTGTCGACGATCTTTTTGTCTTTGCGTGACATAGTGACTATAAAAATACAGAAGATTTTGTGACAACTTGTTCACCATTAGAAAACTGGCATACTAAGAATTCATAAATTGTACCAAAGTCAATTCTTTAAGTAGTTGTTAAAATAACTTTTGTTACTGCGATATTTCACCTGTCAAATTACGTAACAAGTCCACACAGTACATAATAAATATGCATTTTTTACGGCCAAGTGTTCACAAATTCAATGCTAAGGTGAGGGGGAAAACCGGATAAGGAATGGTTTATAGACAATTTGGTTGGGTTTTAGACGATATTTTCAGATACGAACGAGAAAAACGGCGAAGATTAAAGATCCTTTTTGGCGGTCTATTTTCTCTTGATTGCTTACCATATTTCACCGCCGATAGGAAGGTACCTTTACGAAATTGGAGTGTGGTAATGTGTTAGAATCATCATCATTTAGTAAAAGGGGAGAGTTCAAAATAGTAACTATCCAAAATCGGTTGGTGGAAAACTATTTTTGTGCTAGAACACGAACACCTAATAATAGCGGAAACAGAATCAAGACAGACGCCGCAAGCCTTAAGCAAGGACAAGGCTTTTCAGCTCAATAAAAAAATAATAAAAACAAATATAGTATATTATTATAAAAGTCTATTATTTATCTTCTAGTCTTCGTAAGAATGATACAACAACAATATAAAAAAACAATACAAAAGGCTCCTCAGAAATGTCGCAATAAAGTTGCCCGCTACCTATCAAACAAAGTTTACGATAACTATAACGGAAACGTACCGCATGAAATAAAAGTGTAAGGTCAGAGGTTGTTTCTCGGGCCGCGAACTAACCCCGCTTTACAGCTACGATCGCAACTTTACGACGGTATCGCGGCGATGCATAAAAACACAAGCCGCAAACCGATGCAAATCACGAACAAAACCTACCGTCAGAATGCCCATTTCAATATCGAAGGTTGAAAATAAAGCCGTTGCATAATATTAAGGCAGTATGTCCGATGGATGTTTTCGGGTTTTTAGACCGATTCGGCCGCGGGCTCCGGGCCGGTTATTCGACCGCTGAATTTCGAACGCACCTGTGATCCGGGCTCGCGGGCTTTTGACGCAGGAATCCTGTTTCACTGTCGGACACGTGGAACCACAGCATACCTCTGTGTCCCTGGTACAAAAAGTTTTAAAATTCCGCAACGGCCGAATGTTTTTGGAGTATATATAAATATTCCGTTTGACTAGAGTTTCAGTGATATTGAAAAATCACGTTCTAGGCTTTACGCGGACATTTTTTAGAGCCAACAAAGAGTTGAACCAATTTAATTTGGTGTCCCACTCTATTTGTTACACCTACAAATATTGTTTGATGATGATAATCAAACAACAATCCTACTAATATTATAAATGCGAAAGTTTGTGAGTGTGGATGTATGTTTGTTACTCTTTCAAGCAAAAACTACTGGACGGATTATACACACACAACACATATAGTTTATAACCGGGATTAACACATAGGATACTTTTTATCCCGATAATCCCGATTTTTTGTAGGTTAAATACTACGCGAACGAAGTCACGGGCCACAGCTAGTTACTCCATACGTTTCAAACTATCAAGTTGCAAGTGTTGCAACTATCCGTTGGAGAAACTCCATTAGAGATGTTGGGAGCGACTAAGATGACATTGTTTGCGCTTCGATCGAAAATCGATAGTGGTTAACACCGTCGTCGAGGGCAGGGCATTAGCTACGGGTACTAGGCATGCATGACGTCGCTGCAGCTTATAGCGATTTGATTACTTCATCACCTCGAACGGCCTCCAACGTGCCTACAATTTAATGGGATTGGACGTCAATAATCGAAAATGGTAAACAGTTTAGTTATAGATGCTTGCACCACCAGACTTGACGTGTCGTGTTATGTCCGATGGAAAGGAAGACAAGTATAAAAATAGGCAGCTGCTAATTAATGTGACTCCAATATTTGTATAACTCTCAAGTACCCGTAATGGCTTCAATATAGTATAGGCGAAGTGAAAACTATTAACAATAAGTTAAACACATTCTACTGGTGAATCAACCTGAACGAATACGTCATAAACAAAGCAGACATTTAAAGAAACACCGTAAATCCGTTCGCTAGACGCTCAAACTTCACCAAATTGTATTCTAAAAAGTCGACGCGGACTTAAACCTCAGACGAAATTAATGTTTTTCATACGTCTTAATCCTGATGAATCTGTAGTTTGATAGGACGCCTCAAAGCACTATCTCGATTACATTTCAGAGCGTGCTTTAGTAAAAAATATTCAAAGAAATTTTCTCTCTTTAGGCAAGACAGATTAATGAGTTCTGATATTGTGATGTTAAATATCAAAGACGTTTGAGGAGTCTTGTCAGGGTTGTAGATCCTTTATTACAAATATTTATCTTTGTATTTTTGTCAACCAGATATTACTGTTGGTGTTAATGTAATAAGTCAGTCATGGCACAGAGTTCAATCGACTCAAAGGCGTCATAAGTTGGTGTGGCTCCTTTAACCTTGGCATATCGTAACCGCAGCCTTAAAGCGAAGCGACCAGGCAAAGCGATGAGCTTAACATGTGAAACGTTGTCGGCAGCGTTAATCGTTGAGCGCTCATCAGTCAAGCAGGCACTGCGGCGACAGTACAACCCCGCACCTCAACCCTTGTAGGAAACACCTGACGTCACGACTTTAAGCTTAGCCTCGTTTATGTTCTCCTAATACCTTGAACGCAAACAGCGAGGCAAATAAATGTTGGGAGTTGCTTTTTGTGAATCACACAACCCAAATATGTATTAACTTGATTAGGTAACGAAATACTCTTTTTATGTAGGTATGTAGCTAAGTATCCGAGTAATAATAATATGCCCTTTTAACGTCCTCTTCCTGGGCACGGGCCTCCCTTCAATATGAGGGCGATTCAGGTCATAATCCACCATGCTGGCCCAGTGCGAGTTGGCGGATTTCACATGTCTTTCAAAAAATTTATTAGATTTGATTTGGTAAGATATACAAGTTTCCTCACTGCACTGTAAGCAAGTGATAATCATATAGACATTATGATCCGCACATAGATTTTGAAATCCAAGCATCCAAGTAAAGTGTTAAATAAAATGTATATTTTAATGTTTAATAATCCCTAAATTAAGTAGGTATATAGACAGTCAATATAAAGTCAAATTTAGTCCTTAGATATTCTTAACTCAATATTTACTTACATACGCTTACAGCGTCCTGAACTAGGTCAATCAGTGTAATAAACCCGAATTTTAAAGTTTATCTACCTGATACCTACTTTAGCCCCAGGGCTCTATTAATTTCCAAATAGGTGCGTAGGTAATTATTTGTTGAAGTTACTTTATTATACTTAGTCTAAATTATATTTGCGCCTCAAATAAGCTTTTATAGGTCTGCTCGCGACTTCTGTTGTGTAGGTAGTTGCGTATCTAGTTTTCATTAAAATTCATTCTGTAGACTCAGCGGGACTCATGGATGGATCGATTAAATAGTCAAAAATAGCTTTAGTACCTATTCGAATTCTAAATAATTATTATTTTACATGTTCACCTAAAGCACCATTAAAGTTTTATTATATTAGCTTAGAGATTAATATTAAACCTAGCTGGTTAATAATCTTCTCAAACTTACGAAACCCAACGTGAAAATATTCCTTACCTGTGAAAAAAGATGGCAGTTAGTAATTATTTTCACAAATACGCGTAATAATATGAAATTTGATTTAAATTACAGTGAAACCGGATTATATAAACCCCATTATGTAGGTATCTATCTATTGCTAATGATTATAGCTTTAAGGACACGATAGTAATATTACCATACGTATTACTAAAGGACTTGGACCATCCACCTAAAATTTACAGCATGCAGAGAGCATAAAACGATATTTTTCCGAATTTGTATGTAATCCCTGTGAATTATATCGGAGGGCACCAGGCCAACATGACTGCAGGGGATCATCCGGATAGTCTCGGTGTGTCGTGTTTTCTGGACGCCTTCCAATTCCACTTGCGAGTCGATAATTCCACGAATTGGTGTAGTAAGTAAGATACACGATGGTAAGTCATGGGCTCGAAGTGTTGTGCATCCGTAGCACTTCCTACTAATATTATAAATGTGAAAGTTTGTGAGTGTGGATGTATGTATGTATGTTACTCCTTCACGCAAAAACTACTGAACGGATTTGGATGAAATTTGGAACACAGATAGTTTATAACCGGGATTAACATATAGGATACTTTTTATCCCGATAATCCCGAAATTTTTGTTACGTTAAATACTACGCGGACGAAGTCCGTGGGCACAGCTAGTTTCTCATAATACCTACCTATACAAAATGTTGTGCAGGCACAGTCAACATCAAAATTGATAATTAAGTAATCGATACGCTCACCAAGGATGACTTTAAGTTGAACTTTTACTTTACAAATAGGTAAAAATTAGTGATATTTTAGACAACACTTTGCAAGACTTTTTATAATTTTTAGTTGATATTTTCTTGCTCAACTTTGGGACAAATTACTTTATGATATAGTCCCGGATATAGTCCCCTCTTTACACGCACCACCTCCCGGCTCCACCCGGGGTCCATAATAATGCACCATATAAAACTCATTAGCATTTTAAATGATGTCGTTTCGCGCCGGCACCGCACGCCGGGTTTTTATGTTAATGTAATTTTCGTTTCTCTTATAGGTATATGAGCGTTAGTCGATTATACATTTATCATACCGATTGTGACAAATAACAAAATTAATTATACTTATAGACTTCTAAATAATTAATAATTAAGGTAATTAATAATAAAACCAAATAAATGTGTTGTGTAACTAATTATAGGATTCAGACACTAATTAGATACAATAGCTCGTTAGTGTTAACAAGCTTTTATCAAACAAATAACTACTATACAAACAACAGCTAACTTTAAAACAAATAATAATAATCTGTAATAAATATAAATATCTAAGACCTGGTTGCAGAGTCGTTCAATAAGTTTTAAGTCGAAATTTAACATTAATATGTCATTAGATCAATGTCAAATCCATACATTTAATGACGCCTTTTAATTAATTGAACGTCTAAGCGTGAACCCTAATATTGGAAGCATTGACACCTACCTAATTGTAAATTATAATTACGAATGAAATAAGATGTTCAAGCAAGTCTACCTGGGGTTGGATCTATATTGAACACGAATAACTATGTGACTTTAATTTGAGTCATCAGCAGTATCTTAACAAATATCAAGAAGCTTCTACTCTTCAGTTCATGGCTCGAAGCCGCAGCTGAGTCCCGCAATTTATTAGGAGCCAATGAACAGCGCAGAGTTCACACAAGAAGCGTGAATTATGCACCCGCCTCGTGTAACATGTCCCGCAGAATGTCATCCTACGCTCTTCATGTTAATTTAATTTGGGCGTGTAGTCAAACATTATAATACCGAAGAGATTGGCTCAATCACCTCCTACCGCCGCATACTATCCTGGTGAGTTATTCAAATAGATTATCTCCACGTCGTCGCTAGGGATTAATTTGTAATTGATATAGTAATTATTCAGTGGCATGTTAGGTATGTAAGCATGTTAATCTTAGATCAATATTTGATGCCAACAGAAAACCGCACTTCAGAAGGCACGGTAAGCTAACGGTCTCAACGGTCGGTTAACACAAACATCTTTGAGCGCAGTCGGCCTGATAATTTAATAATTTAGTAGAACCTGTAAATTCCCTTATAAATTATATTCCAACGAGCGGTTAACAATATTATATTATGTTCATTCGTTTCAACAAATTAACATTGTGACAAATGACACGGGATAATTTATTTACCCGAAAATTCGCGGCGGAGCGTCCGTTTTCATTAACCGACTGTTGTTGAAAGCCGAGCACAAAACCTCGGTGGACAGCTAGCCCAAACCACACGGCCGGCGCGGCGTACCTGGGCGGGCGTTTAACTACTCTTCATCGCATAATGCTTATACTTATATGTATTGTGTGTGACCGTGTTAAAAATATTTATTGATTTGATCGGTTCTTTACAAAAATTAGCAATCCAAAGACTACATTGTCTCTGTTCCTGTACAACACGGGTTCCAGTTTGGTCAATGAAAACCACCACCCAGTCAAAAGCATTTTTTACACATTATGAATAGTGCAATGCAGTTGAACGTCTAGGTATAAGTTTTGCTCCCTAGTAAGCTCAAGAAGTTAAAATGTATGCAAAAAATTAAGTCGTGTGGTTGGTCACAAACATCACCTTGGTTGTTCCACAGCAGTTGGTTTTAAGCAGATTAAGTGTAAAACTTTTCAACTGAGCTGAAGTTACTCTTTTCCCACACACCGCATAAAGAGTCTTAATGAGTCAGCTAAACTTTTAATTAATTCGGCACGCTAAATATAATATAAAGAGTAAGAATGCTATAACAAAGTTCACAGAAAAATTATAGCAAAGTAAATCTTCTATATATATAAAAATGAATGTTTGTCTGTATGTCCTTTATAGAATCGTAAACTATGCATTTGATCATGTCATGATCCTTGCATGAGCCCACAACGGTTTCTGAGTTGGTACGACCAATATATGACAGCGTAGCAACGCGCGCAGGGTACAGCTAATAGTATATATTAAATATCTTCTATAGTAAACAATACAACAAAATAAAATTTTGCCACAACGTAACATAAATCTCGAAAATATTTGAGTCTAAAAGTGGCATCAAATCCAAACTTGTGCGTGAATTAAAAATAAGTACACTAAATAATAATATTAATTAGTTACTCTAGGACATTTTAAGAAAAAAGAAAACTAATCCAAGAAATAACGGAGTTAAACGAGACAATCAATCTAATGTTTGAGACAGAGGACAGAGCCCTCTCTTCGTTTTGTTCCTAGAAATGTGTCAAAATTAGTACTATTTTCACGAATCGAAGCCCGAACGAAACAAAAGGGCTTGTAAGTAGCACCTCTGATCGCGTCTTGCGAATACCTTCTCTGCCAAATACTAACAGCCCTTTGATGTGCCATCGTGTATACACGCAGCTGGTTCGTTTCACTGCCGACGGTGCCTACCAATGGATAATTTGCTTTAAGATGCGGCTGTTGCTATAGTGAGCTCCGCACGAGCGAGGATATCAATATTAATTCTCAGAATATCGCCCACGTGACATCTAATTTTAGAGTCACACGTGAAATGAGCTACAAGCTTGCCTGGCAGGTCTAGCATTGCCAGCTGTGACAAGACAAATGGTGAGATAAATTGATTTTACCTCTTTCTCTCGCATGCATTAGAGGGACAGCAACTTAATGCAACATGACAATTGGCGCGCTCGTCGACCTACTGGAAGACTCTGGTCAACAGATGCTACAAGACACATCAAATAAGGAAGTAATTAGTTTCGTTATTGCTTCTCATAAAAAAACTTAAGAAGATAAAATAATGTGTCTCTAGTAAAAAACACGACCATCTTGTCTTGTTTAGAGTCTCCTCTAGTTTTCCTCATTCCACAAATTCCAATTCACTCCGACAATTACTTACAAATTCCATTAGATTGTCGCATCTTGTAAATTAAAAATGGCCCCTGAAATCCCCTGAATTCGTGGCATGAAAGCGCTTTAAAAGAAACGAGGAAAATGCCGGCCGAAAGCCTATTTCACACGCTCCGGTTGCCGGCGGCGGCTATTACCCAAGTGCCATTGTGACTGAATTGCAGTTAAACGACATTCTGGGTACCTATACGGAAAACGCAATCATTGCTAATTTAGTCGGTCGCAATACGCAAATTACCGCATTAACGCAGGATATATACAGTACTTACTTGAATGTAAACTATTACTGGCAAAAATACCTACTTTATTTTGTCATCTAGCTGACATTCCAAAATACATTCATCACACCGCAGCGAGTATAAGCCTGGAAGCGAAGCGAAAAGTTCTGAAAGGTGTTTGGTATAAACAATGAGTCTTACTCGGTATCTTAGTAGCCCAACTCCATCGCCAACTAGTATAACAATTCGGAAAACAGAATGCAATAGTCATTCGGCAAGCGATGCTTCACTTTCATCATAGATAATTTTAAATGGAAGCATTATATTTTTGAAAATATTATTCTTACAGAAATCCTACTACAAATGAGCTTCCTGAGTTTTCTCCCAGAGCGTTCACTACAAACAGATACCCGTGTGGACGTTGTAAATGGCAGGCTCTAAAGTGTTTAAACGTTAAAATAAATTAATACACGCTATAAGTAAATATTGCTAATAAAGAATCAACGGAATTAATACAATGAACACTTTGCAGCGAGTTGTTGAAAGTTCCACGCCGAGTTAATTGACCGTGGATATTGACGGCGGCCGCCCGCCTCACGGTCATTGGCTTACATTACATACATCATTGAGAATAAGTTATTTTTCAGTTGCAGTAGTTATAAGTATGACGGAAATATAATAGAACCGTGTAACTTGGTTTTATCTTTAAATGAGTAAAAAAATACAGGAGATATCAGTTGTACCAAAGGGTTAATAACAAAGGGTTAATCAATGGGATCATTATTTACATAGTTTGTTCAGAACATGGGGATGTGTGCAGTGCACTGGTGTGGGGCCGCGGACGTAACGTCAACGAATTAAGGGCATTGAGTGCGGTCCATATCACTTATTGTATACTGAATTTATATCAAGTTTAATATTAATAATAATGTTTATTATTTATTTTGACTGGTAAAAAGTCAGTAGCTACTCATGAGACTACAAATAATCTTAATTTGCCTTCAATCCTTACGTCCATGAATTTGTTTCAGGAGGTTAAATGTTAATATTAGCAAAAACACCTCGAGCTGCGAAGAACGCATACACTCGAGCAAAACAAGGCTTCGTTAGACTAAAAAACTCATATTCAACGACAAAAAGATTCATTCGTTCAGAACTTTCTTCAGTAAATAGGTTCCAAAAATTACTTTTCTACCAGGCATCCATAAGGCGTAAAATGTTCGACGTACAGCTTTTTAACACGACGCTCCACGCTCACAGAGACCTTGAGGTGGAATTTCTTCGCGTATTGTTCGCGGGCGCCCCCATTCCGAACGGATTATAAAGTTTAAATTGGTTTACGTAGGCATCGTCGGAGGAGGAAGCAATCTCGGCGCCTGCACCGCGGCGTGATGTGACGTATAGGGCTGGCACGTGGTAGATAAAATAAACACTCGAAAATTGTTCAATCCTAAATTCATCACAGGATCAAAATCTGTGAAACAGAAATGAATGGCATTCGTGCATAAACTGGGAAACGAGTGGGGTGAGCCGTGTGATAACAAGGGGAGGGAGGTTCAGTCAAGGCGGTAAAGCCGATCGCATGTCTTGGCACTTTCTTCCGTTATCATACTTGGCACCGAATTATATGACATAAAACTGCTTAATTTAAAATCTCATCTCTTCGCCACCCCTCATTTCTAAATGAATTTAGTTGTCAAATCTATGACTTAATTTTTATAGGGCACGTGTCACGTCACTGGCGACAGACGGGAGACACACGTCTTATTTACGCAACAAAAAGCAATTGCATGCAAAACGTTGTAGCGTTGATTTTGCCTTAGTATTCATTATGAGATCTTAAAGGGTATTGCGTATTTAAAAATATTTAGCATGGAGATAAGGGATAATTTTTTAAGTTAATTGTTGGTATTTATGTGCTTATTTACATTAGTAAACCAAACTCAGTTTATTGTCGACGGTTTAAATATGAGACTTCTGTGAACACTTGTGGGTCTTGTGGAATGAAACAGTCCAATAATTAATACTCTCACTTTATATTCCGATAGCGTAACGTTGTACAAGGAATTATCTTCCAATACTTTTTTTAATGGCGTCCTCTCCCGCTTTTTTACCAATCAAAATAGAAGTCATATTACGAACAAATAATGTTGAATTATTGTTTACAATGCCAAATTAATATGATGATTAACTAAATTATTAATTATGAATTTTAGATATAATAAGGTATAGGTATATCACTTAGATATCATTGGGAGTAGATGTTATACGTCACAACCGCTGGGCGCCTATGTGCTGCTTGTTAACACTTCCTATACGTTTCAAATCATCTTTTTATTCACAAAAATATCTTTTTTATTAGCTTCTAAATTTAATATTGCCTTTTTTGGTGAGTTCTAAAAACGCAGTATCAGTTATCACATCCATGTTTTCGGCAAGCAGTGCCAGTGGCCCAATTCATTAATGCAAGTAACCCATTTGATACCTCCTTGCACAAGTAAAGGGAGCACACGAACACCGAAGGTGGTGTTCCGCCGCCGTGACGTCACGTCCCCTGAGACGCCGCGCCGTCGCGGCGCCGACGCCCTTCTACAAAGTAGAATGATGCCCCATCGATGCTATTCTAACGTGTTATTATATTAAAATATATTTTGACCAGTAGGGCACAACGAACCCACCTTTAAGGTATTGATACTCAATATGTCTCAATCTTATTATGATTGCCTAGTAAGTAGTTCTTTCTTGCAGCTTGTCATGAAATAATTGTGAGAAGAAATATATTTATTCTTTGAACTAACTTAAGTGCTAGAGCCCGTATTAATAAATCGATCTCAAGTCTGAGAGCGGTCCTAAGTAAGCTGTTGAGATGCCATTATTTGTAATGGTATAACAAAAATATTGACATTTCCAAGATCGATTTATTAATACGGGTACACATATTTAATAGATTCCTAAGTTTGATGCACCATACAAAACATGATAGACGATATTGCTGTCTCAAACAGGCAACATTTGAGTAGGTAGTGTTTAATTATTAGACCGTAACTCTTCCACAGACATGTGTATCTTGCCCGTCTTAACCTACGGTGCTCAAACCTGGTCACTGACTGAGCTACAGAAATCCAAACTCAAGGTTTGCCAAAGAGCAATGGAGCGCAGCATACTACATGTTAAAAGGACGGACCGCGTCAGAAACACTACCCTGCGCTCCATCACTCGGATCGCTGACGTGGGCGAGAAAACAGCAAAGCTGGAGTGGGACTGGGCCGGCCACGTGGCACGCATGGATCCGCAAAGGTGGGCAAACCGTATTAATACCTGGACGCCCAAAGATGGTCACCGACGTCGCGGCAGACCAAGGCGAAGATGGTGCGACGATTTGAACACCTTTGCGGGTAAATCGTGACCACAACAAGCCGAAGATAGGGACCTGTGGCGTAAAAAAGGGGAGGCCTTTGCCCAGCAGTGGGACATAAAATAGGCTACAAAAAAAAAACAAAAACTCTTCCAAACTGTACAAAAATCAATTAAATAATTAAAAACCAACTCTATGAAGTCGATATACCACTTAATTATAAAATAAACCCAAAGTATTACATAATATTCCGATGGTGCTAATAATGTTATCAAACATGTAATTATCTCTCGTACATGACCGTTACTAGTCAGCAATCATCACGGCGTGTGATCCCATCGTGGTGATTGATGGATTGCGCCTAATTAATGCCTAATGATAATTGAATTTAATTAATGTTCAAATTAACGGTAATATAGATCAGGAATGTGTACCTTATAGCAAACAGGTAGTAGTCAGTTATCATAGTTTGCGTCTTAAAATTGTTGTGTGTATATTCTTTGAACTAAGCAATTATTTTATAGATTCAATCTATGATTCGGACAAGTGATAATATAGTAATTGAGTTAGGAACGAATTACACACAGCGTATCGGGCTAACGTGGGACGCGTATTTGGATGCGGCTCCCGCTTCCTTTTATCATAGCTTCCAATTAAACTATCGAAACTTGCGCTCGACGCACACCCTGAACATTTGCTATAAATTCATCCCGCAATTATTGAACTACTCAAAATCTGTGTATACAAACGTTACCTCTAGAAAACGCGAAAACGTCTTAGTATGTCCATTGCCTCGAGTAGCTCGGGTCTTATAAATTTATCCTTGGAACTCTTCGTCCTAAACCCCTTGCAAGAAGATACACCTTGTGTATAACCAATTAACAATAGTTATCTGATATTGTTGAAAGTAAGTTACCATATAATTATTGATCTATGAATAAACGCTTTTAAAATGTCTCAGCTCCGCCATATTCTCGTCTCACAAGGAAATTATTTGCGTATGAAAAGCTTTAATAATAGGTATATGATTTGTTTTGCGTTCAAGGGTGCACATTTATATTCATAGGAAGGAGCCGCTGTATACGTTTTGATTATGTTTTGTAAGACATGTTGTAACAAATAAATTTGACAAGTTAGTGATAAATAAATATGTGTATAAATTAATTGATAAAAGCTCCCTCTGGAATATATTTTAGGAACTAATACCTCATGCACTAGTACTCAGAGACATAAAAGTAATTGGATTTCGTAAAGAGTTCAAGTATGGATAACTAGATGGCAGTATATTAACGTAGAATTTGAGATTATGTTTACTCATTAAATCGTTAAATAAAAACATATTAAGAACTACAGTATATTATATTTAATATAACTTATCATACATCAAAAAATATAAAAGACATATATATAAATAATAGATGCACATCTTCGCTAGACTGTGGTTTCTTAACGTAATTTTGATAGTTAGACTGTGGCAACTAATTAGCGTTCTTTCTTTTGGATTGTGTGACGTGGAGGACGGACGTACACAATTTTCTCTAATTAAATATCTTATTAATAATAATAAGGCGTAACAAAATGAAATTATTACGACCTCCCGACCCATCTAAAATGTGAGTATTGAAATTTAAATTAAAATAATCAAATTTTAGTATTGTCAAATAAAACATCCACGCGGTCTCTAATGAAAATTATTTCTTTGTTAACAGGGGTCGTTCGTTATACTTATAGTTATATCTAAACTAAACATAAAAAACTTAATCATAATATAAAGTGATGTAAAATCCCGAGTTCATCAGGCATACCATGTGACGCATATCAGACAGGTACTTAACCAAACAGGACATACCTCAGCGTTCATATTGTCAATATGCGCAGCTGGCGCTGATGCGTACGAAGTGACCCTGAAGGTTTGTGAAGATTGTACCTAAGAGTAATCATGATGATGTGGCCGCATTAACGGAAGGAAACATAATAAATACTTGGACTCGGGAACCCTGCTGTTTCTTTTGTAGTACTTCAAGTACATACCCTGCACACATGTAAACTGCTGACTGAGCTGCTGGTGAGTAACTGTGTAAAGGTAGGAAAAACACGTTACAATTGATCGCCCAACGTGATGCTTGGAGAATACTACAAGAAAAACTTAATTGAAGCTTGTTACAGTGCTAGTAATTAAGCATTTACTCTGTATAATTTAAAATAGTTAATAGTTTCTTAAGTAGGTCATTACTATTTGTGCAAAAGAATACAAATAGTAATATCTCATTGTATAGTAACTAATTCAAACTCTAATTTAGTAGGTTATCTTAATTGAATAAGAAACTGTAATTCTAATGTACTTAACTAATCATTAAACTTAATTAAACTTAATGTAATTAACTTTACAAATAATATAGTATATGTACTAACTCTTATGATTATATACCATCATTTAACATACTAAATATGGATAGAATCACTTGGATAGATTGTCTCCGTAAGGAGGAACTTGTATATGAACTTAAATATCATGGTGTTTCAGTTGACGACAAAGCAACCAGGGATGTTCTGCGTAAGCGTTACCGCCAGCTGTGCAGGCTGATACGGCAAGGCATTGTCAGGCCAGAGGACTATCAACCGCCGACTCCAGCTGATGAGGTATGTCTTTGTTTGGAACCTGTAACTGAACTGATTGCGTCACATGGTAAACTGATCCCAGGAGACTTAACATTAAAAAGTATATTGGCTCGTGCACAATACTACATTATATAAACTAGCTCGTTTGTTAGGTACATAATCAAATGAGTCACTTTAATTTAAAACTATTGATAAAAAACAATAAACTATTTTGTAATTCTAAAAATAACTTAACAATTTAATAATAAAATATGATGTGGGTATTCTACTAAAATAATTTCATGACATACCCACTGGCGCTCACTCTGGAATTTATAAAATCTGATAGGCGTTTGACATTGTACTATTCGTAGAAAAATATGTATAGGGATGTCAAAGATAAGGTTAATAATTAATCAAACTGAAAAATGAAATATGTTTTCATTTATTAGGACTTTTCTTTATCTAATATCTACGTAACAAAACACTTATTAACTGGTATGCTCAGACTACTTTGGCAAATATGTTAAGTTGTTTCCTATACGGAACACAACAGGCAATGCTATGTTTTCTTGGTGCATGGTAGGTATTTAAAGTTTATATACGTAGATAATGGTCCTCACTTAATTTGTAAACAATTTAAAACTTACTATTTAACTGAATGTTTTCAACATTTAGTACAACCCTAGGTATTATCCACAAGTTAAGGTTTATGGCTTGAAAGACATTCATCCATCGTAAAGATTTTGGAAAATAGCATATTAATGATATATTATATTAAAACATGAAGACTTACGGTCATAAATATTAACTGTGTTAGTAAAGTATGTAAGAAAAGTAAATGAGAATAGGGTGATAGATTTTTCCAAATTATCGATAAAAATAAAATGAATAAGCAAGGATGCATTATGAATGAATGTGGAGGAATGTAAGGAATGTAAGGAATGCTGGCATGGTGATATTAGACGCGGTCTATCATGAATTTAAAATATATTTACTACAAATCCATAGTATAAACATTCCATATTATTCTATTGGTTTAATGTTATACGATTTGGGCCTTCATGTCAAACATTTTCGTAGTTGCTTAGTTCATGGATATTTAATTGCCTTTACTTAATGCTAACTACATGTTTGTACTTAATTTTAGAATCCTTATGTGATTCTACTAATAAACCCACAGTATGAACATTCCATATTATTATATTGGTCTAATGTTATACGATTTGGTACCTAATGTCAAACATTTTCGTAGTTGCTTAGTTCTTGGATATTTAATTGCCATTACTTAATGCTAGCTACATGTTTGTACTTAATTTTAGAATTCTTAAATGATTCTACTCTAAACTTAAAATAAACTCATAGTATATACATTCCATATTTATATATTGGTTAAATGTTATACGACTTAAAACTTGAAATCAAACATTTATAACAGTTGCTTATTTCGTAGGTATTTAATTGCTATGACTTAATGCTAACTTCATGTTTGTACCTAATTTTAGAATCCTTAGATGATTCTACTCAAAACTTAAATTATAAACTTGAGTTATGAATGTCTGAGTCTTTAAAATCTTTTAATACTTAAATTCCTTAACAATTGGAGTGCCTATTGTTATTCGTTAGTGTCTAGTAGCTGTACATACTATACTATAATAATTGCACTATTAGGTTATTAAAACTTTGATTTAAAACTTAACTGAAAAAACTACATTGACTAGTTACTTACAATAATATTACTCAAATTAGTAACTACTCTTTGTGAGACTTAATATAACATTAATTTAATTTAATTCATCTACTTAGTTATAACAACATACTTCTTCTAATTTTTCTTTAGGTAAAATTATGTTTGAAATGTATTTTTTCTCCGTCTTAATTTCTAAACCTGTTAAAAAAAAAATATTTTCATTACTGAAAACATTTTTTTGACCGAGGTAGGGTGTATTGTAACAAATAAATTTGACAAGTTAGTGATAAATAAATATGTGTATAAATTAATTGATAAAAGCTCCCTCTGGAATATATTTTAGGAACTAATACCTCATGCACTAGTACTCAGAGACATAAAAGTAATTGGATTTCGTAAAGAGTTCAAGTATGGATAACTAGATGGCAGTATATTAACGTAGAATTTGAGATTATGTTTACTCATTAAATCGTTAAATAAAAACATATTAAGAACTACAGTATATTATATTTAATATAACTTATCATACATCAAAAAATATAAAAGACATATATATAAATAATAGATGCACATCTTCGCTAGACTGTGGTTTCTTAACGTAATTTTGATAGTTAGACTGTGGCAACTAATTAGCGTTCTTTCTTTTGGATTGTGTGACGTGGAGGACGGACGTACACAATTTTCTCTAATTAAATATCTTATTAATAATAATAAGGCGTAACAAAATGAAATTATTACGACCTCCCGACCCATCTAAAATGTGAGTATTGAAATTTAAATTAAAATAATCAAATTTTAGTATTGTCAAATAAAACATCCACGCGGTCTCTAATGAAAATTATTTCTTTGTTAACAGGGGTCGTTCGTTATACTTATAGTTATATCTAAACTAAACATAAAAAACTTAATCATAATATAAAGTGATGTAAAATCCCGAGTTCATCAGGCATACCATGTGACGCATATCAGACAGGTACTTAACCAAACAGGACATACCTCAGCGTTCATATTGTCAATATGCGCAGCTGGCGCTGATGCGTACGAAGTGACCCTGAAGGTTTGTGAAGATTGTACCTAAGAGTAATCATGATGATGTGGCCGCATTAACGGAAGGAAACATAATAAATACTTGGACTCGGGAACCCTGCTGTTTCTTTTGTAGTACTTCAAGTACATACCCTGCACACATGTAAACTGCTGACTGAGCTGCTGGTGAGTAACTGTGTAAAGGTAGGAAAAACACGTTACAATGTAACGTGCGTGGGCGACATCTCGAGTCTCGAGAGCAGGGGCACAGAATTAGTAAGGGGCTACATAGACGTCAGCGACATCTTGGAGAAGGTGGCTGTATCGCGAGGCGGCTCAACTTAATACCCTCTTCTTGCGACCCTGTCGCCTTGGTACCTGGTGCACTCAACCGTGTTATTTGTTTTACAGATTAAACTCATTTCTTTAAACTAAACTCAAGACAAGGACCAACATCGATCAGCATGAGAAACGCTTATTTAAATTGCTTATAATTTTCTTACTTGACGCCGGTTAATAAATTTGTCCTTTACATTATTAAACACAACTGGGTACAACTTACAGCCTCACACGGTAAAAGGTAGATAGATAATAGGGGTAGATAGACTACATCGTTATGGCTCGCAAATGGATTCAATTTATCGAACAAAAAATAAACGTCAGTTGCCACCGCACGTGTGGCGGTGCCTCTAGAAACAGTTCCGAGCGATTCGACCTACGTTACCACCACGTAATGTTTGAGAATGTTCACGCTAAGTTAGGTTCATGGGTCGTGCGATATAGGTATTACATTTATCTAGCTAGACCAATAATTATTCTTATACCTACTGTAGACAATATGGTATTCAATACAATTGACAAATAATTTATATGGAGAGGTTATATAAAAATGTATCTAAATCTCAGATCTGCAAATCTATGTGTACTTTAATTTTCTTTCTATTGCAAAAGTTAATTATGTCACATCATGCAGAAACAATGTTCCCCGAAAAAATTAACTACACCAATAACAATAAAACTTGAAACGGTTTTTCAACAGCGTTACTCGAAAGGCGAGTCGTTCAACAAAAGACTCAATTCAATAAAGCCCAACACATAAAATCCCCAAGGAACAATAAAAGCTCAACTTTGTATTATTCCGAATATATCGTACAATTTTCTCAGATAGCCCAAAGTTCTCCATGAGTACGTGGGATTCGTATACCAGGAGTGAAGGGCGCGGAAAGAGATGGCTAATGAAAATAATCTTGAAAGTTTTTTAATTACCGCGTCTGGCGCGGCGCGGGAACCTTCTGAAATACGCTCAGATGAGCGCAGCTTCGCTTCAAAATGATTTACGTCTATTGTTCCAGCGAGAGACCGATAGTACCGTAGCGTCCCCCTCGTACGAATAAAACGTTCCCTTTGTAACTATTATATGCTCTATGATGCTCTAGCAAGTTTTGCTTTCAATAGGGTCGTTTTGTTTGGATAGCGTTAAATATATATTTCTTAATAAGTTCAGATTTTGAAAAAAAAATTCTAGAACAAGTGAGCTACCGTGCTTGACTATTATTCCAGCATCTTTACGATACTCGTTACAGACTGTCGGAAATAACTGACAACAGGTCTAACCCGGGCAGGTTTCAGGATTGCAGTTGTCCCATCGGAAAAGGCATACGTTAGACGCTCGTAATACATATTTGTCATCAGCTAAATCTGTGTCCGAATTTCATGAAAATAAGAGCAATACTGGAAATAACATTAATTTGGCATACTATTACTCTACCTAACATCTATATATATAAAACTCAAAGGTGACTGACTGATCTATCAACGCACAGCCCAAACCACTGGACGGATCGGGCTGAAATTTGGCATGCAGGTAGATGTTATGACGTAGGCGTCCGCTAAGAAAGGATTTTGATTAATTCTACCCCAAAGGGGGTAAAATAGGGGATGAAAGTTTGTTAAGTTAACCTCCACACGGACAAAGTCGCGGGCTCAGCTAGTACAATATATAATTCAACATTTCGCAAGAGAGACACATAGGGATATCATATGATAATATAAATAAACTGTCAGGTTTCATATAATAAATCACAGGTGAGACATCGCGGTGTTATCACACGGGTTTCATATAAAAGGTTTTTGAGAGCTAGACTACTTAGATTTTCCCTTCACGTTTATTTGGCGTTCGTAACTTTCAGGTGTTGAGGAGTCATTATTCTCTTAAGATCTATTCAAGCCAAAGAAATTGTAATTTTATTACAATTTCTTTGATTCAGGCTTATGTCGCAGCTTATATCCTTTTCAAATTCTCAGGAAGGCTTTTGTGGTGAAATACCAAATGAATATTGTCTGTCATATGTTATGTTGTATACTCAACAAATTCCCACAGTCAGATGCCTAAAATTGTGAGACACGGCTTACGAAAAATCTGGCAGGTATTATTTGTTACCAAACCCGACCCTTAGAAGCGCTTCTATCCACCAAAATTCGCCACTTAACGTCAGGGCTGTCAAAATTACACACAACTAAGATCGAAGATTGGCTTTTATTGACACATCATCAGCCCCCGATGGAGTTAGGATTAGTTGGCGGTAAATTAGTAATAAAGTGGAATTCAGGGAGCAACTTCGGAGCACGATCCACTTGTACTGTTGATTAAGACTTTAATGGTTCAAGTTTTCGAATAAATGTGAGGTTTTATTAAGTTAATCTTGTTTCATGTTATTTTAGCTTGGTGATTTTCGACTTCTGTTGGCAATTGTTTCCAATAAAATAAAATAAAGCAATGTTATTAAGATCTCAAATCCTAGCAATTGTTTACAATTTGAAATAATCAAACAAGAAAATATTCAAAATTGATAAATCGAGTTGTTTTTCATGCAACGCAATTTGCCATGGTTTGGGTGTCACTAGGATCGCCCCAGTCCATTGTACGGTATCCATAGTACAAGCGTTGCATAGTTTGGCACCGTACAGTTGGTGTTCGCCGTCCGAGCTCTGCGGGGGACGAGGGGGGGTTACAAACAGAACAGAACAACAGCAGCGGCAGATACAAGAATAAAAAGCTATCTTCCCAATATCAGATAAGATGAGGGAGGATGTTACCCATTCAAAAATTCGTGTCAATAAACCCTTTAACCAAATATGTCACAGTACCAGGATCTCAATAGTTAATAGGAGGTTAAGTCCGAGTAGCGTACGCCAATTTAGCAGTACTAATTGAAAGCAACCCGGCCAGAGCCTTGCGGGCAACTGCAAACAAGTTTAAAGTTGAAACTGTTAGACATATTGGGGAGGCAGACAAATGTACCCCGATCCGAGTGCGATTGCCAAAGGCTTAGGGCACATAGACATTGATAGTTAGAAGTTTAGTTTCAAATTCGTGTTGAGTAGAGACACATGTATTCGTATACACTCGCTTTATAAACAAGAGAAACCAGACTGTTTAATGAGACAGTGCCTAAAAATGTAGGTAGTCCACAGACATAATGGATAATTTTATTACATTTCTAGTTAACTATAAAACAGAAATCTTATTGTATTTTAGTTGCTATTCCTGAATATAATATAATGTGTGCTACGTGAATGTTATAACACCGTTTGCGCGCATTTGTAATTCAAATATTTGCACAACACACTAAGTGCGAGACTTTATACCAGGGTACAATAAGTGCGTAGAAATACAACATCACGCACCACTATTGTTTGCGAGGCACATAAACCAGTACTATACAACAATGGAAGTCCTTAAAAGGACCGTAAATCTGACTTGATGCGTGCACGGCGTTAAATAAAGAGTGGCGAGAGTTATACAGCCCGTGAGCGGGTCATAAAAATGGTGATTTTATTGGGGTCGCATGTTTCAAAAGATCGCAGCCACTCAGTGAAAAATATTCTGCTGGTGAAAATTTGCCGTAACGTTAACTCCGAGTCTGTTATGACATCGTGGTATGTGCATTACTTCAAACATTAATTGCAAAAGGTCGTCGAAGTTACCGCCGCTCGCCGGAGTTTTACATGTAATTCAATTTACCTACTTCATTTCATAACGGCGGAAGATCATTCGGATAGTCGATTGGAAGAATTCTTCAAGTTGCAGAAGAAATAAGAAGAAAGTGGGGAGGCTAAACGCCGATTCACGCGCTCTAATTGAAACAAGCTGCGCTCAAAGTTCTCTCACAAAGGGGAGAGCCGACTGGGACTCAGCAAAAAGCGGCGCCGAGCCTTCATTTCACCGAGTTATGGGAGCAATGATTTAGTGGAGCGAATATTTTGCGCCGAAACCTGCTTCGACGTTGCTGAATCGACTATTACGATGGAATGAGAACGGGCATCTTCTATGTCACCTCTATGATCGAGATATTCAAATTCGGTTGCGGCTGTATTATTGGCAATCATTGCTGTATAGATGGTGGGCACCATGGGTTCAGGTTCAAATTCAAATCGTTTATTTTGTTTAGGCCTACGGGGGCACTTACAAATTGTCAAATTTACATTTTTTTTTTCTTATATCTACAACCGGATCGGAACGCGACCTCGACTGAGAAGATCCGGCAAGAAACTCAGCGGGCTTGTCTTTTTACAGCATGACTTAACCAAACCTGTCATATTTTAAATATTTTGTTCAACTCTCGTGTTGCATGTGTCTCGTGTGCAACACTCAAATGATCTACAAAACTGTGTAAACTGCATTTACGATTAACATTCACCAAAAAATATTCAAGAAAATGTTTGTAATAAACTTTAATAGTATTCGAAATATTCACACAATTTCAAAATTAGCGACAATTACTTAAATTAAAAAAAAAGTGTTCGAATTACGATAATGTCATGCGTATTTCATTCTACGGCCGATACTCATCCAAACCTCTAAGTATTTATTTGGCATTTGAAACACCCCCTGCAAAAACAAACGACAAAAGGAACACTACGCAGAAGAATAGCAAATGTTCGTCGGTCCGAAAGAATGGCCGCGCAAAGCGAGAGTTATCTCCGCGAATAGCGCGAGGCGATGATTTATGCCGGTCGTCACGACTCCGAGCCGCGGCTGACAAATGAGCTCCCCGCCACCACGCGTTAATCACAATTTTAAACTCACCCCGCCCCCTGGGACGAGTTCAATCTTACCAAAACAGGTTGTCACGTTTTATGTTTCTCGGGGAAATATACCAACATCTATTCACAGGGTGTTACACTCTATTGGCAGGTCCAATTAGTTCATATACTCCCAAATACACCCGAGGTCATGTTACGGGTCGTATTGCGTCATGTTCTATCTTGACTTCACCTTCTTCATTGTAATAGGTCGTCTGGCCCATTTCCCGTGATGCTTTCGACTTTCCTCTCCACATCAAGAGAAGCTTATATTGCAATATTATTTTAACTTAAGCCTCTTCGACACACTATCGAGCATTAGTGAGTGCTATGCTAATTTGAAGTCAGTATATTTGCACTTAACACACCGCGCAATACTTAGCGCTACAGCGCACCTGTACACCCAACTTTCAGCACATCTAAGTGTCTGTACCACGTTCTAACAGTAAAGACGGTATAATGTTTATCTGCAGTCATTATCCAATGAATAACATCATAAATTGGGGGTGTTCCAAATATGCAGGCACTTAAATTTCAAAATGCGTGATAGTTTGGGACATGGTTTACACAAAACTATAACTAACCATCCTACTAATATTATAAATGCGAAAGTTTGTGAGTGTGGATATTTGTTACTCTTTCAGGCAAAAACTACTGAACGGATTTGGATGAAATTTGGAAAACAGATAGTTTATAACCGGGATTAACACATAGGATACTTTTTATCCCGATAATCCCGAAATTTTTGCTAAGTTAAATACTACGCGGAAGATGTCGCGGGCACAGGCTAGTTAAACAAAAAAGTCCTTCGATATATTGGAATTTCATAAGTTTCTTGTCTACAGCCAAGTCAGCTCAAATACCGCTGGAGATCGCAACGAGGAAAACAAAATATAAACCTAACTCGTAGAATTGCATCTATCACGGAAAGCAATCGTTTTCTGGTTGCACCGGGACCGCTGGCAGTCGGGCGGACGACGGAGCGGTCGCGTGGCCCAATTTCACGAGCCAACGGGTGGCATCCGCGAGATGCGATATCGAATTCTATAACAACTAGACGTAGTGATACGTTGGTGTGTTTGTTGCAGATGTTTCAAATTTTAGAAAACATTAATCATATACCTCAGAAATACATACAGCCGTTGTTATACAAATTTTGGTTTAGAACGCGTGATCTTGTGAATTTACAAACAATCATTTGCACGATCAAGCAATTGTGGAAATAATTATTTCTAGGTATCACACAAAATCAACATTTTTAATGAACAGCAAAATATAAATAAAAATCGTAATATTGAAACAAGAAACCAATTAATTTCCGCTGATTGCCAACGATTTGAATATTCCGCTAACAAGGACCGCTGAATAAAAACAAAAAAGAAAGAAAACCAGCGGCCGATCGTTCGGACCCTATGAAAAACTTTATCTGAAATATATTCCGTTTCACTGACTCCCTTTTGACAATTTATTCGGTGCCTTTTAAGGTTTTATTTAACTTAATAAAACCGACCTCACCAAGGCCGCAGCAACGAGAGAGAATAGCACACAAAATAGCCCAAGAACATGGGTACGATAAATTTTATCTTTCATATAAGTATACCACTGTGTCGTCGGAACACGCCCCGAACGGATAATTCCCAAGAACTAAATCGCAAAAGTATGTGTTCCACGTGGGAGCGTTTAGACAATCGCCAGCCTCGTATCGCGCGCCGCGTTTATTACGCAACGATAGTCCCTTTATCTCAGCCGTCTCGTTACAAACGCGATCCACTTACGATATAATCGCGAGTTCCTTCGCAACAATTCACATTATCGTAAATTTAAAGTACCTACAGACATTTGCAATTTATGAGACGCGAATTCCAAATACGTCCTTTATTCGGCTATTACGCGACTTTATATTTGAACTCTCCAAATTTGGTAGGTTCTAGGTGTAATAAAATATTTTTTCGAGTGCGTAGTTCATCGTTTTTGTACAATCAATCATTTAAATAATCTTAAATGTTTTTAACCGTGTATTTCTAATCAAGGTATGTAACTTTTCATTACTCATACTCTGAAAGTAGGTCTGAAGTTGCCTGAGGAGCGGGTTGAAAGTAATACTCTTCCGGCCCGGGAGAATCGCTTTCAACTGACAGCTATCAAATAAATAAAAATAGTTCCATTTTCACATTTCTATGGAACCATGTTCATACTTTTTCTACAGTCACTCAATTACTGCACGATGTAAAATTGAAATAACATAAAACTAAGTATTCATTAAAGAATATATACTTTTTCATTACTCATACTCTGAAAGTAGGTCTGAAGTTGCCTGAGAAGCGGGTTGAAAGTAATACTTTTCAGGCCCGGGAGTTTCGCTTTCAACTGACAGCTGTCAAATTATAAAAAAAACTAGTTCTATTTTCACATTTCTATGGAACCCTGTTCAAACTTTTTCTACAGTCACTCAATTACAGCACGATGTAAAATTGAAATAACATAAAGTTAAGTATTAATTCAAGAATATATTTTTTTAAATGACTTAATTATAATTTAATTTCAACAACTTCTTTAAAATAATATAGATTTGGGCAAAATATTTAAAGATGAAAATGAAAAATAATGGCTAAATAATGAAGTTGGCCGGCCAACGAAAAAAGAACAAAATAGGCGGCAATCCGATCTTTTTTTTTTCGAGTTGTAGAATATTGTTCATACTTCCTTGTATTATTTCTTTAAACAATTCCTGTTTTTATTTTTACTTTCCTTGTATTCGTAATGAAAAGCACAGTGTTTACCTCGGGTGAAAGACTTATTTTGTCCATCGAACTATTAGCGCCCTCGCTACGCTCGGGCGCCAAACCCCGTCTCGGGAGTAAATAAGTCACTTTCACCACTCGTGTAACAATGTACTATTACACGCTCGTGTAACTCAACGAATTCCGTTGAGCATTTACCAGGCTCCCATGAGGCCGTAGCAAGTGTATTTTCCTAGAACTGACCAGTTCACATAGGGCGCCGGATCGCTAAAATAATCAAAAGGTCGGTCGAACAAAAACAAAAAACTATTACCATTTGAACAGAACAAAGGAATTATCATGTTCCAACTCCGTCAAAAATACAAAATACATTTAAGCCAAACATTATCTAGTCAATAATAGAGAAATAATAAAAACTGGTAAAAATGCTCGAATTATCCAGTTATAAACAACACAAAAGACAATATAGAAACCGCTAAAATAGCACATTATTCTCACATAGTACCAACCACACTGTATGATTTCTTTTCAGTTCCAATATACTCTATTCAAACAAACAAAACACACAATAGAACGTGATTGAAAATGTATTCAGGGAGAGTTCTATTCCCGTCATAGTGAGACAAACTGCAGGAGAAAATCTAAATAATATGCATCAAATTGTATTATAATAAATAAATAATATTAATATTTATTAAAGATTTTGCTTCATCTAACGCCGATGTTTGCTCTCGTTCCTCATCGTGTCCCAGGAGACCGAGACCAGGAGGGTTGAGGAAGTAAGAACGCACTTAAAGGAACAGTTACGACACTTGTCAAAGTCGATCAATTCGGAGGAAGACAAACAGTCTCTTTGAACAGTTGGAAGCAGGTTCTTCTTTCACAGACACCGTCAAATGTTATACCGGTTTAAACTCAGATGTTAGTCTCAGGACATTTTAGACTGTAGACTGATCACACTTTTCACAAATGCATAGACTTTTGGCGAAGAAATGACAGATGGTTTATTTTAAAATACTGAACGGAATATTTATTTGTTGGATTTACTGGTACTGAATGTTAAATATGTTATTAATCCTGTCGACCAGAAGCAGTTACGATTTCCACTAACATAGCTCTATACATTGTTCCACCTACCTGTTTGCTTGCAAGTCGAGAATTTTCCGTGTAAAAATATGTAAAACTTAAAAAATAGTCGAGTTATATCGCAAACAGTGTTCAGATGATGCAACAAAGCTGGTGCGACCATCCGAAATTTTATAAGATTACTTAGTCTTATAAGACTATGAAGTCTTATAAGATTTCATTCATAAACGTTACAGGTACGATTTCATACATTTCTGTCGTTTCTGGTGATCATTGTTGTAATTTAAATTGTTTATAAATCTTCGATAGAAAGAAGGCATTACCATTTGACATGACTGTAATTCTGTAGATCACTCAATCCAAGATCCATATATTAAGTTGACATTTGTGGGTCGGCTTGCATCACTTTGAGGCAGGGGATTTAAATTTTCTGAAGCTTCAAAAGCATCAAAGAGAACAATTAAATCTTCATATCATTGGCATTAAAATCACCAGTACAATGTGAAACATCACCCACATCGCCGCCAACATTACTTATCGACTGACGCCCATACATTTCCCTTCAACCTCCTCTGCCACCGTCGATAAACATCCATTTGCGTGTTTGTCTCCCGCCCACAACACGTCCCAGTGAATAAAGGCACTTGTCATCTCGGGCGAGTCTGGTGTCGCGGCCAGGAGGGGGGCTCCCCACCAATTAGCCACGATACGATGACTCTCGATGGGAATGCGCACGCTTGAGAATACGACAGATGAGTAACAACATTCATTGGGTATATCACCTACTTTGTCATTTTCAACTACTTTGCTTCACGGATTTTTTTTATTCATGCAGTTCCATTTATATTAGTTAAAAACGAAACCGGGTAACTAACGTTCAGATATCGTCCGTCCAAGTGACGTCCAAGAGAACATAAATATGTATAACAAAAATAAAACAAAACCTATATCACTATTCTGCCAAAGAATATCATTCCCATTCTGAATATAACAAATCATAATTCCAGACAAAATAAATTTTGTAAAAATATATCTTACTAGACTTTATCAAATTTGTGCCGGTGTCGATGGGTGTATAACCAAGGTTTCCGAAAGAGCGGGATCTGTCGCCTCGAGTGGGAATCGAATTTAGGACCCCGAGCTACCCAAATTGATTTACCTTACCCTTCCAGTCTCGAGGTTACGCGGATTTCATAAAATCCAAGTAAATGATTCTGGGCTGCAAGCATAGGTACATTCAATTTTGTTATGCGCAGTATTGTGGAAGAAAATTAAATATGCATTAAATTAAGGTTGTTTTCTCGTCAAACTTTTCAATAAATTCCCATGCTTTCCTTACATTTATTTCTAAGTATGAACCTTATTTGCAGGCTATTAAAATAATGTAACTGGCATTGACCGATGTGCACACAGCCCGATGGATCAGTGTAAATAACAAATCCACCAGGACACCATACCTGTCGGGCGGTGTTTTGTACGCGTGACGGCACATAATTACGTTGGCTGTCCGATGTGCAAAATTGCGAAATGTATTTACATTGTGCTAACATACCGAGCGATGGACTGCTAGAGATCATCGAGAATGTACCATTGATGGATTAGCAAACAATGCGTTTATGTTAATGGTGATTTTGCATTAATGTTGGCTGCGCTGTGTCATGTCAATGTACGGCGAAAGTCAATGTAAAATTTATCGACCACGAACGTACTGTCTTAATTCCTAAAGATTAACGTTGAATCTACAAACTATCTCTAACTCTATGGCACAGGGCTAAATCAACATCGAAAAAGGTGAAAGAAAGAGGCAATCGCCGTGAGTTTAATTTTATTATATAGCTCCGTTTCTCTTTGTTTAGTTGTTTATCAGTTCGTGTGTAAGGTTAAGACGTTTTAGGTCTCACTTGGGTGTAACTGTAGGTACCTACGTATAACCCCGCAGATTGCGGTTTCCGGCCGGGTGACCGCAGCACTCCGGTCGTTACATCGATCATAAGCCCGTCGATCGATCAGCCGCTCCGACCGCCTGCTACCAATCGACCGAAAAGCAAGACATAAAACGCGTTTGTGGCGAATACTCTTGTTTTCTGAGCCTTACGATTTCTGGAGCTACTAACAATATGAATACCGCGCACATGATAATGGATACCCAAACGAAGATGGAACGATGTATAAACAAGATCATTTCAAATATATTTCAAGCACTTTTAGACCATATCGATGTCGCCGCCAAATAGCTTAATTCGCCGTTCAATTAACAGCCTAGGCACTTAACTAAACAGCGCCGTTCAACTAACGGCCTGAATGATATTCAGCCATTTGATTAAACAGCTAGGCAAATGACTTGGATCGATGACGTTTAACTACTTGCCTAGCCGTTTAATTACCTGCCTAGCCTGTTCATTTCAATTTAGTTCTACTTTCTGCCACCTAGCGCCGAAACTCACCAAACTGTCAATATCTCTATATTCTATATTCTCTTTGTCAATATGGCGTCGGAAAAAGCATCTTTGATGGAATAATTTTATTAGGTACTTAGGTTTTTTACGTTTTTTTTTAGATCCACCGAATCTATTTGCCGGGTGGGGTTTCTGTGGGGTCATAAAAAAATAACCCTAACCTAAACCCATCCAGGTCGTTCTGCTTGGGTAGTATTTTGAAAAAGTTTTGTAGTACTTAAATGTCAACCAGTTGCCTAAGCATTAGCCAGCCAGTTTATTTAATGTTGTAATAGACGATACGGCTGAATATCATTCAGGCCGTTAGTTGAACGGCGCTGTTTAGTTAAGTGCCTAGGCTGTTAATTGAGCGGCGAATTAAGCTATTTGGCGGCGACATCGACACGCGTTTTCAACATTCGCTAGGACCACGCAGTCGTCAAATTTAGACTATATATATGCTTCATTATACACCACTCCCTTTGTGAAAGTAAACAAGCGATCTCCTTCAATTCCGATTCAAGCAGCAGTGATAGAAATGTAAATTCAAACCTGTCTCATAAATAAACACGTCTAAATACCAAAAGATCCGCGTTCGGGCGCAAATTCAATCAGATATTCTCACATAATCAGAGAGCAAGCCTCGGTTGTTGGGCCAGGAAACTTTACAAATCCGCACATTAGAGTTCACTGTGCAAGTTTTTAGTTCTAATTCATAATAAGTAAATACAAACAACTACCATTAGTTACAGCTTTCGCGTCATTTTAAACTTTATTGCCTTAAATATTGTTCTTTATTTACTGAAATATTAAGTACTAGAATGCACAACGAAAAGTGAGAAAAGAGATCAATATGAATTATGGTATTCATTAAAACTCAAATTTCACTTTCAAACCGCAACCATCCATTGCGAGCTTACTGGGGCTCATTGTTTTCCCTGTAGATACTTTCGCTTGCAGTCGCATCGCACCCGCTAATTTAAGAGTCCACATCTTTGCAAAGAACGTTTGTCAGTCGGCTTGCCCGGGAGGCGTCGGCGCGTCCCTTCCCTGCAACCCTTTGTTTTCTAAATGAACTGTTGCCACCCACGGCGCGGCGGCGGGGGCCTGTCTCTGACTCTGATAAAATACTTTGTCCGATTTAAATAGGAGTTCTGGAGTGTTTGCGGCGGCCGCGAGGAGCGCTCGCTCGGACCTCGCCCGGCCGCTCGCGACCTGATAAATTACAAAGACCGAAATTCTCCGGATCTGTTGTTTAATTGCGAACGCGACCGTTAATCAACCGAACGAAAGCATGGCTATAAATTGCAACAGCGGTCAGTCGATGTGTATAAATAAATCGCAACTATAGTAGTTATAATTACAATAATACCGCAAATTTTATTATACTGCAAATTTTCCGTAAAATATATACAAATAAAAATCTGCCGTAACTACATTTACACTTTTGATATTCACACCCGAGCCAATCACGATACTAGATGAACTACAGCACCTGTACATATATTATTATATTGATGGGCTATGCCTGAAATATATAAACTATTAATATTTTACACTCAGATAAAAAAAATACTACTGATACCTATTCAACTCTTCGCACACCACCATTTTTCGCAAATACTCCGAAGCTGTAATTCCAAGCATTCGGTGTACTAAATAAAACAAACGATAATTGAAGCGGTTACCCGGGGCCAGTAGATCATGAGTGCGCGTCGTTCGTCCGCGATAACTCCGGCTTTATGGCCCCACGCCGCCGGCGAATTTTAATGTTTTCCAAGTTAACCAACCGGGCAATACAGGGTTGTATTTAAATTTTATTGTCTCTACGTGTCACCGTATGGGGCCCATACAATTTTGGGGGTCGAATTACTCCGTCACAAAGGGACCGCATAAAAAAACAATTCGAGAGTATACTGGCGGCGAATATCTTTCGCAATTTCCCCTAAAACCGGAAATTATAGAGTTTAAAGCGAAAATATCTGGAGGCCAATCCTTTGTTTTAAAGTTACTTATTCATTTAGACAGGTCTTTTATCTTTTATGGTTCGTAATCCAGAGGTCATGATTTAATTTTTGTGAAATGAAAAATTTTATGTACCCATTATGTTTTTGAAATTGTGTAAATAATAATATTTATAAATTTATCTTTGACTTGTCGTGACGTCAATATTTTGTCACGAGCATGAATAAATTCTCACATAACTCTAAATTGAAAATTTAAAAACCCCCGACGCGGCGGCCTTTTCATCAAATGTATGCTTTACCTAGTTCTTCCCAATAATTAAGTTAGCGAGATTTGCGTAGCTCCCGTAGCTCAGCATCCATAGGTCATCTCGCAAATTCATCTGGTACAACTAGTTTCAATGGCGGATTATGAAATCGCCATTTATATCATTCGTTTTGGCTTCCTCATTTATAATAATCTAAGATAACCAATGCAATGTACAATAATCAACAGAAAATCTGTGTAAAAGTATGAGTCATTATCTTTGTAGGGTATGCCCATTAAATAATTATAAGTTACAAAGATCTTACTATCTTGATATGACATTATAATCATTGACATTAGAATAGACAACGAATCTTAATATTGACGCCACGGATTTTTTATTCCTAGTAAAAGATTATCAATTATGATTCAATTTGATGTAATAACTCTGGTTAAGGTGGACAGAAGCAGCCCAGGGGAAGAATTTTCAATAACGCTAAAATTATTTTAAAATGATTTTTTTTTATATTTTTTCTCAATGGCAGAGCAGCGCCACATAACGCATGCGCAATATAACGCATGCGCGTGTCCATCATTTGAAACGTGACTTATGGAAGTCTTTAGTTCATACACAATCTCATATAAAAATTGATAAAATATACATTTTTTCCAGAATCCGGGAATCTTTTCAAATTTATAATATTGTAAAAAGCCAGTTCAGACTATTACGATCATTTAAAAATACAGACAGACAGACACACAGATACACATGTTAAACTTATAACACCCCTCTTTTTTCGTCGGGGGTTAAAAACAAATAAACATTCTCCCTTGATAAATAATTCCGTTTGTAATCTTGGGGATTATTGCTTTGTGTCTCGTCTGACAGGTAATTACGTCATCTAGCCACTGGATAAAGATCGACCAAATTTTTAGCGGTCGCTTTACGAGCGGGCATATTTCAACTGTCGCACGCGTCCGTGCAAATCGCGTCCGCCATTTATTGCAAGGATTAATACGTCCGCGGTACGTGCTACACTTTTATAACATTTTTATTGTAAAAACATACGGCCAATCAAATGGATTGGTCCGACATAATATACATACATTCGGGATGTTTTATTACCTTTTGCAAGGTACATTTTAAATGTGTATGCAACATTCGAATTTTGACTTATTACACTTAAAATCGATAACTAATGACGAAATCATTGTTTAAATTACTTCCTCCCATATGATGGGTCCGTAAAAACTTTAAAGGTATTTAAATAAATCAGATTTTTGGCTTACAAGCGTTGTAAAAACCCTTTTATCGCCAAAAGATAAAGTATATGTGCCCATAAAATATAAGAAGAGTGGATATCGTTAAAGCGTGCCCGCTAAATTAACTCGATAGATACCAGGGGCGGTGGAGCGCTGAAGCGGTGAAGATACGGCAATTCAATCACGCGGCCATTACGCCACACGTCGTCCCTAGTTCGCTCCTCCCACCCCTGGGGCGAGCCCACGGGCGATACACGACTGAGGGTGCGGATTGGGAGTCCCTGCGAAATTGCGAATGCAACGCCTTACGTTTATGATGTTCTGGTATTTTTATTGCGATTTTTAGTTCTAACTTGCCAGTCTTGCGCTTCCATCTTTTTGCGCGACTTACCTGAAAAAAAAAGAACAATGTTAAACTTGATAGAAGTGCTAATACACTAGGCATATTTAGTGTTCTGAAGAAAACAAAATAAAATTGTTTTAGATAGAAGAAAAAAAAATCTGTATGATAAATAAAATTATTACTCATAAAGTTTTTCAGTACTAAAACATTTTCAGATGTATTTATTAGTTGCCCGACCTCGCAGCATCACGTAACAATACCGCAGTGCAGAAGGCTGCGCCAACTGGCGCCCGTACTGCACAAACTGTCCCGGGAATGCGACTTTTTTATTTTGCAAAAAAATGCTCTCTCAAATTCGACTTTTCTGCTGTTTCGAAACTTAATTACAAAATCTTTGTTGAGACAACAACGACAAACTAACACAAGATAGGCAGTTATGTTAGAGCACCACCCTTCGCCCTTAGACTAAACGCTGACTTTTATCCCAGACAGTCAACAAGTATATCATATTACATTACAGTTAATTCCATCGTAAACACATACATGCTAGGTTACTAGTAAGCATCCATATCGCTGACCTAGCGTCTAGACTTGTTGATCACCTTTTCAACATCACTGTAAGTGTTTTAAGTCAGCATTCTTTACCTATAAATATGGCTCACTGATTTGGAGACGCCATTCTTGAAGCATCTCCGAATCGATGCACAAGTCTCGCGAGTAAACTATCGTAGCGCCTCCAAATCGGAGCGCAGCTTCTCGATTTAATTATTTATTTATATCAATTGTAAGTAATTAATTGTGTAAAATAATATTTTAAAAAAAAATTGTTTAAAGCGTTCCCAAATTTGACTAGGTAGAAAACAGATATGAAATGCAATGAAGACTATAAAATCGTGATAGAGGTAATAAAAGTTATAGACCGGTCCGGGTCACCGAGCCGAATTTATTTTAATCCCCGCCGCCGCCGACTCTTGACAAATTGAAGGAGCGCTCTAAACGATGCCGATCCTGACGGGTGCAATACAGGGCACGTAATAAAAACGTTGTAAACAGCCCAAGGGCGGGACGAAAATGAAAAAGAAGAATTTCAACGACCTGCAAACTGCCGTCTTATTAATTTAAAGGTTATAAAATAAAAGCTCCCTTTTCCGACGTTTATTAATAATCTATGTAATCAGAGAGCATTATTCCTTTCAGAAAAAGTCGCGTAATAAAAACTGCTTCAATATGTAAACCCGGCGGCGGACTCGACGGTCAAAAGATGCCCTTTACATTGAAACTGCTAGGCTTTGAGGGAGGAAAATAAATAAAATAGTAGCATATATCCCACAAATAGCACGGGGTTTAACTTTTTGTGTATCATACTTAAAATAATAATTCTCCGCTGTACCTACTGAACTATTCAAAGATGTTTATTGATTAGTAAATTAAGTACAATGGGACAATGTATACGTTTTTACAATAAGCTTCCCAATGAATCCGAGATTTACCTATCAATAAGTTTAAAACCCTAATTAAAAATAAACTCACTGCAAAGGGTTATTACAAAATCTCGGATTATTTGGATGATAAATCAGCTTGGGACTAAGCAGCTCAAATCTCGACAGTCAATAATAATGTCAAAGCGTAGCGTGTCTTGCCCTACTAGTCCGAATTATTTGTATAATTCTTGATAACATCAAAAGGCAACACACTGGAGCTATTTTAATATTTATATTAATATCTAAGTACTACCCTTTGTAATTATTGAAAATAAGCAACTGGCGATTAAAAAAAAAAAAAATGGCATGTAAAAAGACAAGCCCGCTGAGTTTCTTGCCGGATCTTCTCAGTCGAGGTCGCGTTCCGATCCGGTTGTAGATATAAGGAAAAAAATATGTAAATTGACAATTTGTAAGTGCCCCCGTAGGCCTAAACAAAATAAATGATTTGAATTGAATTGAATTGAAGTATATTATACATAACTTGCCATAAGTATGTAACTACGCTTTTTTGACAGTTAAATATACGAGAAACGCACATTATATTATTGCTACTTTTGTTCCAAAAAGCCAATTTATATATTCATTAATCTTTTTATATTACGAAAGTTTTGGCAACGAGTAATAAATTTTGTGACGTGGGAAACTATTTTCCGGATTTTTGTGTCACTTATATAGCGCGGTCGGTAGGGCGGCAGACGTGAGGGGCGAACGCACGCGGCGGCGGCGTCTCGCGGCGTGACGAGGGTTGTCGACGTGCCCGCTGCTTAATTGCGTGCAATCTCTGCTGTGCGTCTGATTTCCTGGTAGTGACAAATAGTATTGATATTAATTTGCTTTCGATAGTGCAGTGCAAATCATGGAAAAATAAACAGTACAATAAAAACCTATTCAAATAACAAGTAAATATATAATAATATTAATTTGGTTATGTCGGTATGTAGAAACTTGTGCTGCGGCACTGCAGGAAAATGCAAATAAAACGGATTCTGTTCGCAATTATTCAGAGTTGGTGTTGTATCGCGAAACTCATCTAACTTTCGACCGCAGAGCGCCACGTCAGGGACGCGTATTGTTCTAGCTAGTTTCTGGCCTACTCTATCTGCTGTAAAAACCCTTACGCTATGTTAAAGTACATTTGTGTATGTATTAATTTATTAACACTAACATAAGCTTATAAAGCCTGGAGCATTATTTATTGAGTAGCAGTATGCGAAACAGGATATAAATACGTTACATGAACCATTAATAAATACTACTAGGAGTACATAAAATCTAGACGGTTAAATATCAGCTCACTTGCCATTATATCTTATTTGCGGAAGTGAACCATCCGCTGGCTTCCTTCCGCCATCCGCCGCCCGGCGACGAGATCGAAAACAATTTCCTCCGCGACAGATGTCTACGATTCAATCAATACGATGTATTTATTTGTCTGCCAACACTTTATTGCTCCTTTTTCACAACATTATTCTCTTTTATTCTGCAACTAGCCAGCGATACTTCGAAACTTTAACGGAAAGGCAGTTCCAGGCTTCATTTGATAGTTTCTTGTTGTTTTCTATACGGAATTACAGGTTACTTCCGCTCACTCGGAAATTACTTTAGAAATCATAGTAAGACGTAGTATTCCTTTTTCGCTGCGAAATACATTATTTGCAGACTCGTAACTTTTTGAGTCAACATAATATAAGATATTTTTATTATCTTAAGGCCTTTAATATGATGAAATCGAAGGAAAAAAACAAGAAGAGCAATACATTATACTACCTACTCTTGTACTAGAATACCATAAAAACTGTGGAGCACAATGATGTCTGCTTGGTGGCCCGCATTTCTGTTGGCGGATAATAATTCTCCTGCTAAATGAAATTAAGTGCCCGACGAGACGGTTCGTCGAGTTATACATAAATACACAAGCTCATTTGTTGGCCGACTCCTTTTCATGCTAATTTAATTTGTCCCCGGCGTTCCGACCATTTTTGGAATGGCTTTATATACTCGAATGGTAAAAAAGGAAATATTATATTTTTTGTGCGAAACCACTTTGCAGCCCGGCGCGGCATTATGGGGCGTTGCAATGACGACATTTTTTGTCTGCTCAGAGACTTATGCGACAAATGTATAGTTCATTGTAAGTATAATTAAATTAGTTAGATATCTCCTGAAGTTTTAGCAAAATCGAACTTTTTCAACCGAAGTTACATCTGCGACTGAAAGCGATCGTTATAACCGCGATAAGCATTACGCAAGAAATTCCGAGGGTTTGACCAACTTGCAAAACTTTTCCAATTTCCAAAAAAAAAAACTTTTCCGAGATTCCAGTTTTCCCCTGAAGACGGCTCAGGTGCCGTCCGTAAATCCAATCACCATAACGACACAATTGCGTGCAGTGTTTGACAGCAATAACTAGATATTTAAAAAAAAAAACGTTTTTGCATAGAATTTTTTTTAAAAAACCCATAATACTAATTAAAACAAACATTCGCGCGAACCAGAAAGCTGTTACAATGCCCATGGTGGCGCAAAAACAAGAAATACTGGCATATACAAAATTCATTCCAGCGCACGTGACGATATTTAAAAAGGTAAAATATATCAAAAGCTCGCGCCGAATTGACTTTGTTGTTTATTTTTTGTATTTTCCCCTCGTAAGCCGAAACACTGCCGGTGGTATTAGGTTTGTATGCATTGTACAGATGAAACATTGTGTACGTGTCAAAAGTCACAAACATAATTTGGCTTTGTACAAATACATAAGTTAGGGGACATTCAGCGCATATTATACGGAGTGGAACTTTATTTCGATCAAAACATGTCGATGGAATTGACACAAGATCTATCTTCGATCGATCTTGGACATGTCATTCTTATGTCATTCCAGAACCAAATGACAGTCTAAAGTGTATTCAAGATCGCTCTCAAACTTGACATCTATTCAAGAATACGGGCCTTAGACACAGTTATAAAATGTTCATATTGGTTTACCAATGCTAAAAAGCAACTGCAAATATAATCACCGTTTGCGGACATGATCGGCTCAACACTGCTATCGGCGAGCCCAGCATTGATTGAACTCGAACATTATTGACGACCGCTTGGCACAGTGGTTCGAGCGCAGGCCGCTCGGCTCACTGCACATGGTGGTTGCGGGTACGGTTCCCGCCGGAGCAAATTTCGGAAAAGGCCTTTACGTAATTTGCCCGGGTCTGAGTGCCACTGGGGGCGATCCCAGTGACACCCATTGTACGGTACCCATAGTACAGGCGTTGCTTAGTTTGGGACCATACAGTTGGTGTGTTCGTCTGGCGATATTTATTTATTTATTATTACAATTTCATAACGCTTCTCGTTAACCGTGGTGAAGTATAAATAAAACGTGCTTAATCATGAGATTATCCCATCGCAAGCGCGATTACCGGGCACCGACATATTGGCAGTATTATAGAGACTTACATCAGTATAACCGAGAGTAATTACATTACTCAGGACTTAGGCGGCTACAAAAAAGGACCGGTCCCTGTGCCAACATTATCGGGGTTGGATAGGATGGAGAAGAAATTCTTCCTTATTTCTCTACGTAGAGTTGGAAAGTGAGAGACAGCGTTCAAGAGATCAGTGTGTTAAATGATTTCGGATCGGTGGACAGCAACGAGGAACGAATTAAGGAATGAGAGGAAAGAGTAAAATAAAGAGAGAATAAAAAGGAACAGGAGAGAAAATATTAATTTAAAATTCCACGCTACATCTGTGTAATCTATTACCCAGCAGAGAAAAAATTACGAAACTTCGGACTAAATAAAATTAATTGTAGTTTTAAACCTACCCCTTGAATGAATACATTACACATCGAATTATCTCGTTCTGCCATCTGTAATTTGACATTCGAAAGAAGAAGACAAAGCATGGTTTAACTATTCAACCGCTAAACCATGTTTATTAATAAGGTTAGATGACATTGCAATAACAGATTCGCACGTTGACAAAGAAATCTCCAACTTGCAAAAGGATTAACTAAGACACCTCTTTTGTAAACGGACCATCTTGTTAAATGTAATACTTATACTCAATTTCCTTCAGCTAAAGTTTTTCCTGACTCTGGATTAACTGAATAACACGCTTTAATACCGTCACGGTCTCATGCCGGCGCCGGACCTGTCGCAGTCCGCTAATGAGTTTAAACATGATTCTTGCATTAAGGCATTTTGATGCATTGCATTATTAAAATGCTATGAAGCATATTATTGTTAGGTGTGAATTTGGTAGCTTTATAACCTAGTTAGCGCTCGGCCTAACTTGCCTTATAATGACGCCACTCCGTGAGTCGCGTAATTTTCAAATTGAACATCCGGACTAGCGTGATCGCGTTATTGTATGATACCGAACGTAATGTAAATTACGCGACTCACTGTGATCAGCGTGTATTACGATAATTTGTCTTCAATAAATTGGGAATTCTCTTTAATTGTAGAGACTTAATGATGATTTATTTATTTATTTTTGATTTAATATAGGTATTTAACTTGTTTCAACTTCTATACACAGACATATAGATATTTATTCCTGTATTTATCGCCAGTTAATCTCCACAGTTATTATCAAAACCACTTTGTTCAGAACTTTTTTAGAACCCTTTCACGGGTTATTGTACGTAAACAGCACATAATTACAGTGTACCGGGAAACTGGCTTGGATAAATAGCCTTGTTTTTAAAGGATTAACAGTTTAAAAGCTTTCTCAGACTCCCGTTGGATCCTCAATGGCGGATCTCGAGCTTATATACTGCAACCTGGTGCTAACTAATGAATTTTAATGTTGGAAAATATTGCGTCTACCATCGTCGTTTGAGAGGACATCGTTATCCTACTAATATTATAATAATACTAATATTTATTTAAATGTGAAAGTTTGTGAGTGTGGATGTATGTTTGTTACTCCTTCACGCAAAACAACTGAACGGATTTAGATTAAATTTGGAACACAGATAGTTTATAACCGGGATTAACATATAGGATACTTTTTATCCCGATAATCCCGAAATTTTTGTTACGTTAAATACTACGCGGACGAAGTCGGGGGGCACAGCTAGTACAACATAATTCCGAATCCGATGCCGTTGTTGCCATTTCCCATAAATTAACCCTCAATTCATTATTGCACTCCTGGTAATTTATTTTCCGTGTAACAGGAAAAATGTATACATTTGACAATGGTATGTTTAGATAATTCTGCATTCTACGATCCTGGTAGAACGTATTCAAACTATTGATTCGAAATGAAGCCAACCACATGTTTTGATAGCTCTCAGTACCGAATACATTTCGAGTCTAGGATGTTTGCAGATCGGCGAATATTAGAGCACAATATTTGGGTTACGCGTCATGTGTGATCAATTTTTATTTATCGACATTGAGCTTGACTCAGTTAATACAGAAAATGCTTGTTTGTGCTGAATATTTTTCTTCTAGACTTTTTCTACAGCATGACCAGCCGATTCTCTGGAATCGATGTTCGTACAAAATTGATAAATTTTCAAATATTCAGTTACCTAGATAGTGAGTGGGAACCAAATGGATTGGATAGAATAACAAAGTCTAGCCATATTTCGATAGAACAGATCTCAATAATATAGGTTCCAAATAATATCAAAACAAATTCTCGTTCTCTCCGATTGTGTAGATGGTACGGATTTTATATATTATTTTACACAAGTTCATTAATTTAGCCTGAAATGTTCAAAATGTGCCGAAATAACATTAAATCATCCTGCGACATAAATAAAACCACTATCACTCCATTCAAAACATTATTATCTACTAGGCGGCCATAAGGTTGCGGAGCGTACATGTAATACAGTGGTACATTTAAGTGTAGTCCATTAATCTCGCATCGGACGTTCCCGGGACGTGTGTCCTTATGCATAATTACATTGGAGTCCCATCCGTCTCCGTTCCCTTTGTGCTCAGCGCGGTCGACACACATCTAGGACAGATACTACGAACTACGTACCTATCTGAGCGAATCGGGCTGTACACGGCAAATATAATTCATTGGATACTAGTCTGGAATAAAAAAAACTAAATGTATATCGGGGCGATGAGAGATAGTCCTTTAACCCTTTATTAGAAATGGACGGTATTTATTGCGAACATCGAATATAGTTATTGAAAAATATAATATCCAATTCAATACGTTAAGGTGAAGGCGTATGTCTAGCCCGCGAAATTCAAAATTTTCGAGTATTTTTATAGTTTATCCAAAATCTGAAAACATTTAAGACAACATTTTGTGATTTGCGACAAACACAGTATGCAGTGCGTTTAATAATACATTTATTTTACTCTAAATATGATCACGGTAGATATGATACTAGTAAATCACTAAATATACAAAAATTGTCAGATTATCTGGATAGCTGTCGTTCTTGAAATGTTTTAGAGTAACTTGGATATATTAATAAATGCACTGCACACGGTCTTTGTCGCGAATTATAAAATGTGCCTTTTATTATTGTCAGATTTTGAAAAAATTCTAAAAAACCTCAAAAAATTTGAACTTCGCGGGCTAGATGGGCGCTTTAGCCTTAAGCAATACTAGGCCTATCTAAACCCAGAGGTTGTATTTCTACTTGAACTTCGCGATAAGTCGGTCACATAAAGAACTTCTATTTATATTTTAGATTTTCTGAAGTTATTTCGTTACATGATTTCAAAGTACATTATCAGAATGTAGCATTTCCAAAAAATAAGTGTGAGATTTTGAGATGCTTAGTAAAATTGTGGTGTTTTAATAATTTACTCCAAATTATTACTGTGCAGATTAAATACAGATTATTCCTTTACCCTCCGACTCAAAGGAAACATTGTCATCCATCTATAATATACTAAAAACATTTTCCTTTATTTTCGCGCTTTACGTGAACAAAGTTAAATATATTGTTTCGGAATTTTGACACGTATTGTATCATCTGTTTAATAAAAAGTAGCAACACCGGAAGCATTTCGGTTCACGGGGGGAAATATAAAAACAACAAAACCGAGCACTGTATAAGCCTTTGCTTTATACATTCCCTTTTCAATATCATACGCGTTGAATTCATAATTACTGCGGTGCAATGGTACGGCTACAAGAATAACTTTTATAAATTAGACCTACATTGGCTACGAATTTACACAGCGGAAGTGCTAAAATAGAATAATAATAAATATTTATTTATTTTGTAACATCAACCTTTCTAAAAGGGTTGCAGCCAAAGAATTTATAATAATTATTACAAATTCTTTGGTTGCAGCTCAAACAGTACTATGAATACTGAGTAGGTAACAAAACCTATTAATTACTACGTATTCTTTGCAGCTTCATGATTTAAATAGGAAGCTTAACCGGTGGTATAGTATTCCGATTATTTATAAGTACTTTGTGGGCCTACATTAATATAAAAATTTTGAATGTTGACCGTTTTCTTCTGTCATGAGATAATAAAAACAGTTTGCCGTTTTTATTATCAAACGACTATCGTACCTTGTGCAACGATAAATTATATGTAAGTTACATGTGATTTCTAAATATATTTATTTCTTTATATATGTATTCTATATGGTAGAGGTTACATAATGTAACCTCTACCAGCTCTACACAATAGATAGAGGATACAAAACATTAACAGCTAAATTAAAATGAATTGTTTTTTTTTCTTTTTACAGGTGGAACTGTCCCATTATTTCACACACAGTGTAGACACGACACCAACTTTTATTCGCGCATATTATTCGCTACTCACACCCACTCGGCGTGTTGCCGTAAGCTACGGCGTGTAAGGCTCTCAGCGGGAGAACACCGGGGTTTTTTTTATTTCCAACGGATGTCAACACAAAAATGTGATTACAAAAGCTTTGGCAAATTGGATTTTTCTCTTCCTTTTTGGCTGTCGTCGCCACAATAACACTTAAAGGTTCCCTTTGAATGCAACAACTAGCTATGCTAGTACAGAAAGTAGTAGAAATCATAAGCCCATGGCGTAGTGATTAGGGATACAGCAGTTCAGGATGATATGCGTGAGCCTGTGGTACCTCAGTAGGGAGACAGGAGGGATAAATAAATTTTAACCATAAGAAATCCAGTACCTAATACTTTAGTTTAGTTAAGTGTTGTATGTTCGCCAACAGATCCGGAACCAATAACAATTTTTCATTACGTTGTATGTTATATCATATATCATAATATCGCCAACATAATCACAAAGACGATGTACAAACACGTAATAGTACATTGTTACCTTAGGGGTGAAGGTAACTTATTTAGTCCCGTGACTCGAGAGACAAAATAAGTCTTTCACCCGAGGTAAAACACTGTACTTTTCATTACAAATACAAGGAAAGTAAAAATAAAAACAAGCAATTGCTAAAGAAATAATATAAGGAAGTATGAACAATACTCTACAACTTGATAAACAAATGAAGATCGGATTGTGGCCTATTTTGTTGTTTTCCGTTGGCCGGCCTGTTTCAAGAGAAATGTCAAAATATAACTAGTTTATTTTTAATAATTTGACAGCTGTCAAAGTTGAAAGCGATTCTCCCTAGGGCGAAAAAGTATTACTTTCAACGCGCTCCTCAGGCAACTTCAGACCTACTTTCCGAATAAGAGTAATGAAATAAATATTTACACCAATAAAAATACATTCTTATGCATGTTAGTGTCCTATACGAAGTACAATTAAAGCGAGACGTTTTGAGGAACAAACAGCCAAAAAACGTAACTAAGCAATTACAGACGGGAAACGAGCAACATTCCCCTCCCTCCACAGAAAAGAAATGGCTTCATTAAAATCTTCCTTTTGTGCCGATGGACAAACAGAGGAAGGTACCTTTACATAGTACAAATAGGCCGATTTGGGGATAAAAAATAATAATTAGAGCCACACCGCATAAGAACAATACAATAAGCAAATCAATTGAAGATCTCAGATGCGGTCATCTCACCCACAAAAACGGCGTTAGAATCTGAGTACATACATTTTGGAACCACAATGCTCTGACATGCAGTCTTATAACACGCCTCTCTTTGCGTTGCGATGAAGGTGAATATATCCCATTTATAATAATACTTACCATACAATCCTTTCGTTTATTTAACACCGCTAGTTCATTCGACAACGAACAATGCGGGCATCATAAATTAACAGAGCTTAGCCTGCAAAAGTTTGAAGTAATGGATGATGTTCAGTAAAGGGTAGACACTGTCTAGTGACTAGTCTAACATAAAAGAGGACAGACTTAGACGTCTGGTAAACCGCTTGACAGAGTTTGTACTGACAGTCGGACAAGTTAATTCAATCGCAAGCACTCTACAGGCAATTCTGTTGTAGCTTATGGTATCCCAGTATAATATTATATTGGTATTTGAAAAATGTCCTCGGCAGACGCCCACGAAATGTTTGCTTTAAATCCATCAAGTTTCTTAAACACCAGAAAAATATCCTAGTCTCTGTTATAAATTCACAAGTAGAATAGGAAGTTGCGCGTTTTCAAACATTCGTAACACTCATAAAACGTACAGGTAGGGCCAGTAAGCATAGTAATGAAACATTTATGCGGAAATACCCAATGGACATCTTAGAAAAGAAAACTCTACACATCTGCGCAGTCATAAAACCGCTTTTATGTCTACCGCATAGGGCTTAGTTCCGTGTAAAATTAACTAAGCGGCGTAATACAAATAAGGGCGGCCCATATCAACGCTACGCGGCCCCCATAACAATACGCATAATCTAAATGACTAGGATTTGTTCGACATTGAGAATGTTATCCGGGGTTCACTTGTGCGGTCGTGCTGATTTCCTGGTATAATGTATGCCTCAAAGGTTAAGTAGCGTCTTTGAGAGCGGAAGCTTTTTGAATCTGGATGCTGAAAAGATGCTAAACATACATAAATCCAGACCTCATTTATCTTATACAATGTTCTTGTGTTACTCTTACATACTTATTGAAAGGAACGCTTGTTGCATTGAAAAGTTATCGTAATAACGTCAAGAAATTAAATTTTAACATGATCTTTTTATCATATAACAATGTATTCTTAAATCCTTTCACATTACCTCCTTCCCCATTCATGAAATCCGGTTATCCGAGAGCGTAATTACATAACTTGGTACTGTCCTATTGCCCTTACATAGCTATGAAACCCAGCTGCCTCTTTTCTTCTTACAGCTCTGTCCTTATCCGATGGAAGGTTAGCACCGCCGAATCTACCAGTTGGAGCATCCATGGGTAAATTTTTCCAACAATTTCTAGAGTCGTAACTTCAAGGGTATTACCGTCAGTCACGTGGACACGTCTAGTGAACATAAAGTGTATCAAATATGAGGAGCGGCGCGACGGGCCACTTACATGGAGGGCAGGCATCGAGCGCCAGGGCCAATTAGGCCTCGTCACTTGCCCGGAGTGGCTCTCCACTTGGCCGCTTAGTCTGTGACGCCCCGTGTCTGCGACGGCTTCACTTAATCTCAGACTTATCGTTGCACTGTCTAGACGCTTTGAATAATATTGTTCGTATTTATTCATGTGCAAATCGCATTGCCAACAAACTTGCCTGCAAGTCTGTTTTTTGAGACCAATCGAAAACCGTTGATCATTAATATTATTATCTTAATATTATATCTTCGTGAATTTTGCATAGTAAATCGTAAATTCTTGGCGGTTGATATATTGTTGGCCAGAGGACTGCTAAAAGTATTCTGTAGCATAGGCGTGTCTCTCCATTGGAACTGAAATACTGTCAGCGAAATGCGGGTGCACAAAGTCCTTAGGGGAATACAAACGTGATGATGTATGTAATAAAATCGTAGTGCTAAAAGTGTACACTAAAAAAGTCTTATTAAGGCTAAAGCGCCCATCTAGCCCGCGAAGTTTTTTTTTTTTGTTTTTTTAGAATTTTTTCAAAATCTGACAATAATAAAAGATACATTTTGTAATGCGTGACAAAGACCGTGTGCAGTGCATTTATTAATATATCCAACTTACTCTAAAACATTTCAAGAACGACAGCTATCCAGATAATCTGGCAATTTTGTATATTTAGTGATTAACTAGTATCATATCCACAGTGATAATATTTAGAGTAAAATAAATGTATTAATAAACGCACTGCATACTGTGTTTGTCGCAAATCACAAAATGTTGTCTTAAATGTTTTCAGATTTTGGATAAACTATAAAAATACTCGAAAATTTTGAATTTCGCGGGCTAGACAGGCGCCTTCACTTTAAAAGTAATTAACTCTAAATTGAAAATTTAAAAACCCCCGATGCGACGACCTTTTCATCAAATGTATACAATAATCAACAGAAAATCTGTGTAAAAGTATGAGACATTATTTTGTTATGACATTACAATAATTGACATTAGAATAGACAACGAATCTAAATATTGATGCCACGGAGGTTTAATTCCTAGTAAAATATTTTCAATTATGATTCAATTTCATGTAATAACTCTGGTTGAGGTGGACGGGAGCAGCCCAGGGGAAGAATTTTCAATAACGCTATAATTATTTTAAATTAGATTTGTTTTTTTATATTTTTTCTCAATGGCGGAGCAGCGCCCTCTAGAATTATTATAATGTAATATTCCATGACCATTAACAAAACGAACAAAATTTAACGCATGCGCGTATCCATCATTTGACACGTGACTTATGGAACGTCTTTAGTTCATACACAAATCTCTTATAAAAATTGATAAAATTTTCATTTTTTCCAGAATCAGGGAAACTTTTCAAATTTATAATATTGTAAAAAAAGCCAGTTCAGACTATTACGATCATTTAAAAATATACTAAATATAAATCCAATAATCTCAAATTTCGATTGGATTCGAGCCGTGGAAGTTGGCTGTGAATGTGGCTTTTTAACCTACAAAAGAGCTGATGATCTTCAAACGGCTGAACCGATTTTCATGAAACATAGCTAAGAACACTCTCGATCAGAATACCTATCTAACAAAAGAAACACAATTGAAATCGGTTCATCAGCTTGGGCGCTACGTTGCCACAGACAGACACAGATACACATGTTAAACTTATAACACCCCTCGTTTTTCGTCGGGGGTTAAAAACTGTACGCAAACGTTGCCGCGATATTACCTACTGTCAGATTTCTGCTTCTATTTTCTGGTCGCCTTTTATGTTTATACTAGATGAAAACCCGGCTTCGCTCGGGTGAAATGTGACTCATAATACACAACGTTATACAAAACGTAGGTAGATATTTTTGTAGTTATCGATTTTCAAGGAATATTAGGCAAGGCATAGATCGTATAGCATTGTCCATTTAAATTAATACGAAAAAAAATCGCCAAGTGCCATGTCGAGCCATGCACAATGAAGGGTTCCGAGTCATTGAAGGTAATCTGTTTAAAATTTCACCCCAGGTTGAAATAGATACTAAAGTTGTATACATACTGCTACTGACATCTATCGACACCATTAAATACTAAGAAATAGACTAATGAACATAAAACACACATTTATTGCTGTTATTTAATTGGAATTTATTAACAATATCCAATTTTTGCAACATAAAAATGTAAGCGTCGATATTTATTTCGTAAAAAATCTTACCCATTGTTGTTTATAGACTACTACCGGCATCTATCCACGTGCATTAACACTTCAGAAATACACGTATTAACAGAAAATATAATTTGCTGTTATTTCATTGAAATTGGTGAACAATTTATCCATTTTCGATTGCACAATCTTATTAATGTTTTTGCAATAGAAAAATGTAAGAAGTGTCGGAATTCATTACGTAAATTTTGATTTAATCTTTAAAAGTTAAAAATCTCGCAAACGGAATTTTTGATGATAAAATGTTGTATGGAAACACCATTTTATTTGAAAATACCTTTTCAACGACACCCCATATGATTAGGTAACTAAAAAAAAAAATTTGCCCCTCTTTCGATGTTCGGGGAGGTACCTCAAAAAAAGTAATTTTGCTACATTTTATATTTTTGAAAGTGAGATCTATTCTTAAAGTATTTTTGTACCAAATTACATCAACATCCGTCAGAAATTGTAGAAGTTATGACCCTGTGACGGGTCGGGACAGACAGACAGACGGACGGACGGACTGGATGATCTTATAAGGGTTCCTCGTACGGAACCCTAAAAACATGAAGAATGATTTTGTTTGTTCTGAAAGCTCAATCTTCTTTCTTTCTTTAAAAATATGGCCCACCCAGTTTAATAGATATTTCGAATAAAGACTCATTTACACACTGAGAACACTGACACTAACTGACAGGGATTCGTTCATAGAAAATATAGCGGTACTGTGCCAAACTTGACGGAACTGCTAATATGGCGAAAGATTGCCTTTTGCACCGTTAGAATTTAACAAAATACTCGACAATCCGAATTTTGCGGATATATGTTGTCGACTCAAAATCATTATTTTTTTATGTTTTATTAATCTGGTAAGGTTTCAATCAAGTCTACCGTACCCCTGATCGGAATTATTAATATAGATAATAATAATAATGTTTTTGCTGTCTCATCTCGTTTCGTGACTAGGCGTATAGAAAAATATGACCAATAGCTCTACCAAGACGTCATTTTGCATTAAGTGGCTAGTATATTAATAGTTCGATAAAACATTGTTATACTAACTATCCCCGGATAAACAAGGGTAGCCGATACCTTGTATAATCATAGTTTTACGTAGACGTTAGCAATCAGCGAGCGTAAGACTTATAAAATATAATAGCTACAGTTGCGTCATGTTTATCTTATTATATACTTTATAAAGTTAACTTAATGTACACCACTAGCGTAGGGGTAGTTACGGAATAACCCCAGCTTGAGTTATTAAACAAGCCATATAAGGAATTTATTTAAAGTAGGAATAAACAGCGTAATTGATAAGGCATTTGCTTATATTATTACTTAATGAATGCAAGCTTCTTTGAAACCTCCGGCCCAGTTCTTTCCGCCTGTTACATTAATTCAGTTAAGACGTTTAAATATTCATCACAATGATCGAGGGTATCCTTTGTAAATAACGAGAAGATTGATTTATAATAATGAAATAAATTATTTCGGGTAGGGTTAGCTTGGAGAATATTAAGTACAGGATTGTACAGAGAGAACAATACCTACTTCAATATAATAATACCTACTATAGAACTTACAACATGGCTACACAGTTGAATAATAATTTTCGTGGAACGTCGCGCTGATGGGGTAGTCTAGTTACTTAAAATTATAGTATTTTCGGCTCAGATACGTTAATAATAATGAATATGAAAATAAACACCACCCTACAAGACCTTAAAGGAAAATCAATTTGAGGGTTTCTTAAAGGTCTCAAGCTATTATAAAGCAAAGTTGCAGTGCGTGTAAGTTAATACTAATGAAAAATGAAGTAAGCAGTCTATGCAAAAATCCAATATCCCTTGACGGGAGGACTAACAAGCGGTTATGCAATCCTGGTGCTATTTAATAGTTATAACCCTTTCAAACAGGATCTGCTCTCTCCCCTCTGTTTTTTTCAAAAGCTTTATCCTTCTCAGTTGGATGTCAGATTTAGCGTCGGTGTAGTACGATAGGTCTTAGAGAAAATCCAAGGCTAATTCCTTAAGCATATGAATTGAATTCGTTACGTACTAAGACAGCATTGTATTTGAGATTTGATATTATTCCCATCCACTATTGTTTCGGATTATTATCCGCGAATATAAGGTCACCTTGGACTGATACTAATTAAGATACATTTACCATCAAAGTCGCAATGTAAGAGAGTCAAATATACCGCAAGGGGTTAACAGAATTGGCGCTAATGTCTCACCAATTAATACTTCAGTAGTGACGTGTAATCTACTCAATCACATCCCTATCCGGATAGATCCGGACTGTTGAGTCTACAACGCTCTACAAAATTAGCAGCTAATTCCATCACGTGCGATGTCTAGTTCAGGCAGTGGCAAGCCGAGCTATAACTGGTTAATCCCCGACACGCCGCTCACACTATTGATGAATGGGTACTACGATCCAGCACTTGATACCTCCGTCGTGCATTGAACTAGATATACGACTTTTAGAGCTTCGTTAATATATTAACAATGATAGGAATGGTTTGAGCATGTGAAAGAGGCGATGAGAAGCATAACTTAAAGTGATGAGAAAGAGGAAAGATAAATGGAAGAAGATTGTACTGGACGTGAATGTGACATAACCCACGATATGGAAGATAAATATATACAATACTACTGATAATATATTACTACCCAGATCATGTTAAATTTAAGATAGGTTAACACGTCTATATTTATATGTTTTGGATTTAGTTCCATTGACATATCATTTTAACCATCAACGGTACCATAATTAATAACCGAGCAAAAATTCATCATAAAAAAGCTGAAACAACTGTACATAAAAAAACGGGGTTTCTTCAGCTACGTTTCTCGAAAAAGGCAGACTATCCATCCGGATAACGAATTTCATCATCAGATTTGATCAACTTCGCTATGATTCGGTCAAAATGAGTATAGTGAGGGTTATATTTCATCGGATGTCTGTCCGGCCGGTCCATTGTGCGGCCGGCGGGGCGGCGGCTAATCCACGCCTGGCTTACATCCTGATAAATTGTCATATAGGATTTTAGGAGAGGGTAGGGGTGGGCAGAGTTGTTGGATCTATGTAATTACTGGCCACTACTTATTAAAACATTGCAAATCTTCGATCAAGGGTCTGCATCGTTAAACACATACTATGGAGCCAATAAAGAATCCTGACAGTAACAATAATAATAATATAATATTACACCAAAATGCTTGTGTTCCCCGATAGGGTGTTTAGAGGCACTACAGTACACTCTGCAGATTGTAATCTTGTTCCAATGTAACAGAGGGTGAGCCTATTACCATTAGGCTACAAACCAGATGTACTCGTAAAATTTCGTATTCGCAAGAAAAACCTCATTCGACAAATACAGTATCAATGGATATTGCACTCAAACAGGATTCTAATCCGAACCGGAGGGATACTAATCCGCGGACACAACTCCATTAATACCACACATGACTGACGATGAGTGAACGTCCCCCGGATCTATCGGAGCGAGTCTATTGGAAGAATTGATTGAAAGTTAATGCTCGGTGCGGCGTGATTAGTGGCGGGACGGCCACGGTGGCCGCTCGCCCGAGACGCCGGAATGTACGAATTTATGATCCGGAGTCCATAAATCAGGTCAAGCGGTGAACACTATTTAATATGTTGTTTTCTTATATTTACGCGAATACTACACATTGAAATAAAACTATTTTTACGGATTATATCGCGTTTATTTACCATTGAAATTAAAAAACATCCTAATTTCAATAGGGAAGATGGCTGGGTGCTACCACCAACTTGGGATCCAGTAATTAATATAATTAAATCCAAAACCAAAGCGTACCATTGCAAGACCTCGAGACACAGTGAGCACTTTCTGCGTGGATCGGACCGAAAACACCAACTAAATTTTGAGGGTACCCAGTTTTTAACTATGATATCAGGACGTCTAATACCTCACTCCCCCCGTGACCACGGTTGCTGTAAAGCAACCGAAACGTCGGGAACATAAAAAAAGTAAATAAACGCGATATAATCCGTAAAAATAGTTTTATTTCAAACTATTTAATATGTATATAGGTGAGTAATATAATAAATGTTGTAAAATTAAATATTCCCAATGTATTTATTACACGTATGTTGATATAGATTTAATACACAGATGAAAAATACCGGATAAGATGCATTTTTTTAAGTTCAAGTTTTGGATGAATTCCGTCTATCATATAAGACTATACCGGACTATATCTTACTAATAAACGTGGCTTAGCGGTTGCATAGTTGAACGATGCTTTGTCTTCTTCTTTCATATGTCAAATTGAAGATGACTAAACGAGATAATTCGGTGTGCACTATTCACCCGCACGTTTATTAATTAGAAGGTTGAGGTCGAAATAAGTACTTACACCAGACCAAATTAAATAACATATGGACCACGTGTTATCTTCAAAGACATCTGGGAATTAATACATAACGCACTTATTATTTATCATGAAGTCCGGAATTATGAAATCGTACGAAACCTCAAAAAATTAGGTTTCTTGAATAAAATGTTTGGCCGTTAGATTCTATTTCAAATTCTGTCAAGGCATTTAGCCCAATCAATATAACTTTTCAGTTTGTTTGAAGCGAGCAATTTTTACAGTTAAATATATTTAAAAGGGCCGCCGTAACTTTTCAGAGTGATTCAATTTATTACGTTAATTGAAAGCCAAAGTGGATCGGAGCGGCTGTTTCGAACGAATGATAATAATATATAAAAGTAACATGATGCAAGACAAAAACATGCCTGATTGCAACGTAGTATGATGTTCTTGTCTTTAGAAAAATGTAAATAACCCTTTGTACTAAGTTTGTACTAAATACTTACTTAAGTACCAATTAATAATTTTGCAGGTAAAATTTCTACAAAAACAAATACATAGTTACACTACAAAATCTGAGAGCAATTCAAATTGCGTTTGTAACGTTTTTGCAAAAGTAAAATCTTTGTTTTCATTCCTCCATTACACCGACCTGATCAGACAGGTACCGGGAGATTAGAAAGCCGTGGCAGGTTTCGTGAGCTTAAATTACGCACAACATAATGCCGTCCCTCATCAAAAAACCCTCGTCACCCGACATAAAACTGGCCAAATAAACCTACCTGCGGTTATGATATAATGTGATACCTTGAATAGTATGTAGTCCTAGTACAGACAGATAGGTTACTTATAATTTTACATTCAATTTGTCGTATCTGTCACTTTTTTTTAAAAATTACACGTAATTTACTTAATATCACTACTCAGATAGCGTAAAGGAAACCATTTCCTTATGCGAAATCTTTCAATAATAAACTAGATAGAAAACAAGATTTAACATTAAAAAGTTCCACCATGACGAGGTCTCGAGCGCACGCAAAACTTCACACGTTGTTGCTCCTCCAGGGAAACTTAGGGATAACGAGAGTTCAATATAACCTAAGCATGAATCAATTTATCGAAATCCGGTGGGTGAGCAATTCCTGTGAGATTCGACCACGGCCTTTGAGGAAGGAGTTATGTAATGTATCAATTGTATCAAATGCGCTTCTTAAACAATACGTTTATTTGTCATAACAGTATTTTAATAAACTAGGAAAGCACGTCATGACTAAAATATAGCCTCGCCAAATACAGCCCCAACGTGACGTCAAACCCACTCCATTTTCAGTGAACTGCACCGCCCCACTTAAAGGCACAAACGTTTGTCCAAACAAAGTTCGCAGGCGGCCGGCGAGACGTGACTTGATAGATGGGGCTTAATGCACGCTCGCCGTCATCTGATGCTGCCTACTCGAGTGACATGGAGGTGCATTCTTTTTTTTATGGTATCCTGGTAGCCATCGTTGAGATATTACGTCAATTTTGAGTAATTTTACGTTGTTGATACGCAATAAATAATTCAGATTGGTAAGATTTTGCTGGTGTCTTTATTTAGGTATGAAGGCACACTTATTCCAAGAATCAACAATAGTTCTTGAGTTACGGGAACGATTTATCTATCTGTATCATTCTAGTACTAGAATTATACTAATAGATAAATCGTTCCCGTACTACAATAATAAATTGTGTCTTCTCTCCTGTGATCGGCTTTTATCGTGCATTCCCGGCGAGAATGTATTTATTACGAGAGAATCAGAACTTGAATGATGTGATTTCGTTAATCGCTAATGGACGAGCGGATTAGCATTCCTAGCTTCCGATATTCATTTCCAGAAATCAAATGCAACTACCGCGTATAATTCCCGAATCATCTCGTCTATGGGTGCATCGGTCCCAGTCGATTTCGGTCAGATTTATATCACAGCGAGGAACGCAAAGAGCAATTAGTGTCATGTCATGGATAAGCTAGGCAGTTGGCAATGTTTGCACGTCGCGTATATCAGTGAAATATTGAAGTTGGCTGTCAATTTCTACCGCGCTATAATATTTTCACAACTACGAGTATAGCCTGATTCAGAGGACACCAAAAACGTACTCTTTGTTCTGAGATTGTGTTCACTGACTTGTAAAATAGTGACATTCCTATTCTCGACTGAAACTCAATCTATAAGGATTTACCAAATCCTGCGAATTACGTTCTTTGAAAATTTTCTGATAAACAGCAATGAAACGTCATTATAAATAAACAAACGTAATGGCAGACATCTCGCCGGCGCCGCGCGCATAAAAACAGAATTAAGACGAAGTGGCTAGCGCAGCCGCGCCCTAGCTACTCAATCACGAGGGCGACCGGCAAGCCCGCACGGGAGGCACTCGCAACTTTTGTTAATTCATTATCTCGTTGCTTATTCGCATGTCACTCGATTCTAACTTGAATAGAGCACTCAGTCAACTTGCGTTATCAATTTAAATGAGACAGTAAGAATCCCGAAGAACTAGATGATAATTGTACATTTAACTAGAACTACCTTCCTATAATAGAATCAAGTTCATCCATCTCTCCTAGAGTACAGTTAAGAACCTAACAAGTACCTAATGATGTACGTTGTGCAATTGTTTACAACTAAGTACGTGTCACGTACAAAAGATAATTAGGGCGTCATAACGAGTGCGGAGGAGCGGCGGCGTGCGCTAAGGCGACTGTTACCGTCGTGAATGTCAATTAAGGAAAGTTTCGCAATATGGAGCGAGACGTGAGCGTCTCGTACGAGCCGATAATGATAAGATGGCGGCACTTAAGTTATTAGTTCCTGGTGTTTATGTATAAAGATACAACGAGTATTTTTCCCACCTCTAACTATTATTATGTTCCTATAGAACCTTATTTAAAAACTTTTTAGGGATCACTAGAAGTACCAACAGAAGTGACTTTATCTACCTAGACGGTATAAATGTAAGGACAATTTGACTTTAAAAGCGATATAAAATTCGAAGTTAATAGGAGCGATCCATCAATGATACTGGTTCTCGATCACGAGACATCTAGACTCGGTGACTGATCGCGATTCTCAGCTCCACAGATATAGATTTACATAGATAACGCAAGCCTCACGATTTGTATTGAAACCAAGCGTTTCAAATTTTTAACACTTCCCGTGACGTCATTAGTGACGGGAAATCCAAACCGATTCAAAGACACCGATGCCGCCGATGCCTCTCCGCCCGCTACGATTCTCTGGAGTGATTATCTCGCTCATACTCATATTTTTTATATCTGTAGTCGCGTGGACTGCAAGTTAACGGCAAGCAACCTTGACGTTTGGTCGGGGTTTCGGACACGCGAAGTAAATCTATATCTGTGCTCAGCTCGCAAGAATTTGTTTACCGAGCTCTGAGGTCAATACTGTACAGCATATTTAATTGTTATTTATTATTCTTAATTTGACGCCTGATTTTTAACATGACCAGAACAACACACAGTTTATTTTTCATCAATTAAGTGCTCTTCACAAAAAGTACTAATTTTTAACATAAATTTATGGATATTTTACACTTGTCATAGTTTCTCGAAGGCAAACTGCTGCGAGGTAAACGTAAACGTTGGATCATACGTGTTTACTGACAGCTGTCGGAAGCAGTGCGAGAAACTAGAGCTTGAAATAATTGAAAATCAATCAATCACCTACCGTATCCACGTTACGTGTTTGTTCGCGCCGAGAACGGTTCGGATCGTCTGATGCATGGAGGCTCCGGCAAGCCGCCAAAATAACGAATAGCCAACGCCAAGATTCAATTTGCAGTGCACTCCTGCAGCCCCGGTAGCCGGCCGGTTAAAACTTGCCAAATTGGACAATCTCCGCATGAAAACTGAACTGGGTTTTCAGTTGTTTGTGAGAATTTTACTCAATTCGCCTAACTAACTGAGCTTTCTGTGTATTCGTGGAGTTTACACGGATTTCAGTTGCGAATGAAACTTTTCGGGTAGGTACCTCAAAATATTTCTAAATGAAAACATATTTCTCATGAATACCTAAATTAATAAGATGCAGATTGAAGATAACTTAATACTGTCTATTAATAATGTTCAACATTGGGTATTTTACCTACTAATCTATAGTCTACCAGGGTTGTGTGATAAGCAGTATTATGAGTTTTGCTTTACTTACTTAAAAGCCGTAAAATGTTATTTTAAATAATAAACGTATACAAAGGCTCTCAATTTATTAGAGTGTTATGAAAGGGAAAATAGCAGTCTTCAGCGGAACTCGACGTTTAAACGTTAAAATTTAATTATCCTCCGCAGGATACACATACTTCCGAAATATTTTATATTTGCTAACTGGAAATACACATCAGTTATTACTCCGCCGACTTTATACTCTCCAACGAAGAGTGAAAATTATTAATATCCACCGAATGGCGCTAAAATGATCTCGATAACGAGGACAAAGTGGACTCAATTTTGTCAGTGGCGGAGTTCATTTTCGATTGGCTGTTACGAAATAAGCCACATTTAATTTTGGGGTAGAAGGTTTAATTTCAAAAGTCTCGTAATATTGCAATCCGATTTTAATTGCTAAGACACGACTGCGGCGCTTTCAATTTATGTTCAAATAACATTGTTCTCGGCTCGGTGTCAGATACCTAATTTCGTGAGAATATTAGAAATATATTGTGTATTTCGTAGTTCTTAAATGAAGAACTCATTTCATTTTATATACTATGAATGGAAGCACGATACGACACACACGAGACTTAGAGAACATTTCGCACAAAAATATACCAACCTATTTTTTGTGTTCACTAAATTTGATTCAATCGTACATCACTAACATTATCAAGAGGTAAATCTGTTTGCTTGTAAGTAGGTTGGAGGTGACGTCTGGAACAACAGATCCGATTTAGAAAATTATTTCACTAAAACAAAGGTACATACTTATGCCACAATATACCACAGCTCGTGTTGCCACGAATGAAACCGTGGGATGAGGAGCAGCTAGCTGTTTTCTTTACATAACAATGATTATGTTCAGACTCCACCTTTGGGTAGGTTGGGTTCCTTTGGCAGGATACAAACTCAACCAAATAGTCCACAAGCAGTAGTACCCCATTACAATACAATCGAGCACTGCCCCCTCTTCCCCCCGCTCCCCGCCACAAGCTTTTCCCCCCATCATTACACCTCGATGCAATTCCACTCACAGCCCACTTTATTTGCATTGTATAGCGCACGAAATGAAAATGAAAATGTTTGAAATATTAACAATAAATAAAATTAATTGCCGGATCGTTCGCCTTGCATTAAATGATTTGTCAACGTTTGCATACCTCACTAAACTAGCTTTCTAATTTTAATACCTAAATCGGAGTGTGATTCGATTATTATTTATTTATTTAGTGACAACAGTGTTGCTCACATTCTGTTGCTGTTCCTGGGAATGTACACCATCTTTTATGAATTGAAAAGATTAACCATTGGGTTACTTGCCGAATCTTCTCAGTACAAGCAGAAATATTCCAAACTATTTAGTGGTAGATTTTGACTATTCATAAAAGCTTTGCTGGCTTACATGAATAAAATCAATGTTGAGTTAGAGTTTGAAATCTCATATTACAGATATTTAGGAATCACGTTTCGTAGTGCATGCAGTGAATAAAAAAGTCATTCTTGACTTTTTTACCAAAAATCCTCGTAATAGGTGTAGTGGAGCTTTTGAAACAAGCGGGACAGGAAGTGGAACGAGCAATAACAATATAAAAGCATCTAAAGTATGATAAACATTATATTTGCGGATTGAGGAAGAAACGCAAGAAAACTCTATGCAGATAAGGAACGTCATCAATCTCGTCCTTTTCACTTAGCTGAGCACTGTGCGCCGATAAATATGGCACTTTGTCACACAGAAATAGACAAACGGCTATTGTTCGTGTGTTACCGATAGTATCTTCTATGTTAACTTTTAATGGCATAACCTATACTGTAACAAAGTATAAACTGACTGCTTTAGTTCATTGAACACGTCATGAAAGTTTATTAAAATTTTTGAGATGGATTTTTCAGTAGCCCTACGATTGACAAAATTTGATCGCTAATTCTTTTCGGGGAAAGCATACGTGATGTCACACAACTGTATTATAAAATTGAGAAAATGGCGCTCATTAGGGGAGGCCTATGCCCAGCAATGGACTAGTATAGGCTGATGATGATAATGATGAACTAAATTGAGAACAAATTTATTTCATTCTTAGTGTGCCAAACTCATCAGTATCGGGAAGGTCCAATGGTGGCACCCGGCCAACGCCTAAGCACAGGCTGGAAGCAAATTCTATAATAACAAGGGATCATAAATTATTTTGCTAACAAAATTATTGTTTCGTGTGAGTACCTACAAGAATATGATAGTATCAATTAAAAGTGAATTTCCGAGCCTAGCTTCACTGTTCCAAACACAGAATCTATGGTGTGTCAAGACACACTAACGGACCGCTATGTAAATAAAATAGATCACTAATAAGTTGACTACTGCAATCACGAATCTGCTGTGTGTATAATGGTATACACGCTTCTATTCTATTAAATTCTAACGTAACGCTATGTAAATAAATAACTAATAAGATGGCTGCAATCACATAGCCTGATACAAATGGATATCCAGAAAACGTTAATCAAACAACTACCCCACTACCTTTAGTTATCGCGACCACACAAATCAACCGGAGTGGTCCTCTCCACCCGTAGCTTCGAGGGCCGCTCCTGGCCGCGGTGAAAAGGAACCCACTCTAGGGCAGCTGGCAAACACTTGCCACGCGTACTACGAACCTTTTTCCTATTTGCTCGACAAATATAATGTTTGAACTTGTAGAATTTGACTGATTACGGCTGGCATGGCCTTGACAAAATCCACGGCTGCGGCCTGTTGTGACAAGACAAAATTTAAAAAAATCTATTATCTCCCTCTTTCATATAAATTGAGAAAAATGTAGCAGTTATCGCACAATTACGTAGTATGCCGCAGTGGGCTAGGCCTGTCATGTGTAAACGTTCACTATCTTAAGCCTAAAGTAAATATAATAGGATTATAGTGTGTTCCATTTCTTAGTATAGCCCTGTCCCTCTTTTGCTCAGATCACACAGTTATCTAGAAAACAAGTGTATTAAAGCTTCAAACCAGAAATGCACGAAATAAATATGATACAAAGCTTTTAAAGTTAAACATTGACTTACTCTGCTTCACAGGGCCCACGATTCGGGACCAGCGTACGTTCCGCGCGGGCATGTGATACATAGTTTTATTTTGGATACAATCAACTCGAGTAGTTCTTGTTGTTCGCGTTTGGTATACCAGTTACATAGCTGGATTAATTTAAGCCAGTGGCTAACTGGTGTGAGATCATTGTAGAATAGTTTAACAATACCAAAATATAATATAATAGTACAACATATTAAAATACATGGGGTTAATTGATTGTTACACCCAGCTATTAATCCAATGACGTTCATGCGTAAAACAAGAGTATGGATACGCTTTTGTTCTTTCTGACATACCCAGAGAAATCGAAAATAATTCTAGCTTCAATTTATTGGCACGAATGTACTGGAGACATTATGTAAATCAACTAGAAATTACGTTACCAATCATCGCTATCAGATGAAGAAATTCGAAATTACCTGTAACAAAAAAATACAAATTATTAGATCATTTGCAAACAATTTACGCGAGTTCCAGAACTAACAAGTTCGATAGAAATTTGCTTTGGAACTCATAAATTCTTACCAGGGTGGCATGACAAACGAGATGTATTATGTATACGCTTTCGGAAAGTTTGACAACAACTTATGAAGTTTATTAGGGGCAGGAGACGCGCGCGCCAGGGATGTGCTCGCTCAACGTAACGATCTACTGACGGTAGCCCGAACTTCCTGGGCTGGTACTCCATAAAAGTGGGCAGGAACTAACCGCTGCGCAGCTAAACGAAGCGAGGAGGAACTGAGCGAACAAGCTGTAAAACCACCAACATAAAACCGACCGACTCCTTTACAATTTAGTATTTCGTTATAAGGGCTTCTAGATTTTGGATAAACCATTGAACAAGGAGAGATGGGGCTATGAAATTCACGGCAACTGGCTCATTTGAAGGAGTCAGGGTAGAATTTAACCGCTCCGCTCAGCACAGCATTCCGCATTTCATATTTTATCATGACTGATATTTCTATACGCGATAGACCCTTCCATACAATGCGTAGGGAATTAATCAACTGGTGATTTGTTCCCCTTTTTATTTGGGCAACAAACAAAATACAGAGTAACATAACATAACACATGTAAGTAATTGACGAATACATGTTTCTATTTCACTTCTCAAATTGGTTTCCTTTACTAGCTTATATAAATAAATTGTCGCACAAACTATTAAATTATCATAACAACACTGCTTAATACTACTCAAGTGACATCATAATAATAAAACGTCTTTGATAAGTATTTAATAAAAACCTAAAAATCTGTTAGCTCGGCAGCAGTTTATCACCGCCAAAAACAAATCAAAAAGTCAATTAACCCGCACACTTGATTATTTATGCCAGCCTGGTACCCGGTTTAGTACTTACTAGTATCCCAACCGAGTTCCGCACCCGCCAGAGACGGACAAAATCAATAGGTACACAATCGAACTGTCTGCCGCAGCCTCGTTGCAAATATTATCACCATTTACAAAATCTCCAAGTAATTCGATTACGAGTAACGTCCCAAATTATTTACCGTTCCCGATTCGAGAAGCCACACCATCGTCCCGATTAGATAAGCCCGTCTAAGAATTCGTAAAAGATTATAGATTGTTTAATGTGTTTTCCGTTTAGTTATTCAAGATGGTAGGTTGCGGAGTGAATGACGCAATTATAAAAAATATTGCATGAAGGTACGTAATTTTGAACATTATTAATTAGATATCGCCTTCCATCGTCATTGGTATTTTAGTTTTTGCCGTCTATGCTGGCCTGGTAACCAAAATTATAAGCAGTGCCTATTCTATGTCCGTATGCAGAATCGATCGGTAAATCAAATTCATACTTTTAGAATTATTTCCTTTGATCGTGTAATTTGAATCGAAATAGAAAATCGCACTGCGGACTGGCTACGGATTTACACGAGAGCGAATGTACTCTTTTTTCAGCTTCATGCATAGTACATGAGTATGATTAGCACACAAACTAGCGCTGAGCTTGTTTCTTAGCACTCAGTAGACATCTACATAACTTGTGTGATATTGTGTGTGTTACCTCATTGTAGCTTCTTGTGTTATATAAAATAAATAACTCACGTAAATATGTCAATAATCTATATTATAACTAGTACAAACAGCAAAAATTAAATAATATTGAAAGGATATTACCATTATTTTATTTGTGTTACGTACACAAAGGATCATTAGGAACCTCGGATCCGCTCCCGATACTAGGGTTAAATAAATACAAATCTACCGTGCGCCGTCTCATTGCTAGTCGGTACACGGAGATCATGAAACAGCAGAGCTCAATTACCGCGAACAAAGGGGACAAACATTTGTAAACAGTACAAATGGGAGGCGGAAGCACGGTCTAATGTCGCCTATTTATTTACTTCGGCGCCTCGAGACGCGCCTCTCGCGTCGAGTCGCGTCCCAGAGGCATGCCTTCGGATCGAATTTCTCATGGGCTCCTATTATTAATTCTGCCATTCGAAATGAATTTATTTTCGATTTAATATACGAATGCAGGTTTACTTTATAATTGTGAAGGAAGATGCGTAGTAGAATTTGCACTATCCATAATAACTCGTTGAATTGAATTGAAGAACCTACAACCATTGGGGTAAACGTGTTCTTCAGTGGAGACCTCGACTCAGCAAACGTAGTGTAGGACGCCCTTCAACCAGGTGGGATGACGAATCTGCGAAAGACTGCAGGCAGATGCTGGATGCGGCAAGCGGAAGACAGGGCACTACGGCGCTCATTAGGGGAGACCTATGTCCAGCAGTGGATTGGTATAGGCTGATGATAATGATGATGATGATAACTGGTTTAAACGAAATAGTAAAGATTATCCTTAAAATATCTAAGGGCACCTATGGCTCAATTGCCTGTGTATAAAAGAAGTGTGATACTTAGAGGTCATGAAGATTATTTATTATCGCTCACAATCAAATTACCCAAATGCTATGTACTCAGAATAAAGGTCAAGAAAAGGATAGTCATTAGGAGTACATAAATATCAACTTACTTACACAACCCAGGTCCAGACAGAAAAGCAATCAGCGGCTCAAACGAGCAGAGCGAATAGGTAGAATGTAATAACACCATGTTCAAATACCTTCGTCCTACTCTAACCTTTGATAAAAGATTCCGGTGGATTGATTTTAAATCGATTACCGATCAAATCATAGATATGTTACATAACAATCAGATATTGATATAAGTCCATATTTTGCATCACTTTCAAATACTGGTGCTAACTCTTTTACTCAGTTACATATAACGATTAAACTAAATTTGACATGAGTCAACGATGCGGACTTGCTCACGCATGACGGCCATGACAAGGACGGCGAAATACTTAATTAAGTTTATTCGGTGAACTAACAGAACTAGCACCATTTATTAAATCGTTGGGTAACTAAAAACCCAAAAAGTGAGACACACATTAACTGCCTCTATTTCTCTATGGCTCTGGCTCTCTTTTAATCTCTTGCTGATGAGACCAGTATGAGGCTTCAAAAGAGCAAACTTTAAAACACTTGAGTACAGAGTATTTAATAAATCACAAAGGTAACATAGTTTTGGTAGAAGACTTCGAAAGCTCGTTGAAGAGAAACGTCTACTATCGAACAAGTCCGTCCGACTCTCAATTTTATTACCTGTTACTTGTACAGTTTCAATAAATTAGTTTCTGGAACTTTCTATGAGTTGTGTTGCTGTTATGTAGCCCTGGTCAGTATAATTTGCTAGCTCTTTGAGAATATTATTGTTATTTAGGATGCTTTTCCCTTGTTGTCGTTCGTAGACATTTTACAATAGACACATTTTGCAAATAAATAAATTTGTTTATTAAGATGGAAACATCAGAATTACCTATTAGCGAACAATGAAACTATGAGGGCACCGTCGCGCTCCAGATTCCACGGGGCATACCTTGCAGTAACACGAGCGGGCGCCGACAATGTTCAGCGTTGTTGGAATAACGATACAATCCGTAAATATCAGGATGAAGAGGATAACATAATTAATGTGTAAATATCTGTTCAACCACTCAACAGACTCTGCATACCATCTATCTTAGTAGGAGGTCCACTAAAGATAGGCATATATTTTAGGTTGGAACTAAACTGGCGATATTCATTTTATTAACTTGTATATTTTTTAATTACAATGTTTTAATTTCGTTCACCTTTCTTTCTATATTAATGCATGCAAAATATTTTTATTAGGAATCAGTTTAATGATCACAAATATACAGTATCCAGACAAACAAAGTAAAAAGTATAACTGTTAAACAACATGTAAGTATATCAATAAAAAAAACATTATTCTTTCGTCAAGGTCGATCACCGCCGTTGCGAGATCGCGATGTCATTATCATCGCCAACAACTACAGACACACATTTACCGACACGAAATTTTCTCCACTTAACACCATGAAAATAACCCTTCACAATAGAATTTACGACGTGACCTTATTTACGGTCTCGCGGGCCAATTCCCGACACGCCGGACATAGTGGAGCCCAGCGAAAGGGTTGAGGACTCTGTAATGGGTGGGGCGACCAACGATCGTGTTTTATCTGGGACATGTCCTTATTTTCAAATACGTGCAGGGCGAAAATTACATTGATCTTTCAAGTCTTAGCTGAATAATGAAATTAAAGCTACACGCCTAACAGGACTTTGCATGATCTATGCGTTGCTAGCTGTATTTCTAGACAACATAAAATATATAATATTTCATCAGTGCAAACCCGGGGTAATGTAAAGTCAAATTTAAGGGGTTTGCGTTCGTGCTTTGTATTAAGTATGTACAGTAATGGAGTTCTAAATCATTTAACTCGTACCGATGACGACCACTACACTGCCTTCACCAATTCAAAAACAAAATATTATGTGAATACTAGCTGTGCCTGCGACTTCATCCGCATGTAATTTAACTTAACAAAAATGTAATTTAACATTTGCGAGTCTATGTTTCGTGTTTTATATACCTACTATCGCTAAAGCCCGCTCGCGCGTTCTGACCCCGCGCGACAGGCAACATTTACTATCTTTTTTTTCTAAATTAAGGAAGCCTTAGTTACTCCCTATAACATCAGCTATCTGCCAGTGAAAATCCCTTCAAAATCCGTCCAGCCCTTTCGGAGATTACCCGGAACAAACACACAGACAGACAGACAGAATGACAGACGTCTGTCTGTCAGACGGACAGACAGACAAAACCATTATAAATCGTACTTTTGTTATAAGTACCGTATGTACTTTCATATGCATTTAGTGAAAAGGTGTTATTTTGATATTACAAACAGACACTACAATTTTATTTATTTGTATGTATAGATAGAAACTGATTGACAGCAACACGTTTTGTTAAGTTTCAGAATACGGATGGTGAATGATTTTCAGATCTGCTTTTATTTTAAAGATATACCCTTAATTGATACTACAATAATATTTTAATTAAAGAAAACACTTAATTTTAAAGAAAAAAATGATATTTAAAAATAATTTTCAAATTTCCCGCAAAAACACTCTAAAGCTGTCAATTGGCTTTGATGACGTCATAAAACGCTAAACAATGCTGGCGATCTGTCAAAGTCTATAGAATTTGAATAGATTTTTCAGAAAATATTAATTAAAAGCAAGAATCTGCAATAATAATGAATACAAAATTTTACAAATACTGTGCAGTGCCTATGTGCAAAAACACATCAATCAGGACACCGGAAAAACTGTTCATACATGTTCCAAAAAATAAACAAATAAGGAAAAAGTGGTTAACTCTTGCCAGAAGAGATCCAGCATCATTAACGTCCACAAGTACTAGTTATTTTTGTGAAGATCACTTTGATGTAAGTCCTGATTATAAGTTTACTATAAATTACAATATTCAGTACCATCTATTTCAATCAGGCGAAGACAGTTTACTTTTCCTGGTTATGTTGATTGTTGTTCTTCCTCACCTATTTTAACCTAATGCTAATTTCAATTCAAATTTCAGCTTCAAAATGACATGGAAAATTATGTAGAATATACAACAATGGGTATAGTATCTCAAATAAGGATGAAAACTGGTTATTTACCAACTAAGTTTGCATGTCAACCAAAAAGAGCTTGTACTTCTACTGATCTCTGTCGACCAGCCGCTGCTAAAAGGCTAAGACTAGCATTAATAAAAGAGTGTGAAGAACTGGAAGAAAATAAATCAACTGAATCTCAACAATATCAAAACCTGAATATTGATGTTCCAAGCACAAACTCAGGTATGTACCTATTTAGCTACTGACATATTTTATTACATATATTTCAGTAATATCTCATCAATGGTCTAGTCAATGCACCTATCTTGTGTTTATGCACCTATTATGTCTGTTATTGTATCTTATATTTTGTATCAAACATGTTTATTAACTTTTTAAAGTACATATCCAGCAAAATATAATAAGCATTGGTTATAAGCTAACTTTTAAGGCTCTCTCTTCCCTACATTAACCCTTATAAGATCACCCAGCCCATCTGACCGTCCCAGTCTGACAAAGGGCAATAACTTCTACAGGTTTTATTGGAATATTATTGTTGTAGCACTTATTTTTTATTTCCTTATTATTTATTCAGAGCCACACCAAGAACAAGAAAAAGATAAAACAAAAATGGTAAAGCAGTCCAGATATACATCACAGCTAAACGCCGAAGTAAAACTACTCAGGCAGAAACCAAAATGCATACGAAGCAGACTTCGCCAATCAAATTGTCTAGTTCATCAATATCTACATCTCCATTTAAAATTTCCGAGCTGCGGCCATATATGAAACCTATCATATCAATATCCATCACACCATCTGTAGCTAATTCTGTTTATTCCAAAGCTTCATCTGATACTAGTTTTAATGAACCAGAGATAAAAAAAGAAGATAACTGTAAATGTATTTTAAAAGTCACTGCAAATAAAATTGCAACCAAACCACAATTCTATATTGGTTTACCAAAAGAATGTTATTTTTTAGTGAATATTATATCTGAACATACTGGTATTCCTGAGCATAAAATATTTTTGTGTTTAAAGAAGATTAGATAAGGCAACTTGATGATGTCATAGTTATAGCTTGTGGTCTTATAAATTTACAAAATTCATTAATTAACAAGTGATAAGTAAATGTATTATTTGAAATGTTTGGCTTGAAAATTATAACTAAAATAAAATACTGGCTTTTAATTATATTTCTGACATTTTGTATAATAAAGAATAGATGTTTGTTTTCCAAAATAATAACAATGACTCCAGCACAGAGTTAACATAAGATTCATCAAAGTCTACACTAATAATGGTGACTTTGTTATTATTTTGGAAGTTGCTGTCTGCTACACAAAAGTAAGACTTTTTTAATTCACAAACATACATTTGTAGTTGTATTTGTGTATAGCATTTTCTTGTGGGTCTCCCATTTTGCATGTAGTTTTGGACGGTGTCTTTACTAAATGGGCATTTTATTTCTATCAAAAACTGCTGGCCTATGCCATCTGGCGAACCAGCAATCATAGGATTTTCTTTGCTAAAAAGGCCACATTTTTCAATTTTTTCTCCAAGTATATTTTGCACTACTTGAAGCACTTTTTCTTCCAAAACCCTGCCTCGTTTCATTGCCGGCGTATCGGGAATTTTGCCACCCATGATCAATGAGACCAATGCACCGTCACTTGTCTTACATTTCAAAACTTCATAAGCTTTTGAGGCTGTTATCCTAGCAAACCTCAACTCATGCCACAGGTTGCTCCCGGTCTGACCTCTAGTGTTTTCCTCCACTTTTTTTAATATGTCAATAGTGAATAATTAAGAAAAAATTTTAATGAATTCTTCACTACATTGTTCTCTATATTTTAGCACTAACTGATACATTGAGATGTCTTCTAACTTGTTTGTGTTGTTTTGTTCGTACCTGATCAGTTCACAATTTCAGATTCCTTTGGTTTTAGCTTGTTCTATAAATTTATTAAAAACTCTGGCATCTGATGAAGTTGAGACATTCCCTTTAGCCAATTCTGTAGCTGTTATAAATTTTATTGTGTTTCCAACTTTAGACAGCTGTGATTTTTTCCAGTAACACTCAACTTGTGTACAAGAAGGCTCTTCACTTCTTCGATGCAGCCACATCAAAAAAGCAACAGCATGCTTGCACCCACCCGCCGATGCAGCACAATCATGGCATTGCGAACTTATAACGAGACCATTTTTTTCGTCCACAATAACGGTGACTGCATACGGTTTCGAGCGAACTTTGTGTTCAGGGCAAACGCGGCACTTGATAACACATAAATTATGTTCTCTTTTAAGCTGCACGTATCCGACAGCATCGTCGCCATAAGATTCTCTTGATGATCTGAAATAAACAAACAATAAAACTATGTAGCACCTTAATATGTAAGTATAGGTAATTTCAAACTTTAGCACTTAACCTCACTTTTAAAGATGATAATATTTTACTGATATGTAGTTCTAAATACGATAAAATGATATGTAAAATGCGTAAATAATGTGTTTCTGTTATGGTTAAATATTATATATTAGTATAAAACTATACTTACAAAGACGTTTTCACGTTCCTAATCTCCGCTGCACAAAAGTCCTTATTGTCAGCAAAGTAATTTGCCACCATCAAAGAATCTATCTTTGGTAAGTTTGAGCTATTCCCTTTGACAAATCCAGACTCCATTATGGTAAATACGATTATATTATTAGCAAATTATTCAGAGAGATAGTTCACACGCCGGTACTTTCACTTTGTAATGACAGCTTGTTTGGTTTGTTTCGCGGTGTATGACGTCATGAGCTCTGATAGGTGTTCGCAGTCACGTGATAATGTGTATTAATTATAGCTTTTTAAATTAATTTTATTCAATATAATATGATAAATGTTATTTATAGAATGTGATTATAGGTATGTTAATATCACCATTCATCGTTTAAAAATAACTTGGCATGAATTCGTAATTATTGTCACGTAGCCTATTATAGCAAACTTATTCTTCAATGGACACGTAGATAATGCCATTACTATTTAGATCGCAAAGAAATAAGTAGTCTTTGTATGATTTTGGGATAGATTTTCTTTTATTTCAAACAATGACCTGGAAATAAAGGGAAAGCAATCTCACTTTTTCTGACATGTTCCATACTCAAGCCAGCTGTAAGTGTTTTATTTAACAATGTCCCGAATTAAACCCACCAGATGGTGACCCCAGCTAATGGGGAAATGAAAAGAAAACACCGGAGATGGTCGAGAGTGGCGCGCTAATGGCAGCAACCCTTTGTGCGTAACGAAGGGTCACCGCGGCGACGAGTACCTCAGACGGGCACTCGGTACTTATGAATGCTCTAAAACATCACGTCTGAATTCCTCAAAGGGCTAGGCAGAGATATACTGCAATGTTTCCACATTTCGCCGGCGGTATTTCAGTTACATTGTAAGGGAGAGCGAAACTATTGCCATTATACCCGCACACTCCCCTCTATACGACCGCTTCGCGCAGTGGTACGACCGTAGGCCGTTCGTTTGCGCCGGGTAGTTGCGGGTTCGATTCCAGTCGGAGCGAATTCTGGGAAAAGTCTTTTCGTAATTTGCCCAGGTCTGGGCGTGACTGAGAACGCCCCCAGTCCATTGTACGATATCCATAGTACCGTTGCCTAGTTTGGTACCATACATATAATTGGTGTGTCACTCTGACGATATTTATTTATTAAATAAGAGGAACATTACGTCGTCCACTAACGTCCACCACCTTGGATCAAGTGTGGTACGCAGCATTATACAAGAATGCTAGCTACAGTGCTACAGAAGAGCAAAAAGCCTGGACTGAATAGGGATGTCCATTGGTACAGGTCTTTACCGGGATTTGAACCCATGACTTTCGAAACACAAGTATATTCCCTCTGGGCTACCACGACTTATGTTGGTGTCAATTTAATATTGGTTAAAAAATAACTAGTTACATATCACCATATTTTTTATAAAAGGTACAAATCAATCAGTACTTTAAAGAATTAAACACAATTTTTTAAATGTAAAATTAGACCGAGTTTGGGATATAAAGGAATCATTTTACTTAATTTTGTTAATTGCCTTAATAATCAAAGTTGCCATGAAACACCTTGAATCATAATCTGACCAAGGAATTAAGTAAAAATTTGTTCAACGACTCGAACCTACTTAATATTTCGCATTGTTTCAGATAAGTTGGCCTCCTCGGCTGTTACCTCTCGCCCCGCACCCCCGCCGCACCCCACAGAGGATGTTTTATTCATAATCAAAGTAAGAACTCCCAAAACAGTGATTTGGCCGGAGTCCATTAAAATCCCGTCGGAGTGAATTTAAATCGCGGCTACCGCCATCCCTCCCTGATAGACGAAGGTGAGATAGCATCAAATCCGACGTTTCTTTTACCCTACCGCTAGTTACAATCCGAATTGCTAATTTACTCCAAAACGGTTTTCCTTCCGTTAAATAAGTTGCCTGAGAACGATTCACCGACAGTTTTTTATTTATTTACAGACTGAAGGTAACAATTTAATAGACATAGATTAAGGATAGCTCAATCTTAATAAGTCTCCTTCAGACGACAAGTATTATGGTAATTATGAATGTCAACTTCGTCAAAACATTATTTCGTTGCAATTAAACCGTGAATTTTGATGTTAAGTCTCCGAGGAGCTCGTTTCTTGCTTTAAATGTTAAAACACCACGTGCTTCGTTAAAAATGTACCAAGGCATCACGAAAAGAGTAGAACAAATAAATATTTAAGTGGCTGCTGTACTGAGCACCCACTCGTTTGGAATAATATAAAATATGAGGGAGAAAGAAGCGGGGCTGGTTCTGAACTTGCAAACCGTAATTACCTTAAGGCTGAAGCGCCCATCTAGCCCGCGAAGTTCAAATTTTTGGAGGTTTTTCAGAATTTTTTCAAAATCTGACAATAATAAAAGGTACATTTTGTAATTCGCGACAAAGACCGTGTGCAGTGCGTTTATTAATATATCCAACTTACTCTAAAACAATTCAAGAACGACAGCTATCCAGATAATCTGGCAATTTGTGTATATTTAGTGATTAAATAGTATCATATCCACCGTGATAATATTTATAGTAAAATAATTGTATAAATAAACGCACTGCATACTTTGTTTGTCGCAAATCACAAAATGTTGTCTTAAATGTTTTCAGTTTTTTGATAAACTATAAAAATACTCGAAAATTTTGAATTTCGCGGGCTAGACAGGCGCCTTCTCCGTAAGGCGTCATCATGTTACGTAATGAATTTCTAAAGAACAAACCTTGCTGTTGAACCTATAGATTCATCTTTAAGAAAACATAACGTTTAATAATAAGAATCATCCAAAGTCAATATTTCAATTCTATTATATACTATTATAATTAGATACTTTAAGGACTATTACAATAAATTAATGGTAAGAAAAAAACAAAAAAACAGCTTTTATTGCCCGAAACAGAATAAAAATTGTTTTAATTAAATCAAACCAATCAATTTAGTACATGTTTACACAATTTATGAAATAATATAAAAGCTTGTCGTGAGATTTACCTGTGTACTAACTAGTCTTGCTCGACATATTTATTATAAGTAAATCTTGAAATAAAACTATTTTTCGGATTTTATCGCGTTTGTTTAATTTATGTATGTAAATAGTTTTATTTCAATGTGTAGTATTCGCGTAAATATAAGAAAACAATATAAGTAAATCTATTAAATAAAATGTTTTCTATAAAATATGCAAATTTCGCGACAAGCTTTTATAACATTTAAAAAATTGTGTAATACATGTTCGAAATTCATTAGTAAATTAAATCATTTTTTTAAGCCAATTATATAAAAACTTGTTTTTTTAAATTCCTTTAATATATAATTTTTTCGTGTTCTCCCCAGCAAACCTTTTCATTTGATACCCATACTGTGGTAGTGCAGAAAAATAACTAGCCCGCTATCTTAGATGATGCGCCGTATTGGAATTAGAATGACGTCACATAGCTAAGCATGCATTGTCATCCAAAAATAAGCGTATATCATACCAAATTTCAGCTCAAACGGTTAAAGATAACTGACTTAAAATTCGGTTGCAAGATTCCACCCGGACAAACATAGCAACATTGCAAGTTAAATAAAAGCTTGTAACATTAAAGTCAGACGGACAGTTGATCGTTTACAAAGTAGGTAGAAATTTAAAGAAGTTAGCCTGAATATTAATATTTCCAAAAATAATTATTGTTATTCATCCACTCAAATACCATTTAATCAACCAAAAAAAAGGGACATTTCTATAATTAAGTATTCTTACAGCTTTATGGAATGAGAGAGAACACAAAAATTCGTCATGACCACTGTTATGAATAAAATAGGTATGTCATTCTCAGTTAACATATCGATTGTCAATTCTACCTAAGACTAATTGAAGTGACTCAACAAAAAATATCGTCGTCTTCCCAATGCTTCATAACGATCAGGAGGACGGCAATACATTCAGAGTCAAGTTTAGCAAGTGAGCCAACAGAATTAGGATCAATGTCAAACTTTGTTAGCAAATGCTGAATCATCGTCATTAAAATCCTGTTGCCGCTATCCAAAGGTACCACACGTTTCTGAGTCTCAAGCTATATCATGAGTTCATACGTTCGCTAGGAGTCCCTAACGCTGTTAGTCGTGAACACTCGTATGGCAAATCCTTTAGTTTCTTGGTTGATCGATAATGCTTGGTACAATTTCCTATACAATTACATACTGTATGTAGACGCTAGCGGTAAAACATTCTTAGAAGTAGCAGTGCCAGGTCCAAAAATCTATAGATTTCCTACAGTTTCATCGGTTGATGTAGTTATGGAAGAAGATTGGAAATCGCATTTTTATTATAATTGACATAAAAAACGTATTGAATTTTCATTTTTTTCTATATGCCTATCTTGGATTTGGGGATTGTGAACTTGTTACATTGCAGTCGTCGTGAGGGATGAGCAATGAGCCCAGGAATGGGACCTCAAAAGGGCTAAATTATTATTATTTTATCTACTTACCTAGGCTGTTGCTGTTACTAGGTTTAAGTAAGGAATTCAAGATTGCCAAAAAATGTCAATAGGTAGATTTTTAGGAAATCAGCTTTTTTTCAGCCACTTTCAGCAAGTATAGAATCAATTCGTGCGAATTAAAAAAGTATGTGGGTAAGTGAATAAGGGTGTCCGCAATAAATTAATGAGGCGGCCTCGTCCCGCCTCGCCTCCGGCAACTTGTCCTATAAATCAAGCAACTCCCACTCGTATCTCACGGCCATGTTATGACTAGCTACGTAACACTTAGATACACATGACTTGTTCCTATATACTTGGTATATTAGATGGATTTTGCGCTAGCACCCTTTATGTGAAAGCAAAAATTAACTCTCTGATGTGCTCACTTGTCGTACATGCGTATAAAAGTCAGTCATAATACAAAAACCTCACGGACCCGTTCGAGTATGTGTGTCACGTAACATTATTCTTTTAATCTTTCAGAATCTCGTAAAAGCATATTTTGTATGGAACCGGCGGCCTTTGAGCAAAGTTAATATTTGAGGGGAACGTTATTTGGGCCCTTGCTTGTTCTGAAGTCAAACAGCGGAACGTTAAGCAATTCAAGTGCATGGCAAATACTAGGATGGCATATATAGTAAGATATTTATGTCATGGAATATCGTGGCACCTTTGATTTCACAAATTAAATCATAGGGCACAGCATAAGCCGCAGTTTTTTTGTTATCGGTAGTTCGCAAACTCGACTGTTGAAATACAAAATGGAGTACTACTAACATAATGTTATTAAATTCCGGACGCAACTACGTGCCTTCAAGGCTACATAACGTGTCTGCGTCTCACGTAAGGCCCAGGTGTCGTTCTCAAGCCACGTACGATCTTGTATCTTCTGCGTAGTACCGTATTTTTTCAGAGTTGACGTTATTCTCCGTACATTCGCATACAAAAAGTACACGGCCATCAGATGTATTAAGAGATGCAAATGAAAATACGCCAGCTGGCATACTGGTGACGTGTTACTCCATTTTGTAATTTATGGGAGAATTGGAAAAAAATGTTGTTATAAGGTGACTGCGAGATGGCGTTAAGCAAGTGAGATTGAAATTCGAACGTGGGAAGCCTTTTTAAGAAACCGCGAAAGGAAAATTATTCCCATATTGACGTGCGAGTTTTACGTACTGAAAAAAAAATCCTGTACTTCGCAAACTTGATCCTCCTTAAATAAAATTTAAGTATCTTAAATATTATTCATATACCAGGCTAGCATGGAGTTTTAAATATTTTATGGTCGTGACGACGTCGTCGCCTCGAGCCTCGCTAATAAGCTTTACATTTTACGAGGCACACAGGCAGATTACTTTCTGCGTACCTATTTTTGTCTGCGTCAAAAAGGGTTGTTAAAAGTTTAAGCTATTGTAGACATATTAAACAATCAGGCTTTTATTAAGCCGCGTCCGGAGAGCGTACGTCCTGGTGCCGCTCATTCCGTCATTCTGAGTGGACAATTAAAATTCCCACCTATATGTAATGGTAGTTATACATCCTTTATCAATGCAAGAAGCATAAGTATGTCGGTACGAAATATGCAGAATCTCTTTGAGCAAGGATAAGATATCGCGACTGCACGGCACAATTTGCAGCGTGCGAGTTCCTATATTAGAGCACACACGTATGTACAGTAGACATGCCGTATGGCATTTTGAGCCGCTTAACACGCATGTCAGAAGTAACCGGAAGCGGCTCAAAGTGCTAAGGCTCACACATAAAACATAATAACACGAAGCCGCGAATATTTATTTTCAAAATCATTATATTATATCCAAGTTATTTTTCCATTGAACTCCAAAACTACTTGATCAAATTAGATGATCGATATTCTTCACTGATAAACACACAGATCTCATAATTAGCTTTGTGTAACATAAACTAATTCCTGGAGAAGAGCATTGAGTATGCACATGGCAGAAAGGAATTACGTGATAAATATTTTATGAGTGATAATGGCGATGGAAGCGGTTCGCTAATAGGCTCGGCGTTTCGCGAGAAATCTGAACAGAATATCCCGAAAAGGTTTTATTTTCGTCCTTAAAAATTTAATGCTGAAATTCGGGACAGTGCCGGCATTCTTCCCTTTGTTGTATAATTAATTGTCGAATAATATGGACCTACAATTTTCCCTGGAAAAATGAACGACAGTCATCCTCTCCAAATGTACTGAAATGTCGAAAAAAGATCTCTCTCTTGCCACCAGATGAGCAGCGCCGTAAAAAGCTTAACTTCGTTATGGCTCTTCCGAACGCGTCGACACGCTCGTGGTTTCACGGTTACTTGCCCGAGAACCTCTTTGCATATTTTTAATGACCAGCCTATTCCGCTTTATTCGCCACCTCTTTGTGATTTCTTGTACTACCTACCTATCTATACAAATAAATATAACTCTAAATTGAAAATTTTAAAACCCCCGATTCGACGACCTTTCATCAAATGTATACAATAATCAACAGAAAATCTGTGTAAAAGTATGAGACATTATTTTGTTATGACATTATAATAATTGACATTAGAATAGACAAGGAATCTAAATATTGATTCCACGGAGGTTTAATTCCTAGTAAAATATTATCAATTATGATTCAATTTGATGTAATAACTCTGGTTGAGGTGGACGGGAGCAGCCCAGGGTAAGAATTTTCAATAACGCTAAAATTATTTTAAATTAGATTTCGGTTTTTATATTTTTTCTCAATGGCGGAGCAGCGCCCTCTAGAATTATTATAGCGTAATATTCCATGACCATTAACAAAACAAACAAATTTTAACGCATGCGCGTATCCATAATTTGAAACGTGACTTATGGATACACAAATCTCATATAAAAATTGATAAAATATTTATGTTTTTTCCAGAATTGGGAAACTTTTCAAATTTATATTATTGTAAAAAGCCAGTTCAGACTATTACGATCATTTAAAAATATAATAAATCTAATTCGATTGGATTCGAGCCGTGGAAGTTGGTTTTGGCCATGAATGTGGTTTTTTAACCTACAAAAGAGCTGATGATCTTCAAACGGCTGAACCGATTTTCATGAAACATAGCTAAGAACACTCTCGATCAGAATACCTATCTAACAAAATAAACAAAATTGAAATCGGTTCATCAGCTTGGGCGCTACGTTGCCACAGACAGACACACAGATACACATGTTAAACTTATAACACCCCTCTTTTTTCGTCGGGGGTTAAAAATTGGAGTGCATGTTTGTAATATCAAAATAATGCAAACTAAATGCATATAAAGTACATACGTTACTAAAACCATTATGCGATTTAAACAATATTTGTTTTTCAGTCTGTCTGTCTGTCTGTATGTTTGTTCGGGGTTATCTCCGAAACCGCTGGATCGATTTTGACGGGACTTTCACTGGCATATAGTTGATGTAGTATAAGTCGCGGGCACAGCTAGTAATATTTAAAATTTTCATTAATTTATACCCATCCAACGGAATGTCTAATTTGAGTATACGTAATAAATTAATTTGGTCTGTATTGTCCTTTCAGGCAAGCTTACCTGTTACAAACTATCATTCAGATATGAAAGTAATTTACCTTAGTCTAACTAACGGTATATAAATAGTGAAGCGATGACACACATACATTGATATTTTATTTAAGTACATCCTAAAAACATATTATGTAGTTTTTATCGCGACTCTATCAGTGATGCTAGAGACTCAGTGTACATTCATCAATAGCTATGTAGAGATGTATTTCGAATAATTCGCCCCCGTGCGTATCTCATGAATAGGGTAACTGCTGACGCTGTGTCGGGTATCTAAGTTACTTATTTTCCTCGTAATATCAGCGTAACAATTAGGCGACAGTGGCGCTTATAAATATATATATATACATGAGGGTGCGTGTAAAAAAATATAAACAATTTTTACGTTTTATGGAAACTTGCTAAATATAGAATGAAGTAAAGAGGATATTTCGATCTGTTGTTCGTAGAAAAAGCTTTTTAATCCCTGATGGAAAAAGTGGTTTTCGTTTTAAATTTAACATGACGTGTATATGTGTATCTGTCAAAGTGGCTATTATTCAATGAAATTTTTGTTTATCTTGTTCTAAGAAAACATCTCGAATTAGATTTGAATTCAAATTTCTAGTGACATGTGATAATCGTAAATTATACTACGCAAATAAAGAGCAATGATAGATAATATAGTGGTGTATATTAAATATGGCTGGATAAATAAGGGTATAAGGTACCAAGATATCATAAGAACGTAGAGTATAATACGGATTACTCCTAATAAGAACGTGAAACCACATTACTCTTGCTAATAATGCGACATTATTGGCTGCGGCCCAAGCCCGACAGTCGGCTGATTGAGTGCGGAAGGCTGAAATCTACAAGATGATTACATAAAGGTCACACCTACTGTGTGCGAGAAACATCATTTGTGGAATGTATTTGCACGGATGTCGTATTTAGTAACTGTGATGATTGACGAGCGAATATAAACATATTATGCGGAATAATTAATCATTATTCAGTATCAGTACCTACCTTAACCCCTTATACCCAGCTTGATACAGAGACAAAGTAAGTAAGTACCAGAGTTGGATAAAATTAAGAAGCGTCATGGAATCTCACAAGTAAAGACAAAAATTCTGAAATGCGCAGTTGCATTTTCACCTTAAACATTAAGACGCGAAGTGAATTTCTTGGGTAATTTCTCCCTTCATTAATAACTGACAAAGCTCCTCGGCTCTGCTAAGCCCCTTGTCTTGTGTACTCCCCAGGCTACGGTTGAAATTGGACCCAATTCCAGTAAACTTAAAGCCCTAGTGGGGTTGTTTAAGAACATAATCCTCTTTCCGAGCCATTTCTAAGAAAATACTTACAATTAATATTTAAACATCATTTCGGATCGCTTCAATTATTAACTGATAGCCTCTGACGCATTAAGCTATAAAAAATGGGTTATTAGCAGTCAACGAGCAAACTTTGTGAGTTGTTGTGACTACTACAAATTTCACTAGAAATTATTAAACGTATGAACTTACCGAAAATGCTTTGAGAAAGACGAGGCACTGTATGATCCCCTCCATAGTGTCGCCGGTGAGGCAAAAGGTACCGGTCAGGTGTCTGCCCTTCTTGTCGCCAATGGCGGGCGCGGCGGCTAGGCTCGCGTGGACCAGCGCGCCTCTCGGCCGGGCGTCCCTCGTCGCACCCAGCACGCCGGGCAGCGGGGCGCCTTCCATCAGCCTCGCTAGCGGGTCCATGCCCGCACCACTACCATAGCATTACGCCCCACTGTCACTGATTTGTCACAAAGTACCGGAATATTAGTACCACAGAGGAGATCTTTAAGGTAGTCCTGGACCACTATCATAACACTTCACAATTATTGTCATCAATTATTGATGTTTTACACAAAAATACCAGGGCAGCAGTATTAAAGAAGAAGTTTTTACGGGCGAACGATAACGTCTATGCGCGAAGACACGGATAGCACAGATGGCGTGACAGCTCGGGTGCTGTGACAGAGGCTTTTGCACTCCTCGCACTGACACTTCTGGTGTTCCGGATGCCAGCACTCGCTGTTGAGAAATAGCGTGACGAACGTGTAGATCAAGACGGCCATTCCAACTATGATGTATACTTCCATACTGCACTTACACTATTTTGGCACACTATTTGGCACGAATGTTACCTGCCAAATTATGGAATATCAGTGGTGCTTATTCGATGCTCTATTGAAATAATTTAGTAGTCTTAAATCGGAATTTATAGTAATGAAATCGAATATCCGAGGGAGCCATTTAACATTTTAACGGCGTTTGTTGGAAACGGCCGGCCGGCGTTTAGGGTGCCCACGATGATTTACATACGATACGTGAACACACGACACCATTTTAATAAAATCATTTCAAACATCGGTCTGTTTTGCATACAATAACAATGCGCAATTTATTCACAAATAGGAATACCAAAACACATTAAATTGATACAGTAATATCCTTAGTTTTATCATATTCTATGGAAAGCCGGTTACAAACTATCAACATCGAACATGTTATGTCAATTGAAACTCACAGTACCAAACTCATAATTAATTTAGTAGTTATCATAACTATAACCGCATGTATCATTAACATACCAAATGAGTAAGTACCAAGTCAGCAGGATGTATAAGGATGTATAACAACAAACTCATTCCGGGCTGATTGGCCTCATTGTGAGACGGGATCGCAGGATTTTATCTCCTCACGTACCGACGTTCAATCACGACGTATTCAATCGAACGACACACATTTATGTACCATTGTGTTTATGTATTAGTTGGAGGCTCGCTGGAGGCAATTTTCAGAGAACACGCTTGAGAAAATCAGAGGAAAATAAATAGTTTTTAGACCAATCATTTTCTTATTTGCGGTATTTGGCAGTGGTCTGATAATATAATTTCAAGGCAATCACAAATCTACTGACGTTATTTATGACACGTGCAATATGTCCTAACTAACTAAATTAAGTTTTCAAACGTGACAGCTCTATTGATAAATAGTCCGGTACCTATTTTATCTGTTCCATTCCATTCTAGTATTCAATCCTTTTTTTGATCACACACTAAAATATTGTATCATCATTATTTCAGCCGAAATATGTAACTACTAGACAAAGGCGTTAAATAATTAATCTAAGATAATTAATAAAATAAACCGTCAAGTCAGTCGTCATCTTTGCCACCTACACTAACAAAATGTTTATTTCTACTGCGGTTGAACGAACGTCAAATAAACAGAATGTTGTGGGTTGTTTACCAATTATAATGTAACATTCCCGAGGAAATTGCTTTTAATGACAATAAGATCTAATAATAACAAACCCGCATTACAATAAGTAAAGGAAATTGAATCGTAAGAAGACGATGTTCAGAGTGCTACTCGTATCAATATTGGAATTGTTGGTGATTGTTTAGCAAATAACTCCTCAAATCTTATGATATGTTTATACATAAAAATAACACATTCAATTTGAGCGGAATTAAAAAAGAATCTATAGGTATGTCTTTGTTTATTCATACATAAGGGTTCCTCGGAGGGACTATCCAAACCCTAAAAAGAGGCATTTCAGCTCCAATGGAGCTACTAAACTGTACAATAAAAAAACCGAATTTCAAACACCATCAAATAAGACTTGCCACTTTTATTATCTTTCACGATTTTCTTTTAAGTTGTACATTAAATGAGCTAATATAAACTGAAAAATAAAATTCAGGGCAGAGCAAAAATTAAAAGAAAATCCAATTTATCTAAAACGGGCAATGATACGCTTAGACAGTTATAGAACAGGTCCCCAAATTCCGAAGAATTCCTGTAATCTCCTCCCGCCCTGGTACAATCCGACGATCTTTGTAAATCGCGCAATTACGGATTTTCAATCAAATATGTACCAACATCCACAATCTTACAAAATGAGACTCTATCATTTTATAATAGAGTTGATATTAAAATCTAAAGGGAAGAAAGGGTAGTTTTTGAAATTAGGAATGTTAGTGTCGTAAGTCAGTAGTTCGGTACTGATGCCGAAAGGAGGAATATTAATGTGTTTACAGCAAGGATCGATGTGATAAATAGAGTTGGTTTTGTGCGAGACACTCGATCCGTCATAGAGTCGTGTTTTGGGCTACCATTTACTATTTATATATCTATCACACCAGGGGCTCTTAACCTAGAAATGTGGAATTGTATACGGCACTTGAAGGAAATAAAATATTAAATGTACATAGCTCAGAGAGTGGCAAGTAGCTGCTTCAGAATAACTATTCACTTCTGTATATTCAAGTAAGTAAACAGAAGTTATAAAGGGATCAAAAATAATTCAAGCAAATAACCACCACGCTTACTAGCTTTTCTAAAAGACACACTTATTACCGGACATGCAGTGCGCGAAGATCTGAATAAAATATGTACGTATCGTTTACCTAGCTCAGCACAGTTGAATAGTTGTTAGCTTGAATTATATATAAATTAACGCACCTAAGCTAAAGTTGTAACTGAGATTTAGAACTACAACACAATTCACTATCCCTAGGTACTATGACGTAATATTGTTATGAGGTTTGAGTAGTTGCTTTAAAGACATTCATACAAGTTTCCAAATTCGGACCAATTTCATCCAATTATATTGTACAACTAGCCTTTCATTTCTCATGATTTAGCGTGCGGTTCAATCATAATAAACCACATTTACTGCATGGTATGAATTACCATATAAGGGTGGTTATTTTAAATTAATTCTTAAACAAACGATTCGATGATTAAATTTATTTAATTATTCGCAATTTGATTCATATTCCCAACAAATTCGTAGTCACTCTGTATGAACAATCATGTTTGTGGCCTGTTTCTTCGCATAACCCCGTCTCACTCAGCTGTTCCGGGGATAAGTCATGCATGCCTACCATTAACAGTAAACACGCAAGCTATCCCCGCTGCGACCCCCAACATTAGCACACAGATGGACTGTGCATTTACATTTTAGCCGAGATTACAGTTTCTTGCCCCGGACAGTGCGGAGAGGTACCAGATGGCGAAGTCAAAATTTCGGGTGTAAATTGTTATTACCGTAAGAAGACTACAGATATGGTAATAGTACAAGTAGCTGACGAGACGAAATTTTTTAACAGATATTCTATTAGGTACCCCCCGAAAGGCTTACTCTAATGACAAATGATAAAAATTGCAATCCACATAAGTCAACGACTTTAATTAAAATTGGGTACTGCGGCATGCATAATAATTGCAGTAAATACAAACTTAGCAATAAATAAATTTAATTTAACGTATTTTGATTCCTAAATAATAATTATCGGATAGACGGGATGGCGAAAATTGTGTGAAAAGGGGACTTATGGAACCTTCCAAATTCATGTCGAACACGATTTATAAACTTTAGGTCGGGCGCCCGGTGTACAATGGGAATGTTTATGGTAGATTTCAATATTTTTATTTAGTCGCATAAATGGCAAGAAGTGGACTCATCGCTACATACATGCAGGTGCTATTAAATAGTTTATTTGATAGGTAAGTTATTCGCTATTCATAGGCATTATACACGTTGTTATGAAAATGTTAGGCACACAACACGATAGACAAAAACCGACACGGGGCATAGATAAAACAACAAAGACATACAAAAAGTGTCCTAAGCAAACGGAGGGTAGCCGCGGGGAGCGGTAGCGGGGGTGTAGCGTGCGTAAACACAACACCTTGTGTGCTGTTGAGCTGAGCCGAATTAATCGTTTGCCATGAAGGAAACTAAAGACATTGTGATATTTCACACAGGCGACCAAGGCCCGATGTCGATCATATCCCTACAACCGTGGGTCTTGTCAGTCAATAGTTACAATAGCCCTTTTTTAAAACCGTAGCAATCCCTAATACCTACTACACGCTTATTAGGACAGGTAATGGCAGAGAAAGCTTTGTGGAAGATCATATTATTCAGCGGATAGTCACGGAGCTATACGAAGAAACAGGAACGTAGTATACAGACGCCTGTGCATCTCATGTTTTTCTATAGGTATATCCCTCTCTGCTCGTTAATATCGTAACATTTTTAGTTAGCTAAACACTGTTCAAATATAAAATATACCAGGTTAACATAAAATAAAAGGGTACATTTTACTCTCGCTAAACGCTCAAGCAATTTACTTTATTAGTATTACTTCTAAATGTCAACGAAGTGAAATAGCTACTTTATCATCTCGGAAAAATCTCTACTGAAGACAAAAACTGTTTTCAACAAGTAAAATGGGTGGCTCGTTCAAGTAATCAGCTCAGGTAATCTGTTTGATCGAACCTTGCGCCTCGACGAAGGCTCACCTCTTGTGTACTGAGAAAATATCGAATAAAAAACGCTCCAAAAATAAATAAATAAAATCTGTTTCGATGAAATCATTTATATTTCAGTATGAAGACGTTGTTTGTAAAACTTAATAATAATAAAAGCGTTTTGCTATGTTTCTTTTACGATTTTCTTGACTAGCACAGTCAGTGAAACTGAAGCCAAAGCCAATAATTTAACCAAGTTTTGTTGCGCGATCGATCAACGAGTCATCCGTTCAAAGCCCGCTGATAAATTCAAGTTGAAGCTGTAACTTAGCCCGCGGCGGGTGTCGGTTACCTAACCTCGAGTGCGATTCCTTTCAAGTTGAAACGAAAATTCAACTTTTAATCCCTACATAAGTTTATCGCGGATGTCCGATTTCAAAGTAATTAATGTATAAAACGTACCTTTTTATTTCAGTTTAGGATTTTTCGTTAAGACTTGATTTTGTATACAAAGTGTTTACTACATGTTGAAAATAAAAGAATAATGTGTCACATGGAATGAAAAAATATAGGAGTATGTTTATGGCTAAATGAGTTGTAATGAGAAACAATAAGCCAAATTTTAGAGTATATCACGTAATCATGTACTAGGAAATCAGAAACCTTTAGGAGTCGATAACATTAAATTTAGAATTGCCAGAACAATCAAATTGTTCACAACGGAATAGTCGGGGTTAACCTTCGTTCACGAAAGGTCCGTCCCTACAGCTAGTCATACAATAGGTTGAATAACGCACATTATTTGAATTCTACTAACCTAACGATCCCGAAAACTTCAATCCGTTGTACTCATTAATTTGAGCGAGGCTCGCCCGCGGCGCGGCGCGGGGCGGCCCACGCTAGGAACACATAATTAAAGGCAGGAACTCGCTGCGGCCTACAGACGGCACAAAGCTGAGTTTTAAGCCGACGAAATGACGAATATCACTTAACCATTGTGGGACCGAAACGATGAAATTGTGGCTACTTTAAAAAATAATGTGTGATTAATTTTAAACAAAATACCTAGTCCAATAATTTACATGTCGGCGTCGTCAAGGACTAAATAATGTCCCCATTGCATCACTTAAGTGAAGTCAAGTCCTAACACTTGTATTAACGATATCATGGACGAAGTCGTGAGTACCTCGTTAATTAATGGTGCTAATTTTGTTGTCAAAAACTAACGACTGAAATCAAATTTGACGCATCCCAAACTATTTAATTCTTGCTTATACGTTACTTCGTCCGCGTGGAATTTAATTGACAAAGTTTCATAGAAACTTTCATCCCCTATTTTATCCCCTTGGGGGTAGAATTAATCAAAATCCTTTCTTAGCGGATGCCTACGTCATAACAACTACCTGCATGCCAAATTTCAGCCCGATCCGTCCAGTGGTTTGGGCTGTGCGTTGATAGATCACTATGTCAGTCAGTCAGTCAGTCACCTTTGAGTTATATATATATAGATATACTCCCCATACTCCCCCATATCCATTTTATTTATTACAGCAATTAGTATCCTTAACATAACTGTCATGGTTTTTGTAAACACTTCGCAGCCGATCCGATCCGTAACAAATGTATTTATAATTTTGAACTTGTATTGATTTCGCCTAGTCCTTTATGGCATACATTTTATATTATTATTAACGATTGTCCCGCGCTGTTGTCAGACAGAAAATAAACTAGTCTATTTATCATAACAATATTTCCAGCCAATAATATCTGTCTAGATCAGATCTCGGGCTATTTGTCTCACGTCTAACCTACGTCTGTCATTGTCTCATCGATCGAAACATCCCTGCGTTGGACTTAAACACTGTCACTGGAAACTTTATTCATACGCGAAGGATGATGTTCATCGCTAACTTCACGATCCCTCTTTTTATCACCTCTTCGTTTCTCATTACGTCCTGGTCCTAAAAGTTTTAAAAACTTATTCTTATATCGCTTATCCCGGATTCGCGTATCTTTTATAGATTGCTTCGGGGCTTTCGAGAAATTGTCACACTTTGTGTGGGTTTTTTGCATTTTCAAAGTATGTATAACATTAAGTCCCGGTATTTTCTCTCGTCCGGAGCATATTGCTTAAAGACACGTGTGTTGAAGTGCTCCATCTTGTCCGCAGTCAACTGCTCGTGGCGCGCTTGGGTTCTCAATTTCTCGCTAAAAGTGTTTCGTATATTACTTACCTAACACTTAATTTTTATGAATGCTTAGTAATACGCCTCTATTTTATTATTTCTTTCATATTACTCTTAACATTATTGAAACTCCTAGACGGTAGGGCTGAAGTATATGCGAGCGTATTAAAGTAACATTTTCATATAAGTTCCAAGAAAGACTTAATTATTATTCATGCGACGGCGCCGTAAAAGAAAACATCATCCTGATAGTCACGTCCTCGCCGTCCCGGGAACATAAAGCAAAATTTCCACAGCGACGTATTAATACAAGAGACAGAGTTGTTCCTGCTCCCACTTATCATACTGAATGCACGGTCGAAGTATGAAGTAAACACAAAGTTTGAACTAAGCAATAACAACGGGTGTTTGCGCGGCGCACCCACACACACAATGTTTTCCATAAACACGCCATCCCTCTCCGCAGTGTGAGCGGCTGGCTAACCGTTCGCGTTTATTTTTCCACTGAATACCTTCAGCTATAAAGGAAATGGCACTCGCAACTAACGTACTACATTCTTTTCGTTGCTATTTTATTATTTGTAGAGTAAACACGGCGCCAAGAAAATTTTCTTTAAATTATCTTACGTCGAGCACTTTGAAGTTAGCAGACACGTTTAATGCCGAGTATAAAAACGTGAATATGTCCTGCTATATAATTATTTACATTCAAATGATACCGTCATATATTATTATTGGATTTATCTTTAAAAACCTATATTTGATGTTATTATTAACTGGCAATAAAAATGAAATAAACAAATAAAAAATAACATAGAATCCAATTTCTTAATGAATAAAAATAACCCCCGAGGCTAGTGGGTATTTCAAAAGCATTAATATAAGTAGATAAAATCATTAGGCTGTCTGTGTATGACGCCATAAATGGCAAGCCAGTAGTTAGGCTCAACTAGAGCATATCGGAGCTAGTTAGGTTCTGTTTACTATGTCTAATTACGACGTCCAGCGCTAGCAAGATGAGGACTTATAGCAAGCTGGTAAATGTTGAGTGATTTTAATTGTTCCAAACATTGAAAATAGGTACCTACTTTTGTAAACGTGGAGCTGCCAGTGTGTCTTCTTTCATTGTATGAGTGCCTCTCTCTTGAAACTTTCATTTAGAATTCGCCCCCTCTTAAAATTTAAGCAGTATGTACATCACACACGTGTCGAGTAAAGCACAAACATTGACTCTTTGATGTCACCAAACACTGAGATCCCAGTGATTTATGATCCCCTGGTGTTCACGCACTACTTACATCTTATCCATTATGTCGCACGCCGCTTCATTTGCTGGCAACAATGATACCAGATAACCATAGAACGCGAATTACTTCAGTTTACTTGAACATCGCGAGGAACATAAGCGGTTCCTGGATTGCGTTACTGTTTAGCGGAATTAATTCTAGCTATTCACAATTAGCTAAATCGGCGAAGATAAATTACATTTTCAGACAGGTGCTTAAAATTCGATTATTAATTCATTTTCAGTACAAAATACAGTGAGCACTTTCTGCGTGGATCGGACCTCAAATAACAACTAAATTTGAGGGTGGGTGGGTACCCAGTTATTAAATATGACATCAGGACGTCTAACACCTCAGTGCCCCCGTGACCATGGTTGCTGTAAAGCAGCCGAAATGTTGGGAACATAAAAAAGTAAATAAACGCGATAGAATCCGTAATAGTACATTGTTACACGAGTGGTGAAAGTGACAAAATAAGTATTTCACCCGAGGTAAACACTGTGCTTTTCATTACGAATACAAGGAAAGTAAAAATAAAAACAGGAATTGGCTAAAGAAATAATACAAGGAAGTATGAACAATACTCTACAACTCGAAAAAAAAAAGATCGGATTGCCGCCTATTTTGTTTTTTTTTCGTTGGCCGGCCAACTTCATTATTTAGCCATTATTTTTCATTTTCATCTTTAAATATTTTGTCCAAATCTATGTTATTTTAAAGAAATTGTTGAAACTAAATTATAATTAAGTCATTTAAAAATATATATTCTTTAATTAATATTTAACTTTATTTTATTTCAATTTTACATCGTGCTGTAATTGAGTGACTGTAGAAAAACTAATGAAAAATAGTTTTTCATTAAACATACTCTGAAAGTAGGTCTGAAGTTGCCTGAGGAGCGGGTTGAAAGTAATACTTTTCCGGCCCGGGAGAATCGCTTTCAACTGACAGCTGTCAAATTATAAAAAAAAACTAGTTCCATTTTCACATTTCTATGGAACCATGTTCAAACTTTTTCTACAGTCACTCAATTACAGCACGATGTAAAATTGAAATAACATAAATTTAAGTAAGTATTAATTAAATAATATATACTTTTAAATGACTTAATTATAATTTAGTTTCAACAATTTCTTTAAAATAACATAGATTAGGGCAAAATATTTAACGATGAAAATGAAAAATAAAGGCTAAATAATGAAGCTGGCCGGCCAAATGACTTAATTATAATTTAGTTTCAACAATTTCTTTAAAATAACATATATTTGGGCAACATATTTAAAGATGAAAATAAAAAATAATGGCTAAATAATGAAGCTGGCCGGCCAACGAAAAAAAAACAAAATAGGCGGCAATCCGATCTTTTTTTTTTTCGAGTAGTAGAGTATTTTTCATACTTCCTTGTATTATTTCTTTGGCCAATTCCTGTTTTTATTTTTATTTTCCTTGTATTCGTAATGAAAAGCACAGTGTTTACCTCGGGTGAAAGACTTATTTTGTCCCTCGAACTATTAGCGCCCTCGCTACGCTCGGGCGCCAAACCCCGTCTCGGGAAAAAATAAGTCACTTTCACCACTCGTGTAACAATGTACTATTATTTCAATATGTAGTATTCGCGTAAATTTAAGAAAACAATATCAAAATACATCCCTTATGTGACCGGCCCCTTACCCTTGTGATTTCAGTTAACGCGGAGAGCATGGCCCACTGGGTGTTTCTATGCAGCGTTGTCGCAATTTGCACTAGAGAGTGGCGTGTAATGGTTACACTGTGTGGCCGGTACACTATTTGACTTGCCCTACTACTATTCGACGCTTTACCACTAATGTTTAAATGTGAATAACATCTCAAAGCGTGGAACAGAATGTAATTTAGTTTGGTGTACATTCAAAACGTGGGAGCCTCGTATACATAAATTATATTTGAATGCATTTATAATGGCTTTTACAAAGCATTCTTCAGAACAAAAGTGTTTTGTTACAAACTAATTACAATTTCGCTTAAGCGCCATTTTAAGTCGATGTCGACTTCTGCTATAAATTTTGTAGTAAATTTTTACAAGTTATATAATTTGTAATTGAAGGGAATGTCTTACTAAGCCCATTATTATATTTGCATGCAATTATTAAACTCATTTAAATATTTACCGAGTTTTTTTTGTTATAACACAGTTCTTGTTGCTAATGCTACGCAGCAACGTAGCACCATCGTAGCACTTGCTACGGATTCACTACGAACACGCTACGACATGCTACGTGCCTAAAACTGGTTGAAATTTTATTGTTATTTATTTGTAAATCAGTAATGTATTTAAAACAAAACATTTGACGGTAAATATTCTTTCTATAAATCAACTATGATATGCGTTTTATTTTAATACCTACAGCAAAACTTAAGAAAAATCAAGTCTTAAATAAACTTTAATTAGCGACGCCATCCTAATTTTAATGAGCCGTGTTTCAATATTACTATGTAGCTGCAATCAGAACATCGTTGGTATAATAATCTGTTCGCGTCAATTGCCGACTAAATGAGATTTGGCATAGCTAAAAATATTAATATCTAGCTTATTCTAAACGACAATGGCAAGAAGGGTGGGCGATACAATTCATTTAGTCAATACACAATCAAAATACACAATCGGTATCTTTGGCTCCAATTCTGTTGGTGCAATAAACTACATGTGCGAGTAGTACAATACAACCAATATATACGAATACAACTAAGTGCGTATCGGTCCGTCTCATGTTCGCAACATAAGAGCCAGACGATGTTTAGTCTTCAAATTTGAACATCAACAATAATTTGTATGAAACATTTTGTATTGATGAAAGACGAACAACTAGGTTTTATGTGTAGAAATTTGCAGATGAAATTTCAGTCGCTTAAGAAAATATCTACTACAAAATAAGCAGTGATAGTCGATCGGTTAAGAGCGCGTTTAGCGTGCGTAAGATCCAGACTTCAAATGCCATGTCATAGAAAATCTAACGAATTAAATGCATGAGAAATCCGCCAACTCGCACTGGACCAGCGTGATGTATTATGGCCTGAATCACCTTTGTGTTAAGGGGAGGCCCGTCCCCAGTCTCAAGATGTCAAAACGGATTTTTTTTACTAAAATAATATATTTATATTGGTGCATATTTTCAGTTCGCCGAAGATGATCTTACTTTACATATTAGCCTGAAGTCGACGAACCGAGGTGACAAGTTCACCCTAATCAGACATGAATATAAATATTTATGCGTCGATCAAGTTAAATATCAATTTGAATTTGCAAGAGCGCGGTCTTAAAGCGAATCGGTCAAGCGTAAACCTGTCGACTGCGCGGAATGAAAAGCTTCTTACGGTAAGAATGTTGTTAACTACGTTATAAAGTAACTTCAGATATATTCAGGACCAAATTTTCTATTAAATATTTTAATGTTATGTTAATATTCGTGCCAACACTTAACTATCAATATCGTATGTTATTGTACGTGTAACTTTACAGCAGAGTGATTCAATAAACTCCATGCCTGGTCGTAGTACTTCACATATTAGAACTCGTTACATTTTAAACAAAATACCTTTAAGACTCAAAAACTATCATTGCATCAAGAGTTTATGAGTATATAAGAGTTATATAAAATGTTCGATACAAATCCGTAACCAGGATCCAAGATGCGCCGGGCCTCCGAAGCAGGTCCGGCGGCGAGGTCGGCGAGACTACGACGATATTCATTCCCGTGTCGTTACTTATCAGAAGGCCATGAGATGAGAGGTTTCGAATACGTCCGCTTGGAGTCACAGCGGTTTAAACACTCCGTTATGGCAAACATGCTAATTATAGGCTGAATAAATAAACTGTTCTGGTAGAGGCAAGGAGGTAAATCTCCGTTATTTCCTAAACTGAGGCATTTAAAGTAGACCTAACTAAATTCGGATTGAAACAACAGAATTTGGCTCTCTACTTTAATTATTAAAATTATGTAGTTTTCAACGAATTCGCTCGCAGTGGTGTATCTCGTGGCTCTCGGACTGAGGAGGACCTAGATAAACCGACGAAACGAAGATAAAAACATCTCCTTGATTACGGCATGCTAGACAAATGTAGGACATTTCTCTTGTAGCAGCCCTGGTGTAATTGCAACGGAATGAAAAACGTGCCACAATGACAATAGTGGCACGTTTCCAATTAATTTGACGTTGTTATTGACCACATCAACTGAGGAATATTAAAAGAGAACCAAACCATTTTGACATTTGACTCACCATAAGTGTAATGGAAATATTAAATTCCCATGAAAATACATGTAAAGCGATTTCCAATAATGTTACCGGAAATCTGGAAAAGAAGCAGGTGCTACCGCTTTTCAAAAAATATAAAACCAATCACTTTTACATTGGGGTATGGGGGGTATTGTGGCATGAATGGGGTGCCGGTGGGAGCGCAGACCGGTTCGACCACGGCCAATTTATTAATTCCCAGAATATACGTACCTACCTACATTCATATTCAGATACCAACCCGTACATAAAGTAGACCATTTTTGCACAAACAACCCATTATTATGTACACATGAGAATTATACATGTTTGTGGAGGAAAAATGGAAACCTGAACACACTTCGTACCTATTTGATATTTAAATCTCTTCCATGAAAGGAAATATTTTATTGTAATTTATTCTGTTATTCTTGTTCATATAATGGATAAGGAATTTATGCCCGGATATAAGTATTCCAATAAGGTCCAAACATTTTCTATTGTCCGTATCAGAAATGCGTCCCTCTAACCGAGGAATAGAAGCGTAAACTAAGAGCTACAGTCGTATTCGTCGATAAAACATCGCAGTGATGTGTATTTCTGTGCTACGAAATTATAAAGCTACTACATAGCTACGGCGTAGCACATTATCGTTACATAACATTTTTTACAGTATTTCTTTTAAATATTACATAATACGAGTAGTAAACATAAGTATGTCACATTACTAGTGGTCACGTTAGCCGCTAAAACTAAGCTGTATTACTTTGTCCTAGGAGCGGGCTCTAGTCTCCACGATAGAGCACACGCCTTTCTTTGTTGGCGGCGATAATGGGACTAATAGTAATAATCTCATTAAAAAAAGAAAATATCATAAACATCCCTTGCATAACATATTTTCGAATGTTGCCTTCAACATTCGTCAGCATTCAGTAGCTGTGTAAGGGCATCTGTTTTGCTATAATTATTGTTATTCCTGCAGCTAATATTGGAAATGCATTCGAGTGTCAAGCTTATTATCTAACGTCGTCTGATTAGTACCGATGATTGTTCAATTCGATAACCGTGATAGCTAATTCGCAACTTAGCAATTACTCTTGCCACGTGAGTATGCCGCAGCCTCCAACTATTCCCTCTAAGTACTATCAAAGACATCGTCAGTCCGGAAATTGCCAAGATTCCCGTTACTTATGTCCAACTCTCGAGTACCGTGCCAAAGGAACAAGTTTGGTGTCTAATACACATTTTGATAGACCTAATAGGTATAGCGTTATTCTCCATCCTAGCCATTAAACTATGGACGTGAGCCTGCGCTAGCAAACGCGTTCAGTTTAAATGGAAGGGCAGAAGGGAAGTAGTAATGTGACTGATTTTGAAACATCTAAAGCAATCCCTAAATACTTTGTCGTATGACTGAACATCATGAATTGGCAATAGGCCTTCCTTGAGTCTTTGTAGAAGCGTCAATTAAAATGTATTGTGACGTAACATACATGAGATCTTATTTTAATTGCCATATTACATAACACAGTTAAATATTTGCGTCGTATATGTAAATATTTTTTAAATCCGCCAGTTATGTATGATTTCGACCAAGAAATCCGGTAAATCACAACAAACACAAGGATATCATAATCAATCGAACGTTATTCGATATGGCGATGTATACGTATCACGTATCATTTGCAAAACACGTTACATTCGAAACACGTTACTGCTACCGACGAACGTAAACACCACTGATGTTTGTAATTAATTAACCACTGTTATGTTATGTTATCCTGGTGTTTAAGATGCATGACGCTGAGGTGTCGTCAACCGCGAAAACCGACGCGCGTAGACGCGTACTGGCGCCGGGGCGGGCGGCCGATCACTGAAAGGCGTCCCGGGCGCCCCAGCATCCCCCGCCCCGGACGACCCCCGCAACTGAAACTCTCAATTATTTTATTGGCAAAGCTAATGAGACGTGAGCTATCCACAGAACTGTTGTCCGATATTCCCATGGTAACCGCTAAAAATATAACATCGAATCATTTGCTAATCGGTTCAGATTTTCTCGTGATTAATGGATGGGATGTTTTCATTTGAGATGACAAGGGCTTTGCTCGCTCAAGTTGTTCACAATTCAATTCATTTTCAATTACAGTAAGTGCTGTTGTGGGTTTGTTACATTTATATGGTTATAACGTGTCTACTAATCATTCCCTTAAAGCTTTGATTAATGGATAAAGTGTTGTCTTATTGCGGACGAATAAAATACAAATAACTACAAGATAAATTAGAAAGCAAAGCCTTATAAAACCGCCAAAATTAAGTAGTAAGAAGTAGTGTCAACTGCTGTGTTGGTGTCCATATATAAGAACTTGCGGTTTCAAAATATGAAGAAACTGCGGAACATCAATTGCCGAAGTATATAGTTTCTATAAATATAAAATGAAGATATAAAGTTGGATCTAATTTGAACTCCTTATGTGACAGCAAACACATCCTCATCTTTCAAGTATTTCCACCGCCCATCATCCTGAAACCCTTACCCGATGTCCTCACGCTTCCTTATTTGCGTAATGCGGGCGCGTGTTGGGAATCACAATCGCAGCTTAATTGATAGTCGGCGGCCGAGTTCACCCCGTGACGTCTGCCTCTTACGTGGGTGAGGACAAATGGGAATCTGGGAATTTGTTTAGCAATCAAGAGGGGCTCGACAATCTTCTTGTATCTTGTGTTATCCTGGTAGTATCACGTAATGTTTGACCTTCTTTGGTTGCATAAGAAAAAGTGCTTATTTACCTGATCATCATCAGATTACCAGAACGGGAGAACATAATTACAGGCATCCAGACATGTAGACCGTCTGGACGCCGGATTACCGTTTCATAATATACTTTAATATGTATCATCATCATCATCATCAGCATATGCTTGTCCACTGCTGGACATAGGCCTCCCCTAATGAGCATGATAGCGCCCTGTCTTCAGCTTGCCGCATCCAGCATCTGCCTGCAGTCTTTCGTAGATCGTCATCCCACCTGGTCGGTTCCTGCCTGGTCGTTTCATAATATACTTTAATATGTATAGTAATTGTAAACAAAAATGTACAAGGAAACAAAATATTTGAGCAAAAACCATTTAAGACCCTTTGAAGATTTAGATTTGACACTCCCCTAGAGTCAGCGAATAAAAGAGATAGCCGAGAAACAACAACATAAGACAATAGCAAATGGTCACTCCTGCGAGAAAACACGTTGGGTATCGAGCGGGGGCGCATAAAGTAGGGTCGTTTGGGTAGCCCCGTTCCCATTCACTTCCCATTTAGTTTCAGGCCACGTATAACGAATGATTGCCGATACCTGAATACGGATGCTGTCGACGCACTTACGGAGGTATCTCACATAGAACATGTATATTTAAATGTACTGCATGGAGAAACTGCATACTTGAGGTGAACATTCGATTAACAAAACAAAATATGTATGCAGAACTACTTATCTACCTATGTCAGCTATTATGATCAGTTTCTAAAATCCTTGAAGTCTCCTGTAGTAATAGTATAATCACAATAAGTCCTTATGCCGGTGTAGTAAGACGCGAATGATGATCCTGTGACTATATAAATAGCTCTAAAATTGGTATCCAAGGAATGTTGTTTCATGAAAATTTCATGTGAACTTACTCGACCGGTTAACGTGGTGCTGCGAGTGCGACGCACTTTGTTCAATGCCCCAACCTTTTTAATTTCACTCGTAAAGCCCTCGTGATAGGACGAGAGGACCCTTCCTGAGTAATTAGAAGATGTTCTCTTTTATAGTTATTGCCCGTCGAACGTTAATTCAACAAAGAGGGACAACAATGAATTGCTATCACTTTGTTTGTTTCATGTTACAACTATTAGGTACTGGTGTTATTATTATTGCGTCCAAAATCTGAAGTTATAGGGACCTAGGTTGATAAGGAATTCCTTGAACGGTTCGTCCAAATTCTAGTTTAAGACACTGGTAGGATATTTTACAATCATCTCTTTAATTGATACAGTTAATAATTAGCTTGAACAACCTACCTAGTAAATATGAATGAATCAGAATATTTTTTTTACCATATTCATCGTTATTAATTTTTCTTCTTGGCAGTTGCCCTCTTCTGGAAGCATTCGACCTACATTTCTTTACATACTGTTTGTAAAGTAAGTACCCCTTTAGTAAAAAGACTAAGCCAGGAATAGTTACATGAAGTGACTTGTGATGCAGCAATTATTCAGAGCTGCACCGAGCCCGCGGCACACTGAACTAATTTGCCGCAGTACCAGGAGGAAATAAGTCTTAAGGAGTAATTACAGGGGATGCTGTTAAGCAAGATGATAGGGTGCGTGGACCACCAGTATTTAGTCCGTAATAGTGATGTCAAAAGCTAATTAAAAGATGTTGGAATTAGGGACGGAGGGGGAATAAGGAATTTCATAGAACAATTAGATGAAATTACTCTAGCTAGAATTAAGTAGCTTAAGTGTAGGCTGCTGAGCTAAGTGTAATCAGTTGCAGGTCCTATTCCCATTCAGAAAAAAAATGGTTTTTCCGTCATACCCCTTTGTCCGAGTGTCACGTAGAGTGCCGAGTGTCACGCCTATAAATAGATATTCAGGTTTTAGAGATAATATAGTTCAAAGGTAGCGTTTTTTGTGAAACAAAGACTCGATCAAACAAGCATTATCTACGCTTTTATAAATCTTTAATATAGCAACGTATCTTAGATATACCAAAGACACAATGGGTCAATGCAAAGGAGGAATTACGCCGGAAGGATTACAGTGTCCCGTGAGCAGTGTGTGAAGATGGCCGAGACCATTTGCAAATCGGACTAGCCGCACACAAAAGTAAACTTGAACATATAAACACACAAACACGCAATACATCTCAAACATACAGTAGAAAACACAGAGAATTTTAGATGTATATGTCGCAGCCAACTAGCTTAATTCGCCGTTCAATTAACAGCCTAGCCACTTTATAAAACAGCGCCGTTCAACTAGCGGCCTCAATGATATTCAGCCGTATCGTCTGTTAAAACATTTAATAACCTGGCTGGCTAATGCTTAGGCAACTGGTTGACATCTATGTACTACAAAACTTTTTAAAAATACTACTCAAGCTGAGCGACCCGGATGGGTTTAGGTTAGGATTATTTTTTTATGACCCCACAGAAATCCCACCCGGCAATTAGATTCGGTGGATCTAAACAATTTCGTACAACACCTAATAAAATTATTCCATCAAAGTTGTTTTTGCCGACATCATATTGACAGTTTAGTGAGTTTCGGCGCTAGGTGGCAGAAAGTGGAACTAAATTGAAATTAACAGGCTAGGCAAGTAATTAAACGTCATCGATCCAAGGCATTTCCCTAGCTGTTTGATCAAATGGCTGAATATCATTCAGGCCACTAGTCGAATGGCGCTGTTTAGTAAAGTGGCTAGGCTGTTAATTGAACGGCGAATTAAGCTAGTTGGCTGCGACATATACATTCATAGAAAGGACTCGAAAGATGGGGATGGGGGTATATTACATGAAAGTACTTTGATGGATATACTCGTAGTTGTGTTGTAAATAGCAAAAGGAAAACTAAAGATTGTAGACTGTGTAAAGGGTGTGACTGCTAAAGATTACGGGGAAGGAGATTATACTAAATCAACATAGGTTGTACAAGGACAGATAGATTATGATGGTGAACGCAACTCGCATTGTGGAACTTGCTTGCTTAACCAATTCAAACGAGATTCTCAAGAACCAATACAATAGTCTTTATTTGCTGTTTTATATTCATGTTATGCCTCTAAACAGCGTAACTATATATCTCACATTGTCCGCTGCCTTTCAAATACTGATACAGGAGGTACAGACCTCTTGCTCGAATGAAGCTGCTTCCAATTTCACAACAATTTCAATATCGCTTATATGTAAAAGGGCTCGAAATCTTCGCTTTCGCAGCTCAGCGGAGCGAGTGGAAGCATATAAAAGTGTTGGTAGAATCGCATATATATATTAGTTTCCAATTTACGTAATCGCGAGTGAGAATTTGTGTAGGAAACGCGCATTTAACCTGATGTATATGCTGACCGATCAATGAACGTGGTGATAGAGTTAAACCCGTAAAGAAGCAACTAAAGGAAAATTTTATTTTATTTTAAATTGAAGACTTGCGCAGAAGTGAAATCTTGGGTCTGTTTGTCGGGCGGTTGGCGGATTAGTTCACTTCGATAATATGATTGGATCAAAACTCGTCACGCGATCACCGATCTTACAAAAACGGGAAATCTACTTTGCCTGCAATACCAACTCTCGTACAGGACCAGAAATCCAAATTTAATCTCTAGATGTCCATTCTGCCAGTAACAAACTGATGCAGTCACACAGCGAATGCTAATAATGAGACAGTTGAGAACTACAAACACAATGATACTACAAGTATTTAATGTTTATGAAAGTCTACTACAGTACATGGTATAATAAGGCTCCGTTAAATCGTGCCCACAGTTCTTTAACACAAAGTTGTAGGATGATCCGAAAGTAATATAAGAGTGCAGGCATAATAAAGTGTTACAGAAGAAGTCACCGCTGAGTCGCTGCGAGCCGCTCGTTCAAACTAATCAAGAGCAGCCACTTTCCACGGCGTCGTAGAGTTTGGAAACTTTCCCTTCACAAAGCGCTCGGCTATTTAACGCGCCCCTGCAGCCGACTAGAGAACTGAATTCATTTTTATCAAAGCAAAACGGAATCTTAAAAGGGAAATAAGATGGATATTGCTCGTGACCATTATAATAATTTCATTTTCATATTTTTCTCTGATACAAACATATTACAAGGGTGTTAATACCTCGTGGGTATGGATCTCGGCAGACAATTTGAATTCCGATTGCAAGTGTGAAGAATTGCATGTAATCCCTATTCTGTAGTATCGAAACGTAATATAAGAAATACGGAGTGGTGCTATGCTGACATGGGCTTTTAAACTGTACAAAGACCAACTATATTTTGCCCCGGTACATCTTGATGCCCCGGTATTAGTAAATCGCTTTCAACACGTAGAGGAACTTGAGTACCCCCTGAGATGCTATTTTGTACATACATGTCTATCCTATGCCCAGTAGAGGACGCCTTCCGGGTTATGGATGGATGGATGACTGGAACGACATAAGTATAACTTTTAAAGGTGAGTGAAGATCGATTTATTAGTACCGGCCTTAATGTTTCTTTCCGGTAGAATTTCTCCACATTTGAACTAGGGCACGTTTACGCTCTATTACCCCGTTTTGAATAAGCACTACATATTAAGTTCAAATTATTCTGCGATCAAATTCATGTTCGAATTCAAGTTTGACAAGTTATCGTCGAATCACGGCCCGATCCCAGTAGCCTCACAACTTCTTATGTAAAGGTACATAGATATCAGTGTTGAAAAGACGATTTCAATTATTATGGGCAAGATTGCAAGGGAGAAGTGTCCGAGATAGAAACCCTGGTTGCGCAGCACGCGGGACTGGACATAATCTGTCTGCTATCAGAATGATGAAGATCTTCTGCTGCTTCGTAAAAAAAAAACAATTGTCGTTGGTTTGGCAAATCAAGTAGGTTGGATTAAATAAAAAATTTCGAGTTATTGAACATACCTCCCACTTTATCAACATAAAATCTGCGCAAATAATGTGCGTAGCTACAAAGGTAGAACGTTGGCGTTTAATTAAATTAAAACAGTAGGGCCCGCGGCGATGCCATGCTCGTGCGAATGTTTCGGGAACTTTCGTCTCTCGGTCGGCAGTCGGAATTTGTAACGTCTTCCTCCACTAAAGCACAGAACAGTTAATAGCTACTAGAATTGACACTACCGCTATATGTACTTGTGGACGAAAAAACCCCATCAATACTGTGTCTGGCCGGCATAAATAGTAACGCGGGCTGTACGAGCGTGGCACTCACACAATTATTAAGCTGGCGGGAGGCTCCGTACAGCGCCGTCCATTTATTATTATTAAAAAATAGTAAACGTTTTATTGAAAAACAAAGAAAATGTGTTAAGGTACACTAGTTATAATTATATGCAAAAGTAGCTTCAGCGAATACAAACAGCGAGCGCGCAGATTAAAATCGTTTGCACTAAGAAGGACACATGCCAAATTTGAACTCCGTTGGTCTCGTGATTTCGGAAATATCGTGATTGGTTAGTTTGCCAGTTGACAACGCTATTAGTAATTGCGAGCGATCTCGCGTTGTAGCGGCTGGTGGGGGAAATATGCATTTATTTTTTCCTAAAGAACAGCACACGAGAGTCACTTCTCTTTGGTCTTTATTCATATGACGAAGGTTCACCCGTTTAAACATAAAGGCCGCGTCGACGCCGCTACAAAATTTATCTACGTGAGTGAATTTTATAAATTTGTACATAACTCATAAGTTCCAAGTGGTGTTAGGTTTAAGCCCGCGTTCATGTGCGGAGCCCGAGCCGCGCGTCAGGTAGGCTTTAAATTTCAGCCGCGAAATGCGTGCCATGGAAACAAGTTTGGAAAATAAATTGTCTTTATTGAACGACGAAGATAAATCGGTAACAAATTACACATAAATTTCTCAAAATATCACGATACAAAAGTTTGTTTTATTTATTACCTTCCGTTGGCGTATCAAAGCAGTTTTGTGGATGCTAAGGGGTTTTTTACGAACTGCATCCGGATTGCAAGCCGAGTGCTTAGCATCCGCTCGTCTGAAAATACTAAAAATCCGGAAAATTCCGTGCATTAAATTTCACGGGCTTAACCAACTAATTTTATAAGAGCATTAGGTAGTAAGTACTACATATAGTTGAGTTAGGTACTTAATTACACATTTCAATCGGGAGATTTTTCCTGAAATGCGATTTAGATAGGTTAAAATTAATTTAGTCAAAGTAAAAAAATAGTTCGTAATTATATGATTTTATATTTCAACGACGCATTAATACGAAATAGTTAGTTCATAACAACACAATACATGTATAGGGAACTGTTTGTAACACAAAACTGGGAATTTCAACACTTGTGCCATTTCTACTTCTTCAATGTGTATTTAACGAGTCCCTTACAGTACAATCTGAAGTGAAAACAATGGGGTCGGTGTGTGTTTGGCTCAGAGTTAAGTAATTCATGGGCCCGCTAACTTGATATTGATCTTCGACGCAAGTTGGCCAACTTAATGAAACGATAGAATAGCAACGAATAAAACGGAGCGTATTCTTGTTTATATTACAAAACAATTTCCACAAAAAGAAAAAGATTAGCTTTCATTTTTACAGAAATCTATAATAAAAGTTATCCGTTATAAGTATATACAAGTGTTCAGCTCCACAGCTGTAGACTGTAGTGCCTACATGAAGAGCTAGGATTATTTTGTTGTATATTTCAGTTCCAATACTTTTGACGAACCTTAGATTACGGTTTCGCATAGAAAGAGCTTAGCTGTGTTAAGCTATTAACTTAGCTTTCACAAAAAGCAGATTAACACAACCTTTACACACGAGAAAACCTAGTAATCGGGAGATGTACAAGCGTGTTTGCCGTAAGGAGGTAGGTTGTCCACATTTCAAAAGCCTAGGCAACAAAGACAGGGTCGCGACCACAGCCCACCAGGCAAGCATAAAGGCCGGCTAATCCACTTAGTCCACCGCCCAGCGTTGCTGCCACCCTAATACTCCGTAATTTATTTATCAGCCCTTTTCGCCTTACAATCGCGTAATACTGTTAAGCCGAGTTACCAATGCTATCGAATTAATGAGACTATTCAAGTAGTAGGTATTTAATTAATTATGCTTCAAATACGATTATAAAATCTTTGAGATTATCTGAGAGTAACTATCCAATGATAGGAAAAACATACATGACCCAAAAATACAGTGTCATACAAGGTCAAGAAGTGTGTACTAATAAAAAAATTTAGCGAATTCAATCTCGATCCTCAGAATGAGTAGCTCGTTTCGCCTTTCTTCCCAACTCGGTGCCTAACCAGGCGTTTCGGCCCTACGTGGATATGTGCGAAAACAGAAAAAAAGAAAAAGGTTGCTAAAGTGAAGCCAAACAAGTTCGCGAATCATTGGCATGTGATTCGAGATGATTCGTAACTTTGAACTGCGTATAGACAACCCTGATGACTTCCAGCTTGCAGTATGCAGCGTAGTGATCATTAAAAGTGACCATTTCATATGCGTTAAGATCAATTTTCTATAGATATAAATAAAATCTCAACAGTGTTTATTAATCCCTGTCTTACCTTACCTTACCTTTGCCACTACGATAACCATAAAACTCCAAAGTACGACACCATAAACGATCCTCAATTATACCAAATAGTAAAGTCGGTGCTAAAGTCGCCGAAAGCTGAGCAAACTTAAATTGGATCCCTGTAGCCTGAACTTCGTTTACCATCGACCGGAGGAGCAGAAAAACTGTAGGCACAATTAATGCATAACTTGGAAATTGGATATTGATTCCTAGAAACAAAAATCTTGTTGATACTTTAATGGAATACAGGTATATGAAATATAGGCGTGCTTATTAACGCATATAATAGCGTAAGAGTTACATAGATTAAGGCTCTATCCTATTCTAGAAAATATTTATTATAGAAGATTTATTCGATTGATTGAATTTTACGCCTGCTGCCCGCTATAACGAAGTTAATTAGATAACTATATATTTACGATAAGAACATTTACGAAATGTCTGTGAGATACCAAGAAAACATGATTGCGAGGATGACCTGACCCCTAAGAATGTTTCCGCTCGTATTAGAGGCACAAGGCTGACAACTACGTAGGCGCAAGTGTACGTTGAACCGTAGCACACTTACCATCCCACCATGTGCAAATGTGGGCATTGCTTGTCACCCAAAAGGCGACACAACAAGACAGCACGTGCCTCCCTTGAAATTCATTAAATTAAACTGTAAATCACACAATATCACTTCTGAAATGTAGGTATGTTTTGTTTGCATCATTAATATTTTTGCGTCGCAACGAAACTCAACGAAATAACCACATACCCATATAAATTAATGCTTAACCAAAAACAAACTTATTTTCATCAACTTTGCCACTAATTACGAACGAATTAAAACCACACGAAAATTAAAATCCAAATTTTGCTACAAACAAACCAGTTCATCGTATTCATTTTGAAGGCAATAAATTTATAAACTTTGCTGGAAATTATATTTACTTCACTTTTATTAAACAACATGACATTGGCTTCCTGGCAGTCTAATATCAAGAAGAACGTAATTTTAAAGGGACCCTTTCTACTCTACTGTAAGATATTATGAGTAAGCCCACAAAAGATTTTCGCAGAAAAGAAATTAATTAGCCGACGATATTAAACTCGGATTGAGACCCTTTTCCGAGGGCCGAATGCCGACCCGTCGATACTAGCGGGACGGAGAGGAATTCAGGACGTTAATAATAGGACAAACCTTGCAGGGATTTTGGTCGGGATTTGACAAGTAATTTGCGTAAAAGCGAGTACCAATTTTACTCTGGACCCCATGAATTTGAAACGGATTTTGAATTAAGTCGCCAGAATATAAGTTTGTGTCGTCGTAATATGCGAACACAAAGGAATTAGTGTTTGCAGTTCGCCTGCCAACTGGGGCAGAAGCGTCGTGATCAAAGGAAACACTAGGTAGGCTCACCTCCTGCCGTGTTCTGAATGCCTGGTATGTAGGGTGGGAGGTCGCCGGGTACTGTGTGCTTGCATGTCGTTGAATATGGGTCACAGGGCCCCAGGGTACCAGACGAAATATACGATGGCGGTTTTATCTGGCAAAAATCTCTTCCCATTAACCTATCGCTCTCTGGCAGCGAAAACAAATTACTGTAATGCTTTCCACACATTTTCATTTCACTAAAACAGATTTTTTTATTAATCACGATAATGTATATTATATTTAAAAATACCGTTGAATAAAGCTTGTTGTAATTATACACAAAATCTAGGTCACTTCAGTCTGCCTATGACAGCGCTGATTAAGCACATTGTAGATTGAATAACGATAAAATAACAAATTACTTCTAACTAATACTTGCTATAGGTATTATTTTAATTTATATTTAGTACTGTGTGGCACCTGTGTGTCACAGGTCACAGGTAAGGTTCCAGTCGAAAACCAGCGTCTGGTGTTAGTCGCCTGGCACATTAATTGGTCACCTTTTGGTGCAAGCGTAAAACACATATTATTATAAAAATATGTGTAACGGGCTATATAGGTATATACACAGACATAGATTTACATAGATAACGCAAATGTATGTACTGAGCGTGTCCGAAAACCCCGACCAAGCGTCAAGGTCGGTCGCCGATAACTTACAGTCCTCGCGACTACAGATATCAAAACATGAGTATAAGCGAGATAATCACTCGAGGGAATCGTAGCGGGCGGAGGGGCATCGGCGGCATCGGTGTCTTTGAATCGGTTTGGATTTCCCGCCATCTGTGACGTCACAGTAGGTGTTAAAAATTTGGCACGCTTGGTTTCAATACAAATCGTGATACTTGCGTTATCTATGTAAATATATATCTGTGGGTATATACGTTTAGGTGTACGTAAAGTAGCACAGCTGTAATTCATATCATTTATTTTGTTTAGGCCAACGAGGGCACTTACAAATTGTATTTTTTTTTTCTTATATACACAACCGGATCGGAACGCGATCTCGACTGCGAAGATCCGGCAAGAAACTCACCAGGCTTATCTTTTACATTGTGTTATATTTCTTTTTTTAATCGCCAGTTGCTTATATAGTTAATAATTACAAAGGGAAGTAGATATTAATTTAAATTATAATAGCTCCAGTATGTTGCCTTCTGAGATGGTGGTGGGGGCTCTGCTGAATTTATAGTTTAAGTAACATTTACTACTGTAGCTCATGTTCTTCTTGTACTCAATAAACGTATTTTTCTTTTATTCTTTCTTCAACTGTGCGTTTTATTAATTGTTATACATTCTTGCAGCTTTGATGAAAGACAGTCCGCTTAGCAGGTCAGAGATAGATACCGGGATCGATGCCAGGCGAGGCGTTTCCAAATTATTTCTTATGAAATTTGATATTTGCATTAAGTTTACTTTGAATCGAACTTCGCAACTTTAGATGACTGAGCACAGGCTAAATTTTGTTTAGTTTATACCTAATTAGAAGTCGTGTGCTTATCTAGTTACAAATATTATTATCATAATAATTACTTTAGATTGTGGTTATATTATTGTTCATAAAAGTAAACTATGATATAACTTTGCGGGCCAGTATTCGGCTATGCATAATGAAAGGCGTTCTCCCGCGCGGGCATTTTAATAAACTCGACTGTCCTCGCCCGAGGCAATGTGACTTGAATTTCTTACTGCCTGCACAAACAAAACCTATAATTCGAATAAGTCTTACAAGGGGGCGTAGCTCAGATGGTAGAGCGCTCGCTTAGCATGCGAGAGGTACCGGGATCGATACCCGGCGCCTCCAATGATCTATTTTAATAAAATTTCACATAATGGTTTAACCAATTTAATGTACTTGAGTAATCATTTTACATTTTAATCCCCATATATAGGTTTGTCACTTAAAATACAATAATTCCAGACGTAATTATTTATTGAAACCTAGCGTAGGAGTTCTCAGTGTTGAGAAGCGTCGCTAACAAAGGGTCGCGTATGAAGGACGCTCGAGACTGCGGCCTCCTTGCCAGTCATAAGGTCCTGGTCTTGCCTTAATGATTTCACAACTGAAGTAAAACCTCGTTTAGACTGAATTTATAAATTAAAACTATTTGGTCTGACCATAATATTACATGAGTCTAAAGAAATGGGATCTTCGTCAAAATTCCAAAGCGAGTCTTGCTGAACGGCTGTAGCTGTATCAGCTGCATTTCAGGAGACAGACAGATTTTGCATTAAGCGGTGAGATCAAAGAATTGTAGAATTGCATAAAAATGTCAGCTATGAAACTAAAAGTGACGGTAAAATTTTCTACAGCTTTTCTCTAAACTCAATTCAGTTGTTCAAGATTTCAGAATTTTCAGCATTATTTTATGGTTAGACCATACATTATGAAATTCATTTATAATTCAAAATGAAGCTTATAGGATTATACTAGACCATCCTGGTGCCATCTGAAGTCAAATTGAATTTAAGAGGCCTATTTGAAATGATAATTGTCTTATAACTAGAGCGCATGATTAACGGAGAATCGGGCTCCCAGATGTGTGTAAAAGGGAAATTAACGAAAGAAGATATTACAACTCAAAGTCCCATCAGAATATCAACAGTCAGTAAGTACTTAATGTGAACCTCATTGAGCATTGCATAATGTGCTGACTGCGAATCTGTTTTTTTGTTCGGATTAAGTATTTAAACTATAAAGTCAGTTTACATTTTTTAAGGATTACTTGCAATGTGAGTTTATCACATTACTAGTATTGGTAAATGTATCACTAGCGCATCCGGCTAGCCTAATGCTTGCGTTAGGAGTGGGCTCACGTCAATAGTTGGATGGTAATATGTCTTATTTTTGCATTTTATTATTTTTATCTAGTTATGATCTGAATTCAACAGAAATTTAAAAATCCTGTTTAATGCAACAAAGTTTGCAAGCAAACAAGGAAACAAAGTAACTGTAGCACGCTGGAGTGGTACCAGGCCGCCAGAGGTGACAAAGAGTACAAAGTACTACCGCAGAGCTCTTGAGTGTCCTTTCACACTGCATTTCGCGTGCAACTAGCGTTGTTTCGTTTTACATTCAAATTCAGGAACTTTGAAAAACAAGTTGTCAAGAAGTGAAGTCGGTTCTTGTTGTTGAACACTTTGCAACATTGGTTCATATGGAATGTTTCATAATGGTACCTATATGTTTCATACCCATTCGAGTTCGATCGAGGCCTTTCTAGATAAGTAGTTACATAAGTATAGAAATGGGCGAGTCCAAAATAACATGTACCAATTAGCTCACCCGAGCTATAAATTTCAAGCACTACGTTCGCGTTCGTACAGTTTTTTTTGTGAATCATGTTTAGGTAAAACCCACAATAAAGGTATAGCTGAACATTCATACGGAATACCTAAAAAAATGGCACAGATCACTAGCGGCCTCTAATCTACTTTATAAACAACACTTAAACAACCTCGCAACATTTTCAAACCTTCCCACCCTCAAAGTGGACCTCTGGCGGCGGGTTTTCAACAGTTTTATTTTAGCGCCATCTACACGAAGCTCCAAGAACTCACATGTACCAACGGGTAGTTATATGCTTGAACCTGTGTACTGAAAGGGATATCCTGTCACCACTTGATACAAAGTAAAACGAACAGATGGCGTTGGTTGCTGAAAATTTTGTAAAGGGACCACACATTGGGAAGTTATTGATATTTTTGCCATGCTATGTTCAGGATAGGTTTTAGGCAAGTAGCATTTTAATGCTTATGTTTGTACCTCAAAGTGGTCTTCTCGAAGTATTGATAATGGAGTCCTCCCGTATGTACAGAAAGTAACTTACCTGAAATTAGAAAAATATACTTCATTAACTTTCCGCTAAGCAGTTTTTGATATTTTAAATTAATTATAAACAATGTTAATAATATCATGTTACAAAATTCTAATGTAGGTAATCTATACAAATAAATAAAATTGTAGTGTCTGTTTGTAATATCAAAATAACACCTTTTCACTAAATGCATATGAAAGTACATACGATGCCTATAGCAAAAACGCGAATTAATTTTTTTTTGTCTGTTGTCTGTCTGTGTTTGTTCCGGGTAATCTCCGAAACGGCTGGACCGATTTCGACGGGACTTTCACTGGCAGATAGCTAATCTTATAGCGGGTAATTTAGGCTACTTTAATTTTAGAAAAACAATTAGAGTTCCGCGTAAAATAATAAAAACACATGAAATCAAAGAGTATCTCCGAAACGGCTGGACCGATTTCGACGGGACTTTCACTGGTAGATAGCTGATGTTATAAGCAGTAACGTCGGCTACTTTTAATTTAGAAAAAGAAAATTATCCTGTCGCCCGGGCTCAGAACGCGGGAACGGGCTTTTTTGTTAAGTTAGATTCCACGCGGACGAAGTCGCGGGCTCAGCTAGTGTTAAATATAAGTAATGTCTTCTATAATGTGGCATGAATTACAGTCGTTTAATAAATAGTTACTTTATAATAAAACAAACTCATTTATCTGCAACAACTCTGGTGAGTTGACATCTCTAATGACTATGTAAATTTCGTTATTTTTATTATCATTCATTACCTTCCTATGCATTCACGTACGTATTACGTAACAGACCAAAAATCAGTAAGAACAATAATTCGATACCCATATATACACAAACAATACCTACCTACCAACCAACCATATTAGAAGACCCTGAATATATTAAAAGCACCCCCTGTATACACTGTCACTATATCGCTTATTCATGCCTCCCTGGTGGCAAATGATCGAAACCGAACATGCACCAGCCTTCCGTAGCGAGTAACCAAAGATAATATATAATTTACTAAATAAAAGAGCACTGCAATGTAATATTAATACTAAATAAATATATCTAATAGTTCAAAATTAGTTCACTTGCACCAAGAGATATTCTATGGAACACAGTTGAAGATAAACTTCTAATATTAAAGTGGTCGCCCACCAGCTCCTTAAGTTGCCTGAATTAACGCGAGCGTATTGCAAAATGGTCCTTAAGCTTAGTAACACAGAGTTTATATAAATGGGTACTGTAGTTCTACAGTATTTGCCGTGTTAATTTCGTGTATAGGATTTTCGACTTAATCTGACGGGGGCTAAGGTCGGCATTATACTAATGTGTTTGCTGTAAGGTAAACGCGCCAGTTGTTTGCATAATCGCACAGCGTTTCATCGGGGCCAGGACAATGCGCCATGTTTAGACCGCGCTCGACTCAAATATGAATACGGAAGTAGTAATGACAGTTCACACAAACAACTATTATCTTGAGGAGGCTCCATAGAAAACGTCTAATGTTGATTGAAAACAATTTGTGAAAATCTCATTGGCAATAATTTTACAATGCAATTTCATAATATAGTTCATTTGGTATTTATTTTCTTAATTTACTTTGCTGGAATGTACCACAGACCTGACCAAAAAACTAACTTAGCTCTATTAGGCGTCCGGTAAGCTAAAACCTGAATGGTTGTCATTTCCTTTTACAGTTTTGTACGGGGTTCCCAGACTCGTAAGGGTTGTATTTTGGAACTATTGAGCTGTGTAGTCTGTGTAATGATAAATAATTGTCGTTGTGAAGAGGCGGCGGCGGCGGCGGCGGCAGGGCCCCTGCGGGCCGGTAATGAGTCCTCGTTAGCGGATCACCGGTGACAGGTAGCTGCATGATTAACACGTTCAACGCCGATGTCTAAATAAGAGCCAGTAAGAACTGTGGCGACGATCGAATGCAAAAGGCGAACTTGATAAACTTTTAACCGACTTCCAAAAAGGAAGAGGTTTCCATAAATCAGTTTGACCATGTTTAAATCTACCGATAATGTCTGATTGCTTGACATCAAACTACATACAGGATACTATGATTGACAAATACTTTATTTCAGATCAATGAGCCCAAGCTTCGATCGCGAAATATTTACCGTAGCATAACGCTTATGTAAGCGTGTCCCGCTCACATAACAGATGTCATAAGAAAGAATGACAGTGGCATACGTAATGGGCTTGAGAATCAAGTTAATTTCATTTAAAAGCTTTATTTGTAGGACTTTCACTCTATAGCCCAAATTGAAGCAAATAAATCTGAAAATTGGACCGTATCGTAAACAAAATGTTTACTCCATTTACCGTTAACGCCGATATCTCTTGCAAGATAAGCAGCATTTTATAACGCCTATAAAATGCCTACACGACGCGTGTTTTTATTGCAGTATTTTAAAGATAATAAAGTACGTGATATCCCAGGGTTAAAAAAATCCAAACTTTTACCCAATTGTCATTGCCTAGGAACGCACACTGGCATGCGGTCCACCTCATGGTGTGGTTACCGTAAGTTTGCGTTAGTATCTAATATCATTACAATCCTGACTGGGCTTTTGTTGAAGGATAAATTCAAATTCATTTATTATTTTTCACAGGTAAAAGAAAGGTAAAGCCAAAATCTTGCTCATTCAGTGAGTCCACACACCGCATAAGCAAGACAGGAAGGAAGCAATCAGAATGACATGATAGACGTATCCGGGCCAAGCAAACTAGTTTTTAAAGAGTCTTTAACACTAGTCAGGTTCTATTCAGGTAGCCACCAATTGGTTTTACTTTTCTCACTTCCTTATATCAATTACATTGATCATGCCCACTGTTTTCCTTGAACTTAAAATAAACGGAATTTATAGGCCTTCTACCAACGATATTAACTCTTATCAAGCGGGAAAAATCGAGGCAATATTAGATGGCGGAAGGCTGGGCTTCAGACGCCCCTGGGCTTGGACGTGTGGGCGACTCACTGTTTGAAATATTAATTGTCCATTACAAAGTATTCACGTTAAGATGACTCAGAATGAATATTGTCGGGTAAAAATAAGGAGGCGGCTAAGATTAACATAAATGCTAAAAAAGCCGCACGTCTGAATAATTTCAGTATTATCGACCCTTCAACACATGAAGCGAATTTAGATCTCCAACAACTTAACTAGCATCCATCAATACAAAAGATTAAACTGTCCAAGAATCAGTTTAAGATATATGCGAGGTCCTATATTTCTGGTCGCACGGAATCTGAGGAAAACTAAATTATTTATGAAAGCGACCTTTTGGATGCGTCGGTAGGCTCGCTACTCCTCTTATATTTGTTCCCCTTGTGCAACAAAATGCTGGCTCTGCCTACTTCATGCGATCCTAGTCTGTAGATACGTAACATGGAAAGGCGGGCCATAGAGAAAGGTCGCGGGAGCCAATGAAATCAATTGAATGTAATGAAAGGCTTGAGAGTACTATATTTGTTGGAAGGTTTATTTGCATTTTTAAGAAAAGAACCATGGATTACTAGATGAGTACGAGATTTGTATAGGCTCTGCTATACAGCCATATAGAACGATCTATTCACGTAGGATGTAATCCTATTTAGTGTAATTACAGAATTTGAATAATGTGGCGCGTTTGATCCCTCTAGATAGTTTCAAATAGAGAGATCGTATTGTGTCTAGACATCTACATATCATTAAGAAATCTTCAAGTTACCCACACAAGCCATGCACTATGCAAATTCATGGGAAAGCGGTGTTCGTTCCCCAAGGGCGATGCGGCGTAGTGGCGTGCCATTGTTTCTTTCAAACGTTGCTTAAAATGCTAACTAACCATTACAAAAGTGAATGCAGTTGTCAATAAAAAGGCGTCATGCTATATTTAGACCTTGGCTAAGGGACCTTTTACGAAAACATTGTATTATTATTATTAGGAAATAACTGCCGACAGTTTAAAGTGCTAACTACAATCTAGCAAATATTCGCGTTATTTTTCGTGCAGCGATTAATGTCTCGGAATAAATAAAAATGTATTAGGGCCCGCTATGTCATCGTAAAGCACGGGGCGGGTAATGGGTTGTGACAAGGAGTGGGGCAGGTGCCGCTAAATCATAAGCGCCCATTACTGGGACGAGTGACGCGGGCGACAGGCGACCGAGGAGATGACAGCGATTAAGTACTTGCACTGTGATGACTGTGTTCAAGTAAAATACGTGACTTTAAGCTGCTTTAAGTAACGCAAGACTAATGGACCTCTCCCTCATACCCATACGGAACTCGTTCGCCTCGGAACTCACTCGGAACAGAGATGTTGGACAAATTTCGTGCGGTACACAAAATAAACCGCATTATTCCGATCCGCCGTGTCGCGAGTAATCGCTGGTCGTTTATCACTTGCGTGGAAATAATATCTTTGAAATGTGACTTTTAAAAAGCTGCTAGATTGCTACTGCTACCTAGATTGAAGAACTAAAATGCTGATAATGCGTATTGTGTGATTACTTTATGTTCGTAATGTCAATATTGAAATCCTGTAAAAGTAGTCAAGCCACGGCCCCTTTTCCTACTGAAACCTTAGAACAAATCAAAGTACCAAATAATGTATAAATTGCCTGTATATGACGAAAATTTGGGCCGTCTGAGTTGTTTAGTGGGCCATTCATATTGATGACGTCATTAATCCCGCAAAATTGCGATTCCAGCACGCCCGTGACGTCACCCGCCCACGCGCCCGCTACCAGGGTATCATGGCTCTGTTGGACAGTGCCGCTTTCATTTCCGCAATCTTGAGAACGGAGACGAGAAACCTCTTGCGGAGTTCTTCAAGAGCGCGATTGAAACGTGAAAAATGTTTTACAAAAAGACCCGTTTTATGTTTCGAGTACTTATAACGCTTTTTTACAAAGGAATTACTTTTACAGACGCTGTGAAACAACTTTCAGTGAGTTTGGCACCATACCAAGGTTATAAATTATAGGTTATAATTATATAAGTACCCATGTAATACTTTTATAAGATTTTTATGATTTAATGTATTTTCTTGCAGCATTTCTGTTGCTTTTAAGGGTATAACATTTTAATACTAGTAATTCTTACTAAAATAAGAAATAAATAAATAATTTAGCCCTTATGACGTCTCACTCCCGGGCACGGGCCTCCCCTCACTACGAGGGGGATTCAGGCCGTAATCCACCAAGCTGGCCCAGTGCGGGTTGGCGGATTTCACATGTCTTTCGAAAATTGGCTAGATTTTCTAAGACGTGCAGGTTTCCTGGCGATGTTTTCCTTCACCGTAAGCAAGTGATAATCATATTATAGAAATTATGATTCGCACATAGATATGATTCTTACTAATTGTTTTTTTATTAAAATTATTTTTTTTATCAAAGTACCTATTATATAATTTATATTTTAATTCTATTCAAAGCAATCACAGTAAAGTTATCTTCACGCTGTACGTACAGTCAACGCCAGCCGGGTAAGTCGATCTCGGCAAAATGTCAGTCTTCATTAGTGACCGCCGCCGCCCGGAGACAAAGGGACCCCTCACCCGTGAACACTGAACATATCGCAACGCCTGTCTTTACATTCGACTCATCTGCTTTTATGGAACCCTGGTGCTTTGAAACGTTTTACTACAACTACATGAAAGATTTTTTTGACTTGGTTGGATCTGAGCGCACTTCAGAGAGGAACAAAGCCATAAGAAAGAACAGACAGGTGCCAGTTTGTCTCATTTATTTAAGTAGCTCTGTCCCTTTCTGTTAGCCATTAGATCATGAGGTATTCAAGTCCGATCTTTCTTAATACATCTATACAAATAAATAAAATAGGAGTGTCTGTTTGTAATATCATAATAACACCTTTTCACTAAATGCATATGAAAGTACATACGACACCTATAGCAAAAACGCGATTTAAAAATGTTTTGTCTGTCTGTCTGTGTGTTTGTTCCGGGTAACCTCCGAAACGGCTGGACCGATTTTGACGGGACTTTTTTGGCAGATAGCTGATGTTATAAGGAGTAAATTAGGCTACTTTAGTTTTAGAAAAACAACAAGGGTTCCGCGTAATAAAATAAAAACACATGAAATCAAAGAGTATCTCCGAAACGGCAGGACCGATTTTGACGGGACTTTCACTGGTAGATAGCTGATGTTATAAGCAGTAACTTAGACTACTTTTATTTTAGAAAATAAAAATAAAAAAATGGGTCCTGCCGCGCGTGCTCAGAACGCGGGAGCAGGCGTTTATGTTAAGTTCAATTCCACGCGGACGAAGTCGCGGGCTCAGCTAGTAATTAATATAAATAGAAAACAGTGGTGCACGAGAGATTACGCAACCCCATTTCCAGATTCACGTATTTTAATCCTAATTCACTCCAACAATTTATTCAGCGTACGATTTAATTCAAATAAAGCAAAAACCAATAGTATCCTGCAGTGGCAGCAGTTCCGAACGCCAGCTCAAAATGAGCAGCTGACTACATTATTTTCCGATCTTCACAAATTTCTAAGAAATTAGTTTCTTTCGATAGTAATAACTTTAACATGATCGAATGGGTTTTAAAATTAAAACTGGAATAGGTTTTCAGTGACCACGGTTGTCACGAGCGTTAACTTAAAAAAAACATCCAGCACACTAATCTTTTAGCGGTTTAATGACGACGGGATGATCTCCTAGACGGGAAGACTAGTAGAATCATAGCAATTGTCCACAAAGGCCAGGCCATCATAGATTCACAGATGTAAATAGGAATTTGTTTACAGATCAACGTTAATTCCACAACAATAATTGTTGCAAACAAGGCTTCCGTAAACCGATACAATGAATTAATGTTTATGTACCTCGCTTACCCTTCAGCGGCAATAAAGCCGACGGTAAATTAATTCATAAATTGATATTGATTCTGGAAATACCTGCCCAACACCTCAATAAACAGAAATCGCTTCATCAGGGATGAAGATGAATGTTATGCCGGGATCCTTTATTGACTACCTGTTTACGTGAAATAACTCACAAGTCAAAACCCACATGGTTATGTGAAACGCTTGAGAAATATAATTGTTGAGAATAATACCGATTTTTACAAATATTTTTTATGCTCATACTAATATTTTTAATTAAGATTTCATATTAACAAGAGGTAAGCCCCGGTGGCTTGTTTGATAAAAAGCATTAAGCCCCGAGCGACCTCAGAGGGATTTGTAGCCGAGCCGCACCACGCTAATGGTTGCAAACTTCGGTGAAACGCGACATCCAGCATTCTAAAATATTTCACGATCATTCAAATCACAGAGTACTTTGTTCAAATTGAATGTTAAACTTACTTGTTGAGGGAAAAGCCAATAAGTGCTTGAAGTTTGGGTGAACAGAAGAACTAATCAGTAGGTATATAAATATTAGCAATCATCAAATTATTGGCCTAGTCCATTGACTGACAGGAGCGGGAGCCAGCATAGACGGAATGTGTCTTTACTCATTGGTAATTGTATACCAGGCATGCCTTTTAAGTTCTGTCGTTTCCATATTTCCCGGCAATTTTGAATTTGGAACTGTTCTATATTCGAATGTGTTTAAATTTCGAATCTCAAAACAATTGAAAGTTTTGGGATTGATGCTATTGTTTAGTCACAGCGTCGATTAGAATCTGTCAGGTTACGTACGAAAATGAATCTTTCTAAGGAAAATGTTCGTGCAATAATTTTCTACAACTTTAGAAGAGGCCTGACACGGCTTCAGTGTTTTGAAGAGCTAACATCTGTGTTCAGTGATGAAGCCCCATGTCTGCGGACTGTCGAACGCTGGTATTTATAATTCCAGCGTAGACATACTAGCCTTAGTGACAAATCTCGCGAAGGACGGCCAAAATCCGCCTTCACTGAAGATAACATAATTACTGTGAGACAACAAATTCTCTAAGATCGTCATGTGACGTATCGAGAGATAGAGGCTCTATTAGGCATCTCAGGGACAACCATTCAGAAAATCTTGCATGAAGCGCTTGGTGTAAGAAAGCTAGATTGCCGTTGGATACCGCATCTGCTTTCCGACGATCACAAGGCGGCCCGCGTCAGATGCTGTAAGAAAACTCTGCAAAGGTTCAACCAAGGAGAGTCAAATCACGTCTACGATATCATCAGTGGTGACGAATCTTGGATCTATGCCTACGATCCTGATTCCAAACAACAATCTACAATCTGGGTCTTTCAAGACAAGCCAAAACCGACTAAAGTTGTTCGTTCTCGAAGCACTTCAAAGAAGGTGGTGGCCACGTTCATTGGAAAAACCGGCCATATTGCGACTATTGCACTTGAAGATCGTAGAACGGTTAATGGAGAGTGGTATACCACAGTTTGTTTACCACAAGTCATCGCCAACTTCGAAAATCTAACTCAAAGCGACGCATCATCCTGCACCACGACAACGCAATCTCACACAGCGCTCGTCAAACGATTGAGTATTTGAAGCAGGAAAAAGTAGAAATTCTTGACCATCCTCCATACAGTCCTGACCTAAGCCCTAACGATTTATTTACATTTCCTAAAATTAAGAAAAGTCTTCGTGGTTAAAGGTTCCAGTCCGGTGAAAAAGCAGTCGACGCTTTCAAGTCAGCCATTTTGAACACCCCCACTTTAGAGTGGTATAAATGTTATAATAACTGGTTTGAGCGAATGGAAAAGTGTATTAAGCTACGTGGTGAATACTTTGAAAAACAATAAAAAGTACTATAAGGTTCTAGTTGTGTTTTTTTCTTCAAACGACAAAACTTAAAAGGCATCCCTCGTATACGTTTGCTGCTACGTTGTCGAGAAGCAAGGAACACATTCAAATTAATACCAGAATTCCATAAATCCCATGAATGAAATATGTCTGCGAGCGGTCGGAGGTATTGCATTCCATTCACCGTAGAAATATCCGTACACCAAAACGGTATTAATAAATTGGCCAGTCTAAGGTAAACCTCGGCGGAAGGTTAGGCTTTTATTGTCTGTAGCAGAAGTAATTCAAACGCGTGTGAATGATTAAAACAAGCCAGGCGCGGCCAATGAATGCCAGTCTGAGTGGTGCCAGACGGGCTCGTGTAAATGTAAAACGCATGGTACTTACGTGTATGTGGATAGCCACGCTCCCTGCCATGCATGCACTCCCAGTACCAGTTAAACCGGGAGAGTAGTTTTATTCAATGAAAACATTACTGAAACAGCCTCATATATATCGGAGCTTAGAAGCTTTTTCTTGTTGTCCGCTAGACAAAGATTATTTTAACTGAAGCTAATATTATCGTTATTTTTGACTGAATCAAGCAGCATATTTTTTTTATTTTCGATATCGAATTTGACGAAATAGGTAGTTATCTATTTTTAAAATGATACATCTTGAGAAACGTCTTCCAGCTGCTAAAATACATTTAGTAGAAACTTTATTTTACTGAGAAAGTTCCAATCATAACGAAATACAAGGATAATAATATCCAGTCAAGTCCATTTTATTACTGAGTACTTTGGCATTAAGGCTACCCATTAATGTACCTACTAGCCGGAGTACTTACGCCATCTACCTAGCTTACGAAGTTTTTTCGGATGCCGAGATGATCTTCCTCCTTCGCTAAACAAGTTCAGTATAGTTAGCTTAGCGGCAGGATATCTCATAAAGTTAATTAAACCTTAAAGTTTGACAAACCATTGAGAGAAACATCAATTTCGGGGTAGTTACAGCAACAAATAAAATGAAGTTCAAATATTTTATTATTTCAAATACTGTTGGAACAAATATATTTGCGTAATTAAATTAGGATCTTTAAAGTAACGCAAATATTTTTTTTTTAATGAATATGTTTGTGTTGGAATATATCTGTGATTTAGTGTTAATAATTTTTTAGAAATATTTCGCCCTCCAATTAAGATTATGCCACGCAAGAATGTTATGATAATCGATTTCATGGTTTGGAAAACATTTTGGCGCGCCGCCAGACAACACGCCCCTTTGTTGCGGAGTCAGTAATGAAATTATCTATGAACGGATTATTCAAGGAAAGTATTTAGTTTTTGGCAAACCAGCTCCTGGTCTACAGCGACAACTGGAAGGCTAGCAGCCGTTCTGCCGTCGAGTGCAGTCGCCGTAGCCTCAAGATCGCTTGTTAAACAGCTCATAGCACAACCTAATCCCATCCCTAGTCATGTCGAAATAGAAACCATTTCCATTTATCAAAAAATCAAAAGAATTATACGGGATACGGCGGAGAACTTTCAGATTAAAGTGCTTTATTCCGTTTTAACTTTTACCTACCTAATTGTTCGAATGGAATGCTTAGTTCAAATAAAATCCATTGTATTTGGATTAATTGAAGGAAATTTAAATTCTATAACCAGATCTAGATAAGATTGCGACAATAGGTTCCGGAAATCCATTGAATATCCAAAGTTTCTTATTGCCTTTTTCATTTCGAAGGAACCATCTTCGAAATGTAGTCATAAGAAACTTTGGGCATATTTTATTGAAACAATGATAACAAGAACTGGTGGTGCGTGACTTTTCCATAGACGATATGCAACATTGACGCAGGTGAGAAAATAAGTGATTAACCTACGAAAATTTTATTCACGGTAGGTAGGTATGCCGATAGATATCCCCGCCTATGCAATGTTTTACGATACGGACCAAAAATAGGGTCGCATATAAGGGGTTATTTACAATACACGAGTTTCGGGTACCAGGGTCGCATAAACAATCCGGTGGTCTCGTCCACCGTACGTGACCAAAAGCCCTTTCGGCGTATTCACCGATCCTTTCCAGAGGCCTGCAATCGTTGGGCGGGCATTTGTCAGGATTTTGCCGAGGTTTGACCTTTGTACAGAGATGTAAATGGGGACAAATAAACGTCATTTACAGGCCGTCTTCAATTTATTACGTGCGACGGATCGCCGCGTCACGGCTCAGATCGGCTGGGTTCGCGTTGTGACAGTATTTTACCTATTTTTCAGACAACAATTTTTTTAAGGTTTAAGTATTTATCAAAAAAAATAATATACCGTTGACTCTACTGGATTAACATTTCAGAGAATTTCGAACACATTAAATGTAAGTTAAATTAAAAATTTAGATTAGAAAACGAGTGATTACATTTATTTGGGGATCAGATCAATGTATTTATTATTTTTAATATTTAGTTCCAATCTTTTATTTTAACTTAGATAAATAAATTATAAACTCGAAGAACACCAAAGCCATATTTTCAGTTCGGCCGTAAAAAAGCAACTCCAAAATTCCGTTTAATAACGCCGCACAGGCAAGTTCCACTAAAACGAAGGCAGCCGCTAGCAAAAAATCACATCGCCAGGTAATGAAATATTTATGAAGCTCCGGCACTGTTGAAGACCACCTCTTTGCCAAGATTGGGGCCAAATTATAACGTCTGCCGCTTCCTGAAAGACATATTGATACGCTTTCGAAAGCTTTTAGTAAAGGACTTTTTGTATTTGATAAAGTAAGAAACTTAGTCGATAAGAAAGTTGAGTATGGCATAAAGTATAGATGAGTGATTCTATTTTTGCGTTAGGCGTGAATGAATGCACCTTCTATCATCCCGCGCGCTAGTCGCTACGTTTCGTGTAACAAAGATATGGTTGCTTTAGAGCAAGCACCTTGATTTTTATATTATTCCTCATTCCACTTACCTGTCGCCTATTTAGGAAGAAAATTTTAGTTATAGTTTGTGGTCTATCTCATCGTAGAGAGCCAAACGCTACCTTGTGTAGATGGCAGACTTCAAATGCGACTCACCACAGCTTTTAAAAACTACGAACAATGCACGCCACACTTAGTTATAGCCGATAAAAACTTCAAAGTGCGCAAGAAGTGCCATAAAACGCAGTGCGAGTGCTGCAACTTGGGTCCGCGCGAGCGTTTGGCGCAGAAATAACGGCGTGAAGATGTACAATGGGACCAAACGACGCAAGTTTGTTCAAAGCTTTATTAATGGGTGAGCTAACCAAGCGTGGTACAAATGAGAAGAGACAGCGGAATTTTTAGGGGGTTTTCTTTACATAAAATGCAACAACTTTTACTCAAAACACTTTTCTAAAAAATTTCAGATTATTGGTCCTAATAGAATACCAAAAGAACTAAATTCTAAATGTAGACGTAACAATAAACTGCTAGGTATTGCTGGTCATTTTATGATGAATACCGCTTTATTATGGTGTCAGCAACGGTCCTATTGAATTAAAACACATTTCATAAGTTATTTCTTTTTAATAATTCATTAAATTTAGATTTTGAGTATTCTTTGAAAAAAAAAACAAAAAACGGAAATATCTTCGGAAAACATACAGTGGGGTCAAATAGGATATCTCCTCTGTGACACCATACAATACGTCGAATTACCAGTAACCCTGTATTAATTTGTAATAAGATCAGAACAACATCAAGCGTCTCAATAGTTTTGCGGCCATTGGTGCAAAAGCTGCTATACTAAAGATGCTCGGAACACAGAGTAGACCTATATAGTCCCAAGACCATAAACGTCACCAGGCGCGTCTACATGTACCGCGCGTGCGTAACAGTGCGTCTGAGCGGTCAGTTTTGACGTCCACGTAGACATAACGACACAGCCGATTACTCGTACACGGCTGCTGTGGAAGATTGATGACATTATCAATCGTAATATATGCCTGCATTAAAATGATTGCATGTACAGGTACACACCCAAAGATTTCTAGAAAAAATATTTTACGAAACTCAATTTCTTTTAACTTGGACCGCGTCCAAACAAGCCCCATTGTATGGAATTAAAACTTGCGCTGCTTGCTTTTCCTGTGTAACTAACTATTACTGGTGGCTTGTCGCCTCGCCAGTGAAACAATACAAATACGCAATTAATAACCGACAAGTGAGATAGGGGCGCTTTAGATTAGCGGAGGCGGGATAAAAAACAGATTGCGTTAACAATAGAAAACTTTTATAACACCAAACATTAGTACTAGGAATTCAGGGAAGTTAAACGATTAATCATTTTCTTTCAATGGTCGGACCTAAGTAGATTTTATTTCAAGTTTAATAACAGCACTTTTGAGCTAGACGAGCAGAAAACGGAAACATTATTAAATAATATTCATATTTAATTAATGAATATTAAAAATACCTACCACAAACGATGTTTGTATTGATACGTACGTCGACATAAATGCGTGCAGAATTTTAGTACAAGTACATGATTAGGTAAATATCCTATTTTTCTTGTTTTATATGTGTGAGGAGAAGAGGATGGATTCATTGTGCCATTATGAGAAATTCCACAGTTATTGGAAGCTTCTAACATAGCTGTGGCGAATAAATAATGGCATGCCAATAAACAAGCGAAAATAATATCTACCTCTACCTTCAGTAGATGATTTTTATTATACGCTGAGCACAAGGGATCTCTTAACAGGTCTCTTACTAGGTTTGGTTATTAAATTTCTGCATGCATTAAGTAAGTGCACAGCGCACCAGGGAAGCAGAGATGTTGCGAAAGCAGGTGTTTAATTCAAGACAAATTTCACATTAGCATTCAAGCTACAAAGTGCTACATAATATTCGTAGACCGTGCTACAGTACTACGTCGTAGCGGTACGCCTTCGCTCGAATTTGGTTTCGTAAATCCTCATGCTATTATAGCCTCTACGCGTTTAATGGAATGTCTGTAATTGCATGCGGGTCCATGATATATGATGCAGTTGCAGAGTCTACACCGTAGCGCGGATAAGCCGGTCGTAGCACATTGACACGGCGGCGTAGCGTCGCCCGCTGGGCGGAAAATGCAATCTGGCGGGAATTAGAATATACTCGGAGTTAAGTGTACGTATGTACATTAATGTGAGTGGCACGCCTTACCTCGAGGGATAATGTGCTGAGGAAATAGAGATTTAAGTTGAAGGAGAGGACGACGTTCAACTCTATTAGTAGCAGACATGTAGGTACATGTAAATAAATATGTGGTAACACGAAATGTGTAAAGTATAAAGTAAACACTACAATAAGCTCTTCAAAAAAACATTTCTTATGGGATTGAGGTGAAATTTACACTGAACTAATAATTCATGTCACTAAAACGACGTCAGTGTCAAGGCAAAGGTTAGTACTCGTAGTAATCAAAAGGATGTACAATTTGGTCAAGCCAAAAATCGAACGAGGCACTAATTTCAAACGCTATAATAGCATTAATTGGTCATGTCATAATTTGGTAATGAATTGATCGTCAAGGACAAAACAAAACAATCTCTTACAAATTGTAAAGACGTTTCAGAGATCCAAAAGCATCATATATCTAAGCATGTATGATTTTTTGATATCCTAATAATGACGATGAAAACCACAAAACGATGGAAGAAATTTGGTAACGCTTTGTTTTCAACTTGTTAAAGCTCTCGGAAAATTAATACCGCATTTACCGAAACATTTCAGAACATAAATCAAACAATGCAAGTGAAACGGCCCGAGTCGGCGCGCACTTGACATGTTCTGATTAAATAGGGGTACAGTTCGCGCCGCTCTTTTGTTCCTTGTACAACATACTTTTTGTTACTCCCAAAAAGGAGAAGTTGCAGCGGTCACTATAATTTCCGAATTACACTTTGGCAGGATGCGATCCGTGGGAAAACTAAAACTGTTCCACATTTTCAGCAAAACGAGGACAGTTGTTTTTTAAAAGTCCAGAAGTAGAAACATCACTCGGGTATCCGAGCCAGTTAGGCACCAAATACTAGCAATAAATATTAAATGTATTAACTTGTATTTATGACATCCTGGTAGATAATCAACATAACGCCGACAACACGTATGGGTAGATTTTTTTAAGTCCTATTAAACTCTGCCTAAGTACGTCCCCGAGTAATCGTCATATTGTTTGTTACATTGAATTTAAATACTGGTTCATTGATGGCAGCTCAAATTTTAAAATCTGTTTCATTAACTACTACGGACTCTACGGACTACATTAATCATATTCAAATAATAAAGCTAGAATACAATATTTAAATAGATCTATAAAGAGACCAATTAAGTTGGCCAGGGTAGTCTGCGTGAGAAATCATGCAACCCGCAGTTTGAATTAAATAAAAATCGATAGAACGGTCGCGGCTACCGACGGCCGCAATCGACACAAAATGAGTAAAGTTTCGTCCTCATTTAAAACAGTGAGCCGCACGTGTTTTAATATCGTTACCCTAACTCATCATAAAAGCATCAATTCGAGTGTTCGTTAAAAACTCTGAACTTTTAGGCATTTGCCGGGCCCGGTGACGTAACACCCACGAGCTGCCTGCTGCATGGTAATAAATCAGAAGATAATCGATGATATGAATAAATTTCTGGTTACGTTATGGGAAAGATGTGGAAGTTTTCCGATATCAGGGAAAAGGTTATATAAATGTTCATATTGTTGTGATAGGTGTTAACCGAATTTTCTGTCGATTTTGTTTTAACTGGAATTTGCGTAAACTTTTACAACATTGAGATTTGATATTATATGTAACAATTATGAGTGAATTGTCTATAATGCTTATCGCCATTTATTCCCACAGAAAACGTAGTCGCGGCGCGCCGCTTGTGCGCCTGCGCCTGCTAGACTCTCGAGCCTTTGAGCAACAACGTGCTTAACTTTTGGAGAGTGGTTGTTTCCTGAAATTTCGATATAGGTCCTATAGAACCCCTAACACAGAAAATAAAATATTTCTCTTTGACCAGCAGAACTACTTTTTTCAAGGAACAAAACTAACATAAATTCGCAGGACTGAATATAAGAAGCAGGTATAATGGAAATTAGTCAGAGGGTAATAACATTACAAACCCTATACTGTACAAATGTAGGTCATCGGAGCGATCTAATGGGAAGTTTAAGCTGGGTATTAGAACCCACCCCAAGTCTAACAGTCAGATACGGCATGCATAGGCCTCTGGTATCTCCTGAAATACCGTTTTTAATTTTTTATGGGTGGAGAAAAAGGTTTCGTTTATCAGATTTTTTAAGTTTCAACAAGCTTTTCCTAAAAGATCGACCATTTAATTAAACTTTTATTTAATGGAAACGAAAAATAATATTAATTGACAATATTGAAAACAAGATGTACAACTACACTGGAAAGTGTTTCTACAAGTGATCGCGTAATGTACAGTCAGCGATATGGGACACTGAAGATTCAATTTTTTTTTAATCTGTAGTACTCTTTATTTTAGATGTGTTGGTGAACATTTCCGAAATAATGGATCAAGAAACATAAAGGATTTGATGGAAAACAAAAGTGTGCATGGCCTTTCACCCACACGACAGATTTACGCCACCGCGGTGCAAGCACAAAGCACTCCGTGGCGGTGAATAATTGCGAGATCCGCGGTCCCCGGGTGTGAATAATTCACCGCCGGTTGTCGCCGGGTTCTTGGGCGAACAATCGCGAGCCGCGAGCGAGGCGCGGTAGAATCGCGGGCCTTGTGCGGGGAGCGGTTAATTAGAATCGATGGTATTGATTGGAACGACAATGCTAATATTAGGGCTGTCACTTTTCTATCGAAATAGCAGCAGTTCAACTTCTGAAGAAACTACGAATTTCCACGCGGTCGGATCAGAAGTCCAATAGAGAGCAAAGCAGAGAGTAATCATAAGCAAAAAAGAGACAGTTGCGATATAGATTTATGTCCTGATACGTAAAGTTTGTATTTGTATTTTCCAGTAGATGACCATTTTGAAGCTTAGTTCAACATTTAAAAACATCTTTCCGTGCGCGTGGCCACCCTATCTCAATACGCAGTAGCACCCGACGAATAACACAAAACCGGCACGTGTGTTACAAATCACACCCGCGGCACATATTTCAGTGCACTGATACGATTCTGAACACACCGATTGTGAGATGTATTCCGTATATGAAAGCATACGCCAAATAACAAGAACATTCCTTACCTATCCCGAAATATACCGTAAAAATAATAAGTACCAAACAGTATACGCAATTTGATAGCCAACTGACACAGACGGAAATATACGAGAAATAGGACACCATCAGCAAACTGTATATCCCTATCTCTCTCAGTCAGGCATCAGGTCATAAAAAGTGTAACCCGCAAATCAAAATACCAGGTTATCATATAGTATACAAAACAGTTAAGCTTCGAATTCTTGATCTGATAAACGGTGCTCGATAGAGACATCTCAGTCGTAAGTTACGGCCCGAGCGTCGTATAAATTAACATTAGTTACCGGTTGGTGGTCGCTGCGTTGGGAAATGGGTATGGGACGTGACAACCGGCAGTGGTAAATGATGGTAAGACAGACATACGCAGTGAATAAACATAACATAAAGCTGAATGAATCTTCAACTCATGTTTATAGCCGATTAACGGAAGTGTTGAAATACCTTCGTAATCCACCACTATTACGGCACCCACAACTGTCTTAAGAAAATCTGCTTATTTATGGTAGAGAAAATATAAACGTGAAAAAAATGTGAAATCTCAAGAGAATCTCGAGCAAGCGACTGAATGGTGTTCGCGGAAACAATTTCTAAACAAATATGTCGTCAGAATATTGTTCTGGAAAAATTGCTTGCGCATTTCAATTCTTAGATCTGTTACCAGAACTTTTATAGAATGTACATGATGCGCCAATATTTGATATCTTTCACATTCCATCCCAAAAATCAATAATCCTAATAGATAACTGCACAAACTCTTCGCAGTCCTCCTTTCCTGGTACAACTACATCGCAAATGTGCCTCACTCAGCAAAAACTACAGTTCGAATCGGTAAGAACTAGAGGGTATTCTTGACCTGTATAAAGTATGTTTTATAAATCACCGAGGCCTAGATAAATAGACGTTACTAAGCCGAGGCTTAGCCAAAGTAAGTGCTTAGCCGCGTCAGTTCACATAAATAGACAGTACTTAGCACGTTACTTTCGACGAAAGCCAACCTAATACTTAGCCAATGCTTTCCTTAGCTATAGTATAGATTTTCAATGACTTAGCAAGTGCTTAGTACGAGTTTGACACATAAAAAACACGATTCGCTGTCGCGCGGTAAATTTAAAAACTAATTATGGACTTAGCATTCGAAGATATAATTGTTTTGTTGAAGAAATCGAAAATTTATCTACGGATATCGATTAACCAATGTTTACTCCAATGACTATTATACATATTCCAAGGTTTACAAAGTAAAGATATTAGATAGTAGCAAGATGGCCTGGAAGCGCTTACGACAGCCGAATATTTCTAAATTCAAGAGTTCATTTCAAACTAGTGACCAGATAATTAGACGGCATAGATTGTTGGTGATAGTGATTGGTGATAGAGATTAGATATAGTGACTTGTTGGTGATAGTGGTTAAATAAAAAAATATCTCAATCAGCTTCATTTTATTTTATAAAATATATATTTTTAGTGTAATTTCTTCTTCATATTATTATAAACATCCTGGATTTTGCTGTAATTCCCTGTGTACCTATTCTTCAGCTATTCATGGCCAGGCTGCTCCTTATACTGTTGCCCGATGCCCCATCGGTCTTTTTATTTTCAATAACAGCAGTGTGCTGCTGTGTGAGGCTTATGAGGACACAGCTCACGAACTCCATGAAGGGTTTCTTTCTTCCTTCCATTTCTCTGATGTACGTTTTGTTTGCCCGGGTCGAATTTAAAGTTATCGTCGTCGGTGACCAGATTGATTACAAAGCGGAGTTGCGTTTGTCCAGTAACTAAAGCCAGCTCGTCGAATATGATCAATTAAAATTAACATCCAAAACAGAAGATAATATTATTATAAACTCACGCACTAATAAGTAACAAATAATGAAAACGATAGGTTAGAAATCCAGACAACATCAAACGTCAACCAAAGAGAATACAATTGATGTCAACGTCCATTGTCTAACAAAAATCAAACTGGATGCGTTCAATTTAAATAATTCACTTTTATTATTACTAGTCCAATGCACTTTTTAAATATGATGTAACGGCAAATATATACATATCTAATGATATAATCCTACTTAAGCTTTAATTGCGCCGAATAGGACATTAAATTAGCTAAAAAAAATTGTATGCAATATTTATGAATTTAGTGAATTGTGAACGCTTCTGAACCATTCAATCGTAGTCTCGTACTCAGGCTTAGCTCGTACTTGGCTAAGCATAGTCGATAGAAACGTTTATTTATGGCACTTTTGGGTGCTTGGCTTAGCCAAGTCAAAGTAGTGCTTTGCGAAGTTATACTTTTGACTAGTGCTTAGCAACGTCTATTTATCTGGGCCTGAGGGTAGTTCTTCGTCTGCTTGTTACTCTTGAAGCGTATTTCTTAAACTAGTTTTTGCCGAGATACAAATACCAGGGATACAGAAGCTTTCAAGGATGTAAGAAAAGATATAAGAAAACAGTAAGGAAAAAGCGGACTATTATTATATTCGCATGCAACCCTAAAAACATCGTGTTGGACCTCTAACCACAACTGGCGTCCTATTATTTGTAGTCCTTACATAAACACACCATATATGAAATACATTTCATGATAGGACATATAAAAGTATATTTCGTGGGCTTTTCACGAGCTTATTGTTGGAGGCTTCAGTACAAATGCCTGGCCCGTCCATGCAAGATGAAAATGATTGACGATGAACATGAATGGGCCTGAGGTAGACATTCCTAATTCTATAGACGATGCGATAAAGAGGAATTTCATCTTTTAAACGAATTCAGTCGACTTTAACAATGCGTAATTTATATTTATTTAATCAATCTTCTTTTTAGCGCTCAGAAGTCGCGACAGTTTGACATTTAGCTAATGGCATCCTGAACACCCGCAAATGACTTGTTACAAGTTAAAATGACACTTATTTTGGTGTTATAAAGTTAGGTTTTGGGGCTGTAAAGGTCAGGGGGGGGAGGCGAAAGTTAGGAGAGAAAAGCGGCGTCTCGGTCGCGGAACAAACGTCCCTAATCTGCGGACTCACCCGTCTAATGAAACGTCGACTATCAAAGTCCTATGTTGAGTAACTGGATATATTTACAAGTTTCAAAAAAACGGGACTAAACATCACAACGATGAATGTGCAGAATTACGTACAATACGTTACGAATTTATAATAATTTGGTTTTTCAAGCATTCACGACGACGAGACGAGACGAGAAGCAGAGGTGTTGTATGTAGTAGTGTCCGTTCTTCTTGATACAAGTGTGTGTAAATGAGCGTTGATACAAACGGGATTCGTTTTACGCATCTATAAATCGGATTCATAACTATTTTATGTGTTGAAATAAAGAACATAGGCTTTTCTCAAATTTCCTGCATTTGTTTTTATTATCACGGCGTATGAGGCCAATGCTTAATGTTATTCTTCGTAGTTTACGCTAACGGATATCGCAATCACCAAGTCACTATCGATTTTCAATTAAACTGCTAGAAGGGGTCGCGTAATGAGATTTGTCATCAAGTTTATAATTGAATAACTTAAACTGTATTCATGAAAATGTTATTTTTGAAACCAAAGTCAGAAATGATACCTATAGAATATAGACACGCTAAAACAATGTATCAATTAATTAGTACCTAATTACTTTACGATATAAGATTCATTATTGGTTACCACTTCAACAATGCTTGGCTGAGAGAGAGTTCGACTGTAAGATCTCGAGATAATGATAGATTAACTGCTCCTGTTGCACAGTATTTCAGCGTAATCGAATCATTCTCAATAGTATTATGTCACTGTCATTCATATAACTAAAATATGACGTGTGAGCGGGACGAAACACGCTTACGCTAACGTAAGGCCACGTAAAAAGATTGTCCGTAAGATACTGATCTTACCTTTACCGACTTCCATTTCACTTTTCAATAACAGCCGGGAAGGAAACGTCGTCGAAACCTGCAAAATTTCACCGGCAATCGCTTTGGGCGGCCTTCCCTCTTGATTCATGAGATATCTCTTTTATACGCTATCTGAGATCTTACACTTCAAAGGAATGTGGATGTTATGTCAGACTTTCGACTTTTGAATACATACTAAAACATTGTAATACCTGGTTTACACGATTCAAGCTGTCCAGTAGCGAGTCAACTTGCCAAAAACTAGGGCAACTTGTCTACTTGTTAACCAACTTAACACGAGGCAAGTCAAGTTGACTGGCTGCTTGCTAACTTAAATCGTATGAACCTGACTGAACTGACGTCGTACCTTATTTTATTAAAAGATTGATTATGAGCGAGATGTGTGAAAAGCATAATGTATAAGCAAGCAGAACACCTAAGCCGCACCATGACTAACAAGTAGGTAGGCCGCCTACACCTCAGTACTTAATTCCAGAGTGAATCTAAAGCCACATCAAGAAAGAAAGCTGCATAAAAATACTCAAAACAAAGAGAGACATCAAAGGCCCAAGTTCCGGGCAATAAGTCGGATTTGAATAATTGCCGTCACGGGAGCCGGGGATGGGTGAGGGGAGCGGGGGAGCGGGCCACTCGCGTAACGAGTGCCTGCCAGTAATTTATTTGAAGAGTTCCCACAACTTGCGCAAGACCCTTTCTGTATCTTCGGACGAAGTTGGCGAAAGTAAGTTTTAGGGGTACAGGCTGATCGGGAGTTGGACGTGGCGTGGATCGACTTCATACGATTTTTATAAAATTCCAACTTTATAGGTAAACTCTGGTTAGAGTGGGTACATAAACGTATTTAATTAAGTAAATAAAAGAACATCATAATACTAAGTATGTCTTAATTAGTCAAAGGCAAATTTTAAATTATTATTTATATTTTAAAGAAGATGAAAATTATAAATAATTAATGCGGAATTTCATAAGTATTCATTATTTATATTTTTCCTTCGATCAGCCACTCTTTTAGCCAATTTTATAAATTAAGCTTAATTGACCTTATTCACAACTAAACAAGTGTCGTAAATATCATGAATGTCGGCCAATAGATTAATTAAAAACCATAAAGCACTAGCAACACCACCACCGACAAAAATATTAAAAACACACAAAGCAAATCGTTTGTTCAATATTCTTCCTCATGCCATCGACAATAAATGGACAGTCGCGTACAAAAAGCCCTCGTATAATCATGTACAAACACGATCACATTAAGGGGCGTATTCAATTTTTCCCGCCAGTGTACACACAGCTCGACGCCCTGGATCTTCAACATATAATGGCTTGTGCACACACGAGAGGGTTGATATTTTATCGATGTGTGTGGTTTATGTATCGATAACATCGATAAAGGTGTAAAAGTTGCGAGCACTCAAACTTGCAGCTAGTGGTCAGGTTGAGATAGACAAGTATTTAAATGCTATTATAGCTAAAAACACCACATAACTTCCAACTTTCCATAAATTATGACAAGTTTTTATAAGCGTTCCAATTCAAACTCTAGCGACACCGAGATCCGGGAGTTTTGTCTAAATGTAATCGTTTTTACGGTAAAATACTTTAAACTCAATCCGAATTTTCCTTTATCGATATTTTTCCAATATGATTTTTCTCAACATCGATCAGCCCTAAGCTTCAGGCTAACAGCGATCAACAGACAAATATTAGCTTTAGTACTTACTCTCGCGGGATGCAGTATCAACCCTTTATCCGGTCTTTTATAAACGCCAATCGAACAATTGATATCCGTGCTCGACTGTACCTGTATCATCTATAACATAATAACCTGTCACCGCCACGTGCCTGGGTCGTGTTGTCCTCATCTCCTTTTGATTTAGGAATTATTTTTTGGCCGGTTCATTGAGCGGTTCTTTTGAGTCATGTTGTATTGGTAATTGTCAATTTAAGGTTACATCTGTTTTCGGACTTGTCAGATCCTAACCCACGCATCTACGACGAATTTATTCCTGATTATTTATTTTTTATCCGACCGTAGGCAGGAGAGTTGTTTTTCTAATTTGTTTTTTGTTGCGGACATGATAATTAAAGAATAGAATATCAATACCAACGCGGATTTCAAACATCGGATCGCTACCAAACAAACAAATCGTTTTAGAAATTCTGCAAAACAAACAGAGAATTTCCACAAAATGATTTAAGACCGGAGTTCAAATATGAAAGCGAAATTGTTATTTTTCAGGTTGAATTACAACCGCAGGAGGAACATTTCGATAATATTTTGTTAATAACCAGCCCAGTTCTTGATCCGTAGGCGTTAATTAGGAGAGTCGTTTATTTTTAGAGTTTTCAATCAGGTAAGATTATTTTTTAATATACTTAATTTGTAAATTATTCCATCCCGAGGCTTTCCGAATATCAAGTAATAATGAAAAAATATTTGAAATAAAAATACAGAACCCTAAGAAAACAGATACAACTAGTTTCTACATCAGTGTACCAACACCAAATACTATGTATTTCTGTCCTTTAGTGTAGTTTTCAAGAGTAGCATGCTGGTATGATAATAAACATATCGAATATATTGTAGACCTAACTTCTAGCGATCTTAGCTTTTACGCGCCCATCACTCTCACTCGGTTTCAAGCATTAAAGTTGGCAAGAGGACTTGACACACCTCATATAAACAATAAGTTAGCAAGTTGACAAGTACACAAGTTGCCGCAATAGCTCGCAAATTTATTTCGCAAACTTGAATCGTATAAACAAGGCACAGAGAAACAACGGACAGTGGCAATAGAGAACTTCCTCTGCGAACAACTTCATAGTTTAAACGGATACGCCCAACTGTTTATTAATTAGGGCTGGGTCCGTCTGGAGGCCACTCGGAATAATCAAAAAACAATCCCTGCCCCGCGCCCCGCGCCCCGCCCCGCCGCGGCACGCGAATACAACCAACTTTGGCTTTAATTAAAATACTTTTACACATGTACACACATTCACATATTTAACATTCATAATCCCTGTCAAATTAAATATCTAAAGCGTTCCTGTCTGTCATCTGCGTAAATAAAACCATTGCTGCTCGCTTGTAGCAAACATGCAGAAGCGTATGTGTTTGACGTTCTGCGTGGTACTTGACAAAATCCTCTATGTCTATTATGCCTATAAACGCATAAAATCTATAGACGCAGTATCAACATGGAATCGTGACCCAGCAGCGTAAGGCTAGTTTTTAATATGGAGTAGGTGTGTCATGACTCAATTTTAGCGACCGTACATTGAAGATATTTTGGATTCCTGAACCCTTAGTTTCAAATTTTCGTTGGTTTATGCGAGTATCACGCTAAAACTACTTCACTTATTCTGACCAAATTTTCACTATTATATAGCCCATGATAAGATTATAAAATATAAGGTAACATCGCCTCGCTATGGCCGTGGGGGATCAGGCAGGATGTAGAGTAAAAACTATGATTGTGCAGGTGAAGTTGCGGGCAGAAGCTAGTACTATAACAGCTATATTAAAACCAACAATCCCGCAGGAACATCTTTAGACTCGATTCCTAATTAAAACTAGAAAGCATCATAAACCTAACAACACTACATATCATAAGAAGACAGGTTGGTTTTTTGACGAAAAGACAGAGTGAACAACATTTTATGAATTAGTGTTACAGGTAACAAGGTTAATTAAAAGTATCGTGACTTACGTTTACTGTATAATCCAAGTTAATATACTTACCTGGAACAAAAAAGCATTTTAATTTCTACGAATTACTGAAACAGTAGCTAATGGCTTTTCTGTTTTAATTTAACTGTTAAATTGTTATCAGTAGACTTGTTGTTTCTGCCTATTTTACTAAAACATACACTCACCAACATAAATGCTATAATCTTATTTTTATTTTTTAAATAACCATATTTTATTTACCCTTAATATAATAAAAATATATTTAAAGTTTGGCTTCTCTTTGCACCTAGTTGAAACGGATGTGAGGAGGAAGACGAAACCACTCGTGGTATGTACTGGTTCATAAGAATATCACCTTTTTTATGGCTGTCCTTTAGACTCCACCACCTATTTCCTATCAACGAAATCTTTTGCGCAAAATGTACTAATCTCTTAAGCACAAAATACTTGTTAAACTGCCTTTACACCATGATTAAGAGTCTAATTCATTTAGTGCGATGCATGTAACGTGATCCAAAGGTATCTATAGTTCGATACCCAATCCCGAGATAGTCAATAAACGATAAAATAAAACCATACTTGATACATATATACGAACCCCTGTCGAGGATATTACACAAGTTTAAATCCATTTATCTAAATTAAAATATACCAATCGTTGTAACATCGCGAAATTCGAGCAGTTTGAACAGATCAAGTCAATAACGCCGCGATTTTACTGTGACTCGTAAACACGGGCTATACGAGCGGGATGAATCACTCGTTATTTCAAAGGTATCACTCAATTCACACAAACTCGGCGCACGTCAATTTGATAAGGGAGTTTTAGGATCAGAAAAATAAGATGGGTACCGAGTTCGGGGGAATTAATAGATAAATTATATATAATAGGAACACAGTCTTTCTTAACACTGTGCCTGGAGGGAACCTACTTTATATAGTCAGTGCCAATACAGACGGTATTAGAATGAGACAAGTCCACATCGAAAAACATCATCATCACAAAGAAAATCTGTCATTGATATCACCGTTAGAATTTGGCAGTAAAATCCTAAATAATTAAAACTCAACAAACAGAAGTCCGTTAAAAGCTTAGACTAGCTTTCACAAATGTAGTCAAATAGAGTCCAAAATCTTTAACTAGTACACAGCCGCGGCGAGTAAGATTCAATTTAAGATAAATTCAACGCAGCAAACTCTTGGAAACCCTCATATTCTTTGACAATACTTGTTAACGAACGGATACGCGACTGGGGACAAGGAAACTAACTTCTGTCGCTCTCCCTCTTCCGTAATTAATACTGGCTCTATTCACAATGTACGTGTACAGTGTTACCATTTATGTGACCTTTTTAACTTAGTAAGGTACCAGGGTATCTCGCACTCAGAGCAACAAATCTAAAAGGACTTACAAGTTAAAAAAGTTCTAAAACTAACGTTCTTTTAGGAGTTTTTGTTGGAAAGCCGTTTAATCCTACCCCAACTTTTGTAACGTTTTGGGATGATATCTAGACAAAATTATTTGAGTAGACAAAATTAAAATTCTCATCTCATGCGAACACCTCTTACATGGTCCTTCTTGGTCAAAAACATTGTTATCTAACAACCTAGTCGTACAGTGAACACCTACCTATAAAACGTTTAATAGACTTTAAACCATGTGAGTGCTTAATCTTTTAAGAAAATCCAACGCCATAACATTTTACGATGTTTTCACAACTTCGAGCGTAAAATTCATGTGCGTCGTGCACACTCCGCACTGAACACCTTGTTTTATACTTATAAGTAGTGCATAATTATGTAGATATAACTCGTCGTGAAAGTCCTGAACAGAACTTAGAAAAATCAGACTAAAGGTTTCGAAGTTTGGATGCACTTATTTACCTAAATACCACAGTTTGAATGATGTTTAAATCTTGATAAAAACCACACGACGACTGAAACCATCTTATTTTGCCTGGAGTGCTGTCTGGAGTAGCTCACCGCCTCTTTCAAAGTCAAGGTAATCCCCTCCGAGCTGATAGGGCACACAGATTCGCTCGTTTGTGACTAAGTATGCACTCAATCGCCTTTGTATCGTCCCCGACGGCTTGTTTAGGGGGATAGCGATGTAAGTATAACATTTTTTTTTCAAAGCACATACAAGCTTTGCTTTTGCTGAAATAGGGGTATTGTCCGGTCGAAAGGGGTGTATTGTATTGCATTGCAGATATAGCTTATGATTCAAAGCAACACTTCAAAGCGGCAAGCAGTCATGGAAATCATAATAGCGAGGATTTCCATTACTGCCTCTTATTGCACATAGTATGAACTGACGATGAGCTGAAAGAGATATAGGAAAAAAAATAACCTAACAGCTTCTTCTTACTCGTTTATCTCTCAATCCCGGTCCCAATAAACGTAGTAGGGCGTACAATAATATACCAGGGGAGCAAAAATTACAGTGGTCAAATTTCAAAAATTTGATAAATCACATAATATGTGATAAATTACAATAACGCAGGAGGTACATTAAACACAGGCAACTATCAACAAAACAGTTTCAGATAATGCATCAAAAAGTGAGTGTAGCTCATGTCTGAGCATCAGACAAAGACGTCTGCCGCCCCTCGCTGCATTGTGCCTAATAGCAGGGGCGGACATTTTCAATTCAATACCAGGGGAACAGAAACGCAAGGCGTTTGCCTGTCTCGACTTAAAAATCTGGTATATTTTAAGCATGATGCGAATAACGATCAGTAAATGTAAATATAGGCATAACATTAGATAGTAGTTATCCATAAGTTAAGGAATCGGGCCGAAATCTGTGGTCTGGATTCCGGTCAACCTCATACTTGAATAAATTAATACATTACTACGACACAAATTAATACATCCAGAAGCAGAAACTTAACATACGGTAAGCCAACATGATCGAATTTCCTCCCAGCATCCAGTCCATAATATAATAGTATAGAAGTTACAGCTATCGATTGAAATTGAAGTAGGTCAAGCAACTGATAACATGATACCGAAATATCAGACTGATATGAGAAAAAACTGTTATTAAAGTGTCTTAATAGATACGGAATAGTTCAAAATCATGTTTTTCCAACACAGATTATCTCAATCTATGTTTTAAATGTATTACCGGTGCCTGATAAGCAGGTGCCATTGCTATATTATGTGTCCAACTGTACTTATGAAATATATTGATTTATTAATTAAACATGTCATGCGAGTACCTACGTACGGTCTGCAGCCGGCCTAACCAGCAAATTCAGTGTGGCTGTGGGTTTACACCAGGGATCGGCTTTAAGCCCATACTTGTTTCTCCTGGTAATGGATGCACTGACATCAGACATACAGGATGAAGCACCCTGGTGTATGCTGTTCGCTGACGACATTGTTATTGTTGGGGAAGATGGGGCTGAGGTACAGAGTAGATTGGTAAAATGGCAGGAGAAACTGGAGAACGTGGGGCTTAAGATCAGCCGGACCAAAACAGAGCAGATGTTCTGAGATTTTGGCGGCCTCTCCAGTTTTACTCCAGTTGCCCTAGGCGGCGTATCCCTTCCAGTCTGCTCAGACTTCAGATACCTCGGCTCTATCTTGCAAAGCGACGGCGACATTGACCGGGAAGTAGCAAGCAGGATAAATGCTGGTTGGATGAAATGGCGACAGGTCTCAGGGATAACCTGCGACCGGCGAATGCCCCTTAAACTTAAGGGACAAATTTACAAGTCGGTTATAAGGCCTGTCGTATTGTATGGATCAGAGTGCTGGGCTACAAAAGCGGTGGATGAAAGAAGAGTGCATGTAGCAGAGATGCGAATGTTGAGATGGATGTGTGGTGTAACAAGGATGGATAAAATTAGAAATGAGTATATAAGGGGAAGCCTGAAAGTAGCGCCAGTGACAGAGAAAATAAAGAGCGGAAGGTTAGCGTGGTATGGACATGTTATGCGAAGAGAGGATGATCATGCGGTCAAAAGGACGATGGGTATGTGAGTGAGCGGTAGTCGGGGTAGGGGACGTCCTAAAAAGACATGGATGAACTGCGTGGAAGAGGGTATGAGCGAAAAGGGAGTGAGTGCAGAGATGACGGATGATAGGCTTGAATGGAAGAAAAGAACGTGCTGCGCCGACCCCACCTAGTGTGGGATAAGGGCAAGAAAATGATGAAAATGATGAAGTATTTATTTGAAAAAAAATGAAAACTCGTAAAATAAATGCAAATACATGCACTAGAAATCAAGAACTATGTATATATAAGTGAATATTTTGTGAAAATAACAATCATTATGTAAAACAATATGTACAGTAAAATATTCATAATTATAAGATTGATATAACTAATTCACAAGATAAATAATCTTCACCGTCTAAAGGCCACGCCATTAAGGCTAAAGCGCCCATCTAGCCCGCGAAGTTCAAATTTTTTGAGGTTTTTTAGTTTTTTTTCAAAATCTGACAATAATAAAAGGCACATTTTGTAACTCGCGACAAAGACTGTGTGCAGTGCATTTATTAATTTATCCAACTTACTCTAAAACATTTCAAGAACGACAGCTATCCAGATAATCTGGCAACTTTTGTATATTTTGTGATTAACTAGTATCATATCGACCGTGATAATATTTAGAGTAAAATAAATGTATTAATAAACGCACTGCACACTGTGTTTGTCGCAAATCACAAAATGTTGTCTTAAATGTTTTCAAATTACGGATAAACTATAAAAATACTCGAAAATTTTGAATTTAGCGGGCTAGACAGGCGCCTTCACCTTAAATTGAAAGTAATAAAACAGCTGCGAGTAAAGTATAACTTTACAGCAAAATAACTCCGTAACAAGTCGCATAAGGTTTCCTAATTCAGAAATCAATTTCGTCTCGAATAGTTGGAGATCCAAGATTTTATATCAAATGCGAGTGCGATTAAGAATTTTGTCACATACATACCTGTATTATAATGTTCAATCAAACTGGTCACATAACATAATTAAACTCCTCACACGTCATGAGACCCTGGTAGGTCATTAGTCAAGCAAGAACCCCATTCACATGTACTTGTCTGCTTCTTTGTGGAGTGTGGAGCGTGTACAACATTATTTTTGGGATATTTATATCCTAAATTCATCAGTATGTTATGCTGAACTAGTCCGTTATTCCTGACCCTAATGATTTCGTCGACACCAAAGGATTTTTAATTATATTGGACGACACTTTTTAAAGAATTAAGGCGTATAAATGTTAAAGTTCATCTAATTGACCCAGTGCGAGTTGGTTGACTTCAACTAAGTGGTTCTAAATATCACGCATTAAACCGCAAACCATTAAAAACTGTTAAATATAGGTGTCTTATTTGATAGATTCCCGACACGAAATATAGATACATATATCAACATAGATTGTTCTAAACCAATCATTTTGCCATAGAAATATTGCTATTTAGAAGTGATTCTAAACCTCAGCAACAGTAAAGTTATTAAGTTAACTTTTAACGCGGCACGGTTGCCTGTCAGACTTTATTTAATAATAATGAATTGAAGTCGCTCCAAAACAGAAGCTTAGAATAATTATTAACTGTCTGACTTGGGCTCGAGCCAAACTAGGCTGGAACAAAGTCCAATATTCCAGATGAACATAAGTTTAGCAAGGTTAAAAACATTATTTGTGTGTACCAGGAATATATATAATATATAATAGCCATAACTATATTGGAAAGTCACAAATACCATTCGAAATAACACGGGAATACTGGAACAGTAAATAAAAGTAAGCGGAGAGCAAAAACTGCTAGTGTTGTGACGGGTCGTTTGTCACGCCGATGGCTCTACGCAAATGCGGCAACTGTGTTGCGAGCGTTAAAATATGGTTCCAATTTCAAAGAAACAAATTGAAATCACGGATAGAATTGAGCAATTCAGACTGTAACTAACTTTCTAGCCAGAGGATGAAGATCATTGCGAAATAAACATTTATGTTTACGCATAAGATCGTTATGTCAGAATTCTAAAGAACACGCCTAAGTTAAATGGTCAACCATAAAAATAGGTAGCAGTATTTTTTTGGTATTTTACTATTCAGATTAATATTCGACTCTTGTTTCCATAAAAATCTAGATATTAAGTACCTACTTATAGTAAAGCGACGACAAAAATAATTACACTTTCATAAGTTGGCAAGTGGCAACACGTGCCGTGGAAGCAGTAATATCCGATTAACGAATGAGTGCGCATCACCACACTAACAGTTGATGGAAAAATGCGCATATTGTTTTGGGAGCTCGAGCCGGTGAGACGTGTTTTATGGACCGGCCTCCTTCGGCTGGTTTATGGATGCTGCCCGCCGGAATCATGTCGTTATTTTTGAAATGGGACCTTTTGTTAAAAACTTCGTTCCGGTGGAAGGATCACTGATTTGAGTTCAATACCTATTTGTAGTATTTGTGCAATCCCACTACAGCCAAGGTTGATTGTAACAGCAAACTAGATTTATGCAAAATAATAACTATAATATAATTATCCATGTGCAGCGGTGCAATTCAAGCTAATGAAAGTGAATATAAAAAAAGAATACATTGTTTTACTAATGTGCAACTTGAAGCGTAACAATTTCATGATCAAATTAATATAACTCGCGTTAGAGGAAGAAATACTGCTGCTACAGTTTACTGGAGTAATATAACGTTAACAGCTCGCCGTCCGAGAGATAACGTGTTCATATTCATTTAACGACGACTCCTAACACAAACACTTAAATGAGTAACACATTAAAACGTCACATTAACAAGTTAACATTAAATTTTCTAGTAACGTTGGACACCCAGATTTAAAGATAGTGGTGGTGTTGTCATCATCATCGTCCACAGCTGCTCACTACCCACTTTTGGGTGCAAGCGATATTTTGGTCCAAATCTCACCCGCTAGCTCGCTTGCCGTATGCCAACTATTTTTCCTTATATCATCCAAATAACTGCAACAGTCTTAGCTGTATGGGAAAAACTAATAAAAATGTTCAATTACCTTATGCTGTAATGTAAGCTAGAATGTAAGTCATGAAGAAAATTAAAATCAAGTTGGGAAAAGGAACGCAGATCCCAGAGACAGCGCCTAGCCGCGTCCGTGCTCGACTTGGAACAGCGATACAAAGTTATAACAAACGTGAAACAAAGCGAAGCGGCACTCGGCAACCTTACATTGGAATCGACAGGTAAACGCGCACGTGTGAAACTTCTTTAAGAACAGTTTCGTGGACAATAGATGAGAGAGGTGACAATGGAGCAAGTTTTTAAACAGCCTTTCTTTTTAGCCTTTGCACTGTCGTTCGTTTGTTACCGTTGTTTTAGGGTTTTGCAATAACTATTAACAATAATTCGCCATCACCTTTTTCCCTAAAAATATTAATGAAACTGTAAATATAAATTTTACTTGATGGTTGATCGATTTAACCATTACGTGTATATGTAAATATGAAGCCTTAACAAACCGCACTTAGGTATTAATGGCCGTCGCCTTTAAACGGCTCTACTACAGTCTGCCTTGCGGCGAGACCTAGTAGAACTACTGAATGATAAAGATAAGTGTATGTATAGTGAAGTTATGGACCTGAATTTGCTCGGGTAGTCAGAATGAAGCTAAATATAATTATAAGCATAAATCGTGATGAGCTAACAATGATGTATGGGCAACATAATTCGCTCTAAGGTGTCTGCTCCCGCGACACACGCACTTCGGCAATTCGCGGGGGAAATCACGCCGGGAAATGCACGCACCAGGAACAAGCCACACATTATTTCATTATTAACCTGTTTATGAACTTGTATATGGATGGAGGGGAGGATATTTAAAGCAACTAAAAATACAACATCATCGTCATAATCACACCGTTGTTTCAGTCCCTGTAAAGATGCAACAATGTATTTCAATTTTAAACCTTCGATCGAACACTAAGTGACCTTTTAAAAGCGTCCTCCCAGGCTGCGATCGGGTCGGACCAATCGTTACAGTGTTTGTCCAATCCCATCTCCCGGGAACCAATAGCTTAACTTTGTGTCGGCAAGTTGCGGCGCACGCCCGGGGTTGCTTTGTACTGAATAGACCCAATGGTATTGACTCGAGTAACACTGTTATAAAGTTCATTTTATGATGAGCTGTGATTACGTCGCTGTTGTACTAACTGGTTAACTTTGTAACTTGTTTTGAAGCAATCTTGAATTAGTTTTATATTTCAGTAAAAAAGGAATTGCTGTAAAATTGTTATATTATTATAATGTTAGCCCTTTTGACGTCCCACTCCTGGGCACCGGCCTCCCCTCAACACGAGTGGGATTCAGGCCATAATCCACCACGCTGGCCCAGTGCGGGTTGGCGGATTTCACATGTCTTTCGAAAATTGGTTAAATCTTCTAAGACATGCAGGTTTCCTCACGATGTTTTCCTTCACCGTAATCAAGTGATAATCTATATACAGTGGTGGTCATATAATTAAGAACGCTGATTTAATGGAAAGATTTTTTCAAACTAAGAAGTATAACTAATTGCATGCAATTTTTTTTATTTCTCTCGGTATCATAAAACTTTTCCATAAAACCACTCAATTCATTGATACACATGATTAGCTAAAAATAAATAAGCAAACTTTTTTTACACTACTTCTTAACATAGTATGCCTATTTACTGGCTGGTCACGTAATTAAGAACGCTTTATAATTTATACGTTTGTTCAAATTTAAAACAGAACACTCAGTCGATATGCAGTTGTAGGTTACTGTTTGTGTAATTTTGGCGCCATTTAGTGCTGTAAAAGATGAAATGTGATTGCTTCTTATAAAAAAAACGAAGGGAAAAAATAAGGGTTGTGATAAATCTAGAAGGGAAGTAATAATAAAACTTCGCCCGAAAAATTGGTCTTATAAAAATATAGCCGACCATCTGCAATGTTCAAAAACGATGGTTTTCCACGCTGTAAAACATTTTGCTACGTATCAAACTACCGAATGTTCCACGTGTACCTAGACAGAGAAAAACAACTCCTAGAGATGACCGAAATCGTTCGTATGGCAAAACAAAATCCTTTTAAATGGTCAAACGAGCTGAGAAAATAATATTTTAGTGAAAATAACCCTTCAGCAATCTCAGCACGCACTATTCGAAGACGTTTGGTAGAAGAAAAATTGCACGGATGGATAGCAAGGAAGGTACCCATGTTGAAACTTTGCCACAGGCAAGCCCGGCTTGCATTTGCGAGAAAGTATGAAAACTGGACTGTGCGGCACTGGAAAAATGTACTTTTTTCTGACGAGACGAAAATAAACAGAGTATGTTCTGATGGAAAACGATATGTACGACGTCCCCCGAATACAGCATTCGACCCTAAGTACACGAAAGTTATATTAAAGCACGGTGGTGGAAATGTGAAAATTTGGGGGTGCTTTTCTGGACATGGTGTTGAACCTGTAAAGTTGATAGAACGTAACATGGATCAATTCCAATACAAAAATATACTGGAAGAAACAATGTTACCTTATGCTGAAGACGTTCTACCGGTTATTTGGACATTCCAACACGACAATGATCCAAAGCATACTGCACGCACTGTAAAGGAATTTCTTACAGCGCAATCAGTTTCTGTCTTGGACTGGCCAGCTAACAGCCCAGATCTAAACCCAATAGAGAATCCGTGGTTTGAAGTAAAGAAAAAGGTTTCAAATACACAGTGTGGGAATTTAAGAGAGCTGTACGACGTTTTTTTAGAAGAATGGAACTCTATTTCTCTTGCGAAATGTCAAAAAATTATAGAGTCAATGCCTCGTCGGTGTAAGGCAGTAATTAAAAGCCGTGGACATGCTATTAACTATTAATTTTAGTTAGAAATGTATTAAATTGCTTGTTAAATTTTGCGCGCTAAATATTATTGTGATTTATTAAATGTAAATGTCATACAAAACAATTTCTGTTCAGTTTAATAAATCGTTCTTAATTATTTGTCCAGCTTCAGTACTATTTGAATCTGTTACTTTGGTGAAATAAATTAAATAAATAAAAAAATAGTTGTTAATTTTATTATTTATTCCTAAGCTACGTTGCTCTATTAATGTGGCTATTTTATAACATGACTAGTTGATTATCAGAAGGTACACATCTCTGTGTTTGACATTATTTAAATAAAAACTTCTAGAACTTCAAATCGTTCTTAATTATATGACCACAACTGTATATATATAACTCAAAGGTGACTGACTGACATAGTGATCTATCAACGCACAGTCCAAACCACTAGACAGATCGGGCAAAAATTTGGAAAGGATCGCTAAGAAAGGATTTTGATTAATTCTACCCCCAAGGGGATAAAATTGGGCATGAAAGTTTGTATGAAACTTTGTCAATTTTAAACCGATTGGGCTGAGACTTTGCATGCATAAAGCTACTATGACGTAGACATCCCCTAAGAAAGGATTCAAATTCCACGCGGACAAAGTCGCGGGCTCAGCTAGTCATATATATAGAAATTATGATTCGCACATAGATTTCGAAAAATCCAGAGGTTCGAGCCGGGGTTTGACCCCGAGACCTGGTAGCCCGCAAGACGCGTGCTTAACCAATCGGCTATCACTGCTATTCCAATTCCTGCTATCCTATTTTATTGCTATGCTATCCTATTATTAATATTATTAAAGGAGAATATTGCGTGCGCCTTATTATGTTGATAATAAAAATGTAACACTTCTATAACCTACACCGAATAGCGACTAAATGTCATGCTACTAGGGTAGCATAATCCAGCAATCCAGACATACCAAGACATTTGCGGAAATTACTATTAATTAATTAAAAGGGCGCAGCTCCACTTTGAACATTTACAACGATGAACGAGCAAACCTCGCTCAAAGCTTTGAAACGGTCATTTATTTAAACGGCCATCCATTCGAACGAGTCTTTCAGACAAATCTTGATCACAGCTGTAATCTGGTGGAGCTGATTGCGCCTTTAGACCAGCCCGCGTCGAGAAAAGGGTAAAATCGAAGTGCGGAAGGGTACAATTGAAGGTAGATTGTGGTCAGACAGAAAGATTAACGCAAATCCGATCTGCCCCTGATTATGCCGCTTTCAATGGAGCAATAAAAGTAATTCGTCCGAAGGAAATCACGCAGGCGGCATACAGAAATAACCTTACCTAGGTTTTTGAATTACGTCAATCGCTTTGCTATCACACGAAGTAATACAAGTAAAATCTCAAAATGTTATAGGTTATGACTATATCGACGAGAAGTGTGCAAATGACATATCATCGTTGATGTCGCAAGAGACACGTTGTTTACTAACATATGCATATTATAAGCGCACAGCACCTCACAGCCGCTGGAGTGAACTAAACAAACACGCCGAGACCGTCTCCGCGCCCCGTGATGTTACCTCTCTGTGACCATAATCACCTACCTATACACTCATAAACACAGGTGGGAGAGCGCTGGAAATGCTGTTACCGAATATGCTATGCTAGTACATTAGCAGTGCAATTTCGTACTGAGTGAGGAAAGACTAGTAGTTTCATTTTGCTAACTTTTTACCTATGCAGACTCAAACAATAACGTACAACTGTCGAGGAACACTGCTAAAATAATAGCTCAAAAATACATTGTCGTTCATTAGGTGCGTGTATTCGTTCTCATAAAATAGTCTACCTAAGTTATAATCAAAGAACAATTATCCAAAACGCCGGATTTATTATTGTATTTTTCCCTTGTTTATTCTTAGCAAAGTAACTAATAGCCAGACGAATGTCAGCTTCCGATCATATTAGGTACCAATTATTCCAACATGGTAACTATGTCCAATACAGACCGTCCAACACGACCAATGCAACGCTTAACACGACGCTACAATTTCCGTACTGAGCGCCCGCCACCCGTCGCCGTCTGATAATTGGACCGCTGCAGTGCGCGGGGTGGCGCGGCGGCGGGAGACATGGGAAATGGAGTTACTTACATTCCGGTAATACATCCTAACGTGTACAGTTGCATGTTAAAATCATATATATGGTTCTTTAATATAGCAAGTTCCGCATTACTTATTTAGTAGGTATCCTGTGAAGTTACACATAATCCCTGTGAGAACACTTTCAAGTGTGTTTCATGCAAGCCAAAAGCATTTACGGCACAGGTAACAGCTAACCTAAGCTATATAAGCTCATTTCTTCTTGTTTTGTAACCTCTTGTCTTTGTCGAATAAATATGTTTCTTGCTTTCTTTAAGCCATCGGATATAGTCTGCTCGAATCATAAGTAGACATAACCTCTAAATCCAAACAGTCACTTCTGAGTCGAGACGTGTAGGCCTCGCAGGATTATCCCACGTGCGATTCACGCACGTTTTCGCAGCCCGCCGGGATGCGAGTCCACGCCGATAACCAATTTATCCGGATCGAGTTACTGGTTGAGTGTGAACCTGTATTCCTTGTGATTTATATTTCACTGGCATGCGTGGTTTTAATTTATGAAAGGAAATGTTATTTTATAACGATCAAATTCCGATTGGCTTGTCCCAAAATGGAAGTCTTCCCCACTATTCATGATTTTCAACCAACATTTCTACAGATCTTTACGTAAAAATATATGGAAATAACATTCGCTATCGATTAGTAAATCACGTAACTTACGTCATTTCCATGCAATTAATTGTAACGATTTGTAGAAACGCTTGGAGACAGACATTTTAGCTACATAGGTAGGAATTATGTTAGTAGGAAATGACGTGATATTCATTCGTTTTTCCTTTTATATGCCATGAACCTCAAAACATTAAGTTACATTACAGGAGGCACATGTACAAATATTATCCTACTTCTTTTGGTAACAAAACGGAATGACATAATCACGCCTCATCTATATATATATAACTCAAAGATGACTGACATAGTGATCTATCAACGCACAGCCCAAGCCACTGGACGGATCGGGCTGAAATTTGGCATGCAGATAGATTATATGACGTAGGCATCCGCTAAGAAAGGATTTTGATTAATTCTACCCCCAACAGGATAAAATAGGGGATGAAAGTTTGTTAAGTTAAAGTTCACGCGGACAAAGTCGCGGGCTCAGCTAGTTAATTTATATTAGAATACATGCCACATAGATAAGAGAGCAGGAAACCCAAACTCTCCCCCTCCCATTCAAGTAGGATCCTACGAGCAATGCCTTCGGTATCGCAAGGATCTATAGGCCACGAGGACTGCTTAACATCAGGTGGGTCCAACTCTGTTGCATTAAATAAATATCGCCAGACGAACACACCAACTGGATGGTCCCAAACTAAGCAATGCTTGTACTATGGGTACCGTATAATGGACTGGGGGCGATCCCAGTGACACCCAGACCTGGGCAAATTACGTAAAGGCCATTTCCGAGATTTGCCCCGGCGGGAATCGAACCCGCAACCACCATGTGCAGTGAGCCAAGCGGCCTACGCTCGAACCACTGCGCCAAGCGAGCGTCAATTAAAAAATATATATTTTATCATAAGACGCTATATGTACTATTTACGTCCAAAAATCTAGTTTGTTAACCTTTTTCCAAAGTGGAACCTGCGGCTTGTTTCACCTTTACCGGTATGACGTCACAATTTTACTGAGCCGAAATAAAGCCTCTCCCCGAATCATAGAGTACGTAGGTACAAGGAAGTGAACGTACACTTTGAAGGATAAATAGCTGTCTCTATAAAGCAATAATTAGGGGAGGGTGCGGCGTGTTATATTACAGAACCCTTTGACGGATGTCCATACATATTTGAGTGTTATAATTACAGCTGAAGAGTTTGGGAGATGGTCTAGAAACATTTGCATCCACATTTATTAAGTATTACCCTATTATTAGGAGGTCAGCAGGTTTTGTTATAATAACATTAGAAAGGTTACATGCTAGTTTACTAGATTCCTGAAGAATTGGTATGTACGTACTATCATCAGGAAAACTGAGGCACTACAACCAGCAACACTACAGCATCTAGCATGATCGCACGGCCAAAAAAGTCAAACAAGCATATAAAATTTACCAGAAATTAACCGATAAAATCACCATTACGTGAACGGAAACGACAAACATGTACACGTTCGGTGATATTGCTCAATTATCGTAACAAGATTTAGCATTATCGATTTTACCCCGAAGCGAACACACCTCACACTCGAACAAGTCGATCGACCGACTGAACGTACAGGGAGGGTGTTCACATAACCTACAGCACCCCTATATGGGTATCAGATATCAAACACGATTAACTCGTATTGTTTGACTTTGCTAAATTAGGTTTCCGAGGAGAAATGGAATTATACACTGCGGGCAAACCACCTCAGCGGATATGTTCGCCTGGTATTTCAGCCGTAAACCCACGAATATTGCAGCTGGGGGTCGCTCGTGGTTCCGTACATTGTAACGTGAAATGTAATGTCGGCGACACAGCCCGAATCCGAAATAGGGCGAGGCAATCGTATTAAAACGACGCCAACGCCTGTCTCGGAGTGGATTGGGTGTATATAACTCTAAATTGAAAATTTAAAAACCCCCGATGCGATGACCTGTTCATCAAATGTATAATTTACCTAGTTCTTCCAAATAATGATGTTAGCGCGATTTGCGTAGCTCCCGTAGCTCAGTATACATAGTTTACTTCATATATCCATTGTTTTGGCTTCCTCATTTAAGATGTACAATAATCAACAGAAAATCTGTGTAAAAGTATGAGACATTATTTTGCTATGACATTATAATAATTGACATTAGAATAGACAACGAATCTAAATATTGATGTCACGGAGGTTTTATTCCTAGTAAAATATTATCAATTATGATTCAATTTGATGTAATAACTCTGGTTGAGGTAGACGGGAGCAGCCTAGGGGAAGAATTTTCAATAACGCTAAAATTATTTTAAATTAGATTAGTTTTTTTATATTCTTTGTCAATGGCGGAGCAACGCCCTCTAGAATTATTATAGCGTAATATTCCACGACCATTAACAAACCAAACAAAATTTTACGCATGCGCGTATCCATCATTTGAAACGTGACTTATGGAACGTCTTTAGTTCATACACAAATCTCAATAAAATTGATAAAATATTATTAAACTTTTCAAATTTATAATATTGTAAAAAGCCAGTTCAGACTATTACGATCATTTAAAAATATAATAAATCTAAATCCAATCATCTCAAATTTCGACTGGATTCGAGCCGAGGGAATTGGTTTTGGCCGTGAATGTGGCTTTTTAACCCACAAAAGAGCTGATGATCTTCAAACGGCTGAACCGATTTTCATGAAACATAGCTAAGAACACTCTCGATCAGAATACCTATCTAACAAAAGAAACAAAATTGAAATCGGTTCATCAGCTTGGGCGCTACGTTGCCACAGACAGACACACAGATACACAGATACACAGATACACATGTTAAACTTATAACACCCCTCGTTTTTCGTCGGGGGTTAAAAATAGAGCACTGTATCATTTTTATATGCTAAAATATTACACTTCTGAACTAATAAAATCGTAAATCAAATCTACACGCTTATCTTCACTGACGTGAGCGTTATGATTTCAGAAAAGGTGGTAAAAAATCTTCAGTCATAACTTATCTCTCAAATGGTAAATGCTTTCTTGGGCATTAATCTTTCCATTTCACGCAATTCAAACTGTTTATCATTATAATGGAACGGGTGAATAATATCTACCATATAATAAACTTTAGAAGTATTCTATGTTCATCTATAATGAAGTTCAAGTGGCTTTTTTTATGTGAATAGCCCATAGTGAAATGAGAATGGCGATAATGCTGAAAGAAATAGACTCAAACCCAAACATCAGCGAGTTTTCTTATGTGTGAAAGGGCGCTAACATTCAGAACCCTATTAGTCGTGGCTTTAATTCACTGAGATACATAAGCGGTTAAACCTCATGTATCATCATCTCAACGCCCAAAATCCATTCAGTTTCTTACAGAGTTAATCTAATAGCAGGAAAGGCGAGCTAATTCTTTCCGATTGCCCTCATAACCCAGTGGCCGTCAGTTGTAAAGGGCGGTATCGCGCGCCGCAGCCGGGAGGGGTCGCGTGCCTGCGTCGTAAACCGTAACAACCAGGCCTTCGCACACCCTGTCCGGAGATCCCACTGATATGTACAGAGTTGCCAGATTGAATGCCAAAAAAGGAACTACGTTACATACAAGGGGGAAGAAGACAGTCAATCTTGTGCCACGTTCGACTGTTTTCATGAGGAAAGAAAAATATGTAAAAATCTATTAATGCCACCTTGGGTCGGTAATACGTGGGAGCCACATCAGCTGCTGTAGGATTAAGCAGGATAAGCACATTTATGTTCCTTTTTTAGGTACCGATATACCGTATCACGGGGTGAAATGTAATCCTAGCAACCCTAAACGCGGAGGCATGTGAATGGCAAGGGGGGGAAAGAGTATTGTCTGTATATTTCCCGCTCCAGTCGGATGATCGATTGTCTTATTATGTTGGCTTCGTCTAGGCTCACAACACCACACTTTAAATTCCGTAATTGATCTTGACACTGCTCTGTTTTATTTATATTTATTTTATAATCACCAAGACAAGCCGGTACTCTATACAATGTTCTACATTTGTTTATTTATATATCAAGAAATCTATTCATACTTGTATCTTGGAAAAAACATTCTTGAGTTAGGTAATCTCATTTCTACGAAACTTTGAAATGAATCGAAGATCTACCATCGAAGGTATAATAAATTAAAACAAAATATCCGTGTTCTTTCTCTAAGCGTCGTAACTCCGTACCGTAACACAAGTGTTTGTACACGTGTCAAGTGCGAACAAAGTCGACATTAGTGTCGAATATCGCCGTATAGGCCCCGCTGGGAGCCTTTACACGTGCTACAGGTCAACAACCGATGAATAACTTCCAAATATTACATAAGATCTATACCGAAATCTTCGCAGGAGTCAGAGATATTCGGCAATAGTGTCAATTCCGATACCTACATGCAAATACAACGTAGTACCCAATATCCAGTATCATATGCACCAGGATTACATAGTAATGAATCATATCTACAGAAAATTTATTAAAATTATTTCTGCGGCGCTCGGGCACAGAGTTCAATGAACCTACCACAGAAATTTGTGGCGAGATTCCAAAACAAGACGGCAATGCCACAAACAAATAGCATAGTCTACACATGGCTATAAAGACCTGCATATTAAGGAAACGTCTGGTGTAGCCTGTTTTTTGCAAAGTTAACTGGTTTTGCTTTTGATAATTTATTTTCTGTTTGTTAAGAAATCATAAACATTGAATAATTTACATAACTGTGTTGAAGACACATGAATGGTTCAACACCATATCAAAATAACTATGATTGAAAGATTATCATCATCATTATATTAATACGTGAAGCAAAAACTTTGTATCCCTTTTTACGAAAATTACGTTGATGGTGGAGTATGAAATTTGGCTCAGTTAAAGTTTATATGGACAAGAAGTGCAGAAAGCTAATATTTTTATATTATTATACTTAAAAATACATTAAAGTAATAATTAAACTAACTAAAAATTAAAATGAATTATGGTAGAATTTCGACCACGGGCGACTCCTAGTAATAATAATTATTAGACTTCTTCCATTCGCCTCTTTGGGTCGACTGCATTGAATTGACGTCCTCTAAAGATATGGTAATATAAATGTCGTAAATGAATATGCCAAAGACAAAACATTGATTTTGTTTACGCCTACGGGGGCCCTTAAAATTGTCATTTTTAAATATTCTTCTTAAGTCTACAACCGGATCGGAACGCGAGCAAGAAGTTCTAGAATAAGTAGACGAAGAATTATATAATATCTGAAATTACTTCTAATTCCACTGCTCTAACACACAATCCATCATCAAGATATCCCCAAAATCCCGCTTAAAAGATATTTAGCAACGGACTCCGGGAAATATAAACAATCAGAGGGCTCGCATCAATCAGCCGGCGCTGAACGGATTGCGGCTCGCACGCAACACATCATCGGCCGCCGCAACGCCGGTAATTGGTTGAAACCGCTGCCGCTATTATCCTAGTGAAAACAGTCGGTCAGTTACTAATCTAAATTGGATTTTTACGCGGCCACAGAACATTTGGAACAGAGAAGTATTATTTAATGTATATCTTGACCATTTTATGATAACTTCAAAGTCTATTGTCTCGGATCAATAAAATATAGGTCATCCATCTATATCTATCCGGTCCCAATGACTAATGTTACTAATCCAAAGTCGTCGACTTACTGAGTTCTTCTACGCTCGAAGGTCAGGTGTTATAAATCGGCCGCCACTCAGTCAACTCGGTCCAGTTTTAGCTTAACTGTCCTAATGGGAAAGCCTGCCCATTTATTGAGATCCGTGGAGCTTAAGATGCAAATATAGGGATCAGTGGTCATGGCCACTACTAATATCGGTTTAATATGGAAATTAGACTTGCGCAATTGTGGCTTTATTGACCACCAAGATACTATACACTTGTTACTTATTACTTACTCGTTACTTAACACTATGTACTCGTCACTTCTTTTTTATTAGGTACGATACTTATACATATACAATAATAATTTCGTTTAACGTTTATGTTTGCCTAGTTTTTAAACTACTAAGACAAAAAAACGTAGAATTTTGTCGTACGTATCTTCCGGGACAAAGAAATAATTGGCAACTTACGACAGCAAGTGGCAGCGCAGCGATTGTGAACATAACAAACTGAGCAACTCCTTCAGGTTTTAAGCCTGTAATATTTCCTGAGTTTAGTTAATTTCACAAAGGTATACCTAAGATCTTTGTTCGAACGTAAAGTTTTGTTCAAACATTGTAGCTACGGATAATTGTATACAGCTAGAAGACCTCCGCTGTGAACATTATTGCAAATTATAGGGAACTAATAAAAATGTCTTGAGAAAGTCCTCGAAAACTATTTTAATTTTGACTGTGTGATTGGTTCGTCTATCTTCTACTTTTGTTTTGCGCTTCTAGTATCTCTAGCCTAATCTTCATGTTGAACATTTTGCATGTTTTTGATATTTTCCTGCGTTTCTATTTCTTATTTTACTTCTGTTTCTCTCATAAAACTGCAATAAAGAAATAAGTAATTATTAAAATCAGTTTATTGACCGAGATCAGTCTTAATGTAATAAAACCTCGCATAGCAATAAGACAAATGTTTGAGAAGACATTTCCAGATACACAATTACATGTATACGAAACATTGTTGTAAGTCAAACAGCAACATTTACACAAAGTTAATGAATACGGATAATCAAAACATTTTAATCCCGCTACTAAAGATAGTAAATCCGATGCCTACTTAGCGGGTGCGTATCCAAATTGTCTCGGGAGTTTGAGGGCATCAACCTTAACCCCCTCGGCCCTCCCCCGCCCGGCCACCCTTACGCACGGTTTATTACATTTGAAGACAAACACAATAAAGCATAGTTCAGCGGTTAGAGGTTATTAAGTATTGTGTTTATTCAGAGGACGTGTATCTAAATAGTCGTCAATAAACAGCCACCGAATAAGTTAATTCAAGTATTTTAAATTAAATTCATTGTTTTATCAGTGCTTATTCCAGTAATACATAAATTAAACTCGGCAAAGCTAAACGTATAGCTCATAGTCATACCGTCAGAAAATGTTTAACGACCGCAGAACTGGCTACACCATTTAGTGAGAAAAAATGCCAGTGTAATCGCGAATTTTTTTTAATGAATTGTAAATTTATTGGAGTGTATTGTAAATCCATTGTACCTACATATACTGTAACTTGGCCACCTGACGAGGAGGGGATGCGCAAGTTTGGAAAGCAAGAAATAATATGGCCTATGGACATGATCGACTAACCAACTAACAATCATGGGTTTTATTTAACTCCGTAAAATAACACACACAAAACTAAGTTAAAAATACTATCTCTACTAGGCCGACTTTTTGTAACACAAATGATCAACCACTCGCTTAACATCAAAAAGAAGGAATTAAACCTGGCCGCTTCCACACAAAAGGTTTTTATATCTCGCAAATGTTGGTGAAAGCCGCCGTACGCTGCGCCTGGCGGGCGCTCATTAAAAAAACGACGCGAGCAAACACGAGGTGAACAAAAGTACAAGTTAACAGCACAAATATCGGATCGCCTTTAGTGTGTTAAAGTTGAATCCTTAGTCGCCTATGATAGCATCCAGAGATATTGAAGTAAGACTTGAAGTCCAATCGAGAGACAATCTTGATTATTATACGAGGGATGCCTTTTAAGTTTTGTCGTTTGAAGAAAAAAACACAACTAGAACCTTATAGTACTTTTTATTGTTTTTCAAAGTATTCACCACGTAGCTTAATACACTTTTCCATTCGCTCAAACCAGTTATTATAACATTTATTCCACTCTAAAGTGGGGGTGTTCAAAATGGCTGACTTGAAAGCGTCGACTGCTTCTTCACTGGACTGGAACCTTTGACCACGAAGACTTTTCTTAATTTTAGGAAATGTAAAAAAATCGTTAGGGCTTAGGTCAGGACTGTATGGAGGATGGTCAAGAATTTCTACTTTTTCCTGCTTCAAATACTCAATCGTTTGACGAGCGCTGTGTGAACTTGCATTGTCGTGGTGCAGGATGATGCGTCGCTTTGAGTTAGATTTTCGAAGTTCGGCGATGACTTGTGGTAAACAAACTGTGGTATACCACTCTGCGTTAACCGTTCTACGATCATCAAGTGCAATAGTCGCAACATGGCCGGTTTTTCTAACGAACGTGGCCACCATCTTCTTTGAAGTGCTTCGAGAACGAACAACTTTAGTCGGCTTTGGCTCGTCTTGAAAGACCCAGATTGTAGATTGTTGTTTGGAATCAGGATCGTAGGCATAGATCCAAGATTCGTCACCACTGATGATGTCGTAGACGTGATTTGACTCTCCTCGGTTGAACCTTTACAGAGTTTTCTTACACCATCTGACGCGGGCCGCCTTGTGATCGTCGGAAAGCAGATGCGGTATCCAACGGCAAACTAGCTTTCTTACACCAAGCGCTTCATGCAAGATCATCTGAATGGTTGTCCCTGAGATGCCTAATAGAGCCTCTATCTCTCGATACGTCACATGACGATCTTCGAGAATTAGTTGTCTCACTCCAATGATGTTATCTTCAGTGAATGCAGATTTTGGGCGACCTTCGCGAGATTTGTCACTAACACTAGTATGTCCACGCTGGAATTCTAAATACCAGCGTTCGACAGTCCGCAGACATGGGGCTTCATCCCTGAACACAGATATTAGCTCTTCAAAACACTGAAGCCGTGTCAGGCCTCTTCTAAAGTTGTAGAAAATTATTGCACGAACATTTTCCTTAGAAAGATTCATTTTCGTACGTAACCTGACAGATTCTAATCGACGCTGTGACTAAACAATAACATTAATCCTAATACATTCAACTGTTTTGAGATTCGAAATTTAAACACATTCGAATATAGAACAGTTCCAAATTCAAAATTGCCGGGAATTATGGAAACGACAGAACTTAAAAGGCATGCCTCGTAAAACTTTGAAAGGAGAACTCTAAACGTAGGCTTATGACGATCTCGCTAAGCTGAAGCAACGAAAAAAAGTGTGCATTCATATTATGGTCTCGAGATGACTACGGAGGTATTCATGAGCATTACAACATACACATCCATATTTTGCGTTATACGAGCTACGAGCGCTCGTAGTGGCTACGACGTAGGCGCGTAGATGATACGTAGCATACGAAACGTAATCAAGAAATATGGTGCAAAATGTTGCTGTGTAAAATAATAATGATATAACATTTTTGCAGTATTTCCCAAATATTTAACACATTTTATATAATTGACACACACAGTATCACAACCGACAGATTTTCTTGCTAATAGTAGGTATTTTATGTCTTCAATCCTTGAGGTGCCAGTAAAAGCGTCAATAAAAACACGCTCTGGTTTAACAGCCACCGTTAACATCTTGCGCAGCAGCTGTCAGCAATGTTTTTTATTTGTATGCTCACATATAGAAAAACCCGACACAGCAGCGTGTTTCGTTCTTGCGACCGAAGTCAACAAGTTACAAAATAAAGTTGGCAGTACATATGTATCAAACTATGATTGCGGATGTCAAAATATCAAAAGCAAATTTGCTTTATCTACATAATCTTATTCGCCGAAGAAACCTCGGCTTCTAACAATAAAATTCAACTCAGTTCTCATAAAATTCAATCCATTAGTGCGCACTAAGAGGATGTAACATTCGTAATAGCAAGTTATTCCCTCAGTGGGCATATTATTCTTCTTTATTATTACAGGGTGGGCGCTTAATAGCATAGAATTTACTTCGCGTAAGGAGTGCTATTCATATCCATTTTTACGTACATTGTGGTTGAGAGACCCCTTCTTTCACCCTAATTTTGCATTTTATAGACATCATGAAGTTTCCTGTGACATAATTTGAATAAAACGAAGGAAATAATCTGTTAAATCATCTCTAATGCAAACGACAGACATCTAAATCATAGTATTTACACCCCATACATTGATTTCAAACAGAATAACAAGTGAACTGTTACAACCCAATTCGCGATGATAAACGGCGCTGTATCGCCATCACATCCTTCACTGTCATCATCAGACGGATGCTGGGCGCGCCACGGTGCCGGTGCTCTGCGCTCGCGCTCGGAATAAATAACGTTATCGCGTCAAATTCGCCAATCGAGCAGTTTACCGAGCCGGTATATATTTAACGAGCCACCGCCACTATGTGAAATTTATGTCGACATGGAGGTGAGTGTGAGAGCTCTCTAGAAAAAATATGTCTGCCATTAAAAAATAATTTAAATTGTATTTTAAATACATACTTAGTACCCTTTAATATTGTTAGAAATTATAATAACGACAAGTTTATTATCTGACCATAATTAAATGAAATTTTAAGCTTTATGAATAAATAGCATTATTCTAATAAACTTAAAGAAGGCTAAGTGTGACATAGGCCTGTATTAATAAATAGATCTCAAGTCTGAGAGCGGTCTTGAGAACGCTTTTGACATTCAATTTTGTACTGGTGTGACATAAGAATGACATATCTAAGATTTATCTCAGACTTGAGATCGATTAATTAATACGGGCCTTAAAGAATACAGATTCAGAAATTCCATATGTTTATTTATACTATCGACTAGTCGTGTACCTCCTCGTTAACCTAACCTCCTGGTACATAACATAACATACATATTACACATCCATGTGGCTATAATATAATCTCCCTCCAGTCAGTAAATAAAAATAATAGCGGATTTCCTTTCAGAGGAAACAGGGTGAATTATTTTTATTCTGTGCCGAATGGACTCGGTGATAATGAGTCTTTCCCCACGATTTAACGTAAAAGGAAGATTTTTTTTTCAAATAAACACTCATTGTAGCAATTCACTTTAAAAGTTAAAGAAATTTAGCATCCTCGAGGGAATTTCAGAATAATGTAACCTACGGACACACAAAATGAGGTTCTTAAATCGTCACAAAATCTCAGTCAGTCCCAATCGTTCGCGTGTTATTAACAGACGTAAAAGGAAAGTAAAACTGGTGCTTTTTCTTCAGGTAAAAGATCTTTACTGGGCATTGCGGATAGCGATAAAGCCTTTTTATGTACTACTGCTGAAAGTATACAGATTTTTCAAAATGTTAACGTGTTGGATTCAAACTAGTTGTAGTAGAAAAGAAGGCGAGCATATTTGTTGATGGAGGACAAACGCATCTCAAATACAGGTATTTAATTTGATTTAGTAACTTGATGCATATTTTCACCAAGGACTCCTAAATGATATATTTACTTAAGAGAACTCCTAAATCAATCCCTAACTTAGTACATTTACATGAATTGTATCACGTAAACGTCGCTCGGTGAAAACAAATCTGAGAGTAATGGATACCTAAATTGTTGTAAGATATCCCTATAATTTAGGATTTGTCGGTGAAAGTAGGCTTTATTGCACTGTTATTAGTTCAATGACAGTCCATGTAGAGCTTACAACTCTCGAGCTAGTGCCGTATGTGTCGGACATAAAGTGGACGCCGCGATGGGGGATGTCCAGTCAATTAACGAGCCATTGCCGCAGCGTAATGAACACTACTCATCAGCTCCATTACACTAGTACCTTATTTTTATAGAACACTACATGATAATAATGACTTGGTGGTTCCTGCGTTAAACATATCGAAGTTAAATGCAAGGATAGAGCGCCTCATCTTATTGAACGGGACATACCATGCATAAAGTATTGTTGTAAAATTGCTGTAAAAATGTAGTATACACATGATACAATATAAGTATTTATGGACCGAGCACTTCCAGTGCTCTATGGAGTGATATCACATAGAATGTCAAGGATTGCAATTGGAATAAAAGCTAAATAAAATTATAAACCAACATTAGCTTAAATTCTCCGGTATAGTATTTTCAATAACCCATCCAATTCTATCCGTAATGTGAGGTAAATATAGGTATGATAAAAACTAATTCGTCTAATTGCAACGTAATCTGTCCGGCGATTATCCACAAGCGGAAAAAGGAAAAATAAAATGAGTGAAAGGGTCCGCCCAGCAAATTGGCAACGCGCGTTCATTAAACGATTACTCCCGGAGGTCGGAGATTCGGGGTAATACTTTTGTTCTGCGGAAACCAACAAATGTTGAGGCAATTATACAGGCAGCCAGGGCAGGAGAAAATCAGCCTTATTACAGATTTAGTAAATAGGATTGTCGAGTTGTTTCTACCCACAAAAAATTAAGTATTTGGACTTAATTGAGGAATGTAATAAGTTTATAATTTCATTTCCAAGTTTTTCGACACAGTAAATATCGTTTTTTAGCAGTCGTCCGACTGAAACCTCGTCCGAACGTGTCCCGATAAATATTCGCCAGGTCGGGACAATGCCCACAGACCCGACCGCCGCGCCGCGCCGCGCCGGAGTGCTCACTGAACCGGATTAAAATATGAAAAACGGATAATTATCTTTACGCTACAAATTTGGACCAAGTACATGGACCGTAAACAATGTTCAGGATTAAAGACTCCTTTGAATGAATTTCAAATTAGCGAATATTAACCTGTCTCTCTCAGTTTCACGTCATCTATACAAATAAATAAAATTGGAGTGTCTGTTTGTAATATCAAAATAACACCTTTTCACTAAATGCATATGAAAGTACATACGATACCTATAGCAAAAACGCGAATTAAAAATTTTTTGTCTGTCTGTCTGTCTGTGTGTTTGTTCCGGGTAATCTCCGAAACGGCTGGACCGATTTCGACGGGAATTTCACTGGCAGATAGCTGATCTTATAGCGGGTAACTTAGGCTACTTTGATTTTAGGAAAACAATTAGGGTTCCGCGTAAAAAAATAAAAACACTTGAAATCAAAGAGTATCTCCAAACGGCTGGACCGATTTTGACGGGACTTTCACTGTTAGATAGCTGATGTTATAAGCAGTAACTGAGGCTACTTTTATTTTAGAAAAACTAAATTAAAAAAATGGGTCCTGTCGCGCGGGCTCAGAACGCGGGACCGGGCTTTATTGTTAAGTTAAATTCCACGCGGGCGAAGTCGCGGGCTCAGCTAGTTGATGAAGTATAAACACTTCGGCTGCGTAAAATGAGGTTTTCTATGTTTATTTTTATTCCATTAAATCTAGGTTATAAACGGTACCAAATATCATAGTCATGCAGACAAAATTAAATACCTACGAGATAGACAGAACAAACATGAAGTATTAGTTAATTACACACAACAATGATTCTCACATATGTTTTTGGCATATCTTAAAGACATCTTCAGACAATAAATTCAACTAAACTAAACTTAACTTCTTCAAAAAACATTTAGCTATCCTCACAAGTTATCCTCCTCTAAAATGTTATTTTTATCTAGCATCCTTCCACACTAAATCAATTGAGATAAGTCAATACATGTTACAATAGTTTTTTCACATTATAAATGTTCCTAAGTACCAGAGTAACTTAAGAGATTGGCTATTTTTAGTGCTACACCTATCCCTACCAAAGAAGGTATCAACACCAGTGTGTATAAAACTAAATTAGTCCACAACAATTTGGTCTCTCCGGCTATATTATTCAGGGAGCGAGCCACCGATACGAGTTAACGACTCTATTTCTCCATCGAACAGGATTAGCATAAGCGCGGTCGAAACACCGTCGCTGTATTTACGACACTTCGACGGGCCCGGATAAAATATTCATCCACCACACGAGGGTTCGATACGAAACTGGCCACCACAAATAAATTAATTCCTTAGTGGAGCCTTCGTTAATGATGCAAATGGTAGCTATACAAATTATTATTTATCCGGCACATTGCGGAAACATTGCTTAATTCCAGAGTTGCAAAGTTCTGGAGTAAAATAAAAATATAAAGAAGTCATTTTATACTCTATGCTGTTGTTAAATGCAGGAGAAAAGATCTTGTTACAAAGGAATTGAAAAATTAGCACATAAGGCGACGAACGGTGTAAGTCATCAAAGAGAAATGGGTTACCACGCCGCTCGAGACGTAGCGAGGCATTACAAAGGATGCATAAATGCTGTGAGAACTCAAGGAATTGTACTCGTACTCATTAACTTCACATTGACAAAATAACGAAAAGGGAACATAGTTGTATTTCGTAAGATGGATATTTTTAAGAAATTCAGTGTCATCTCCTTGATAAATTTTGTATATTATGGCTTATCACAGCGTCACTTGTGCGTACAATAAACGAACTCTCGTCAAGTATAACCATTTAAATTAAAACTCTAAATAATTGTATTGTGTTTAATTTGACCATGGAAATATTGCTATTTTATGCAAATAACCTTGTTGCTACCAGACGAAGCGCAAAAAATAACTTGTACTCTTTATTCGACAGTACCTCGCCCTGTCTACACCTCAACCAGTCGCCGACTTATTTCAATTTTCTTTAATGATTAATTAACGCAACAAAAGCCAACGGCTTTCATGAGAGAATATTTTATATTACTAGCTGAGCCCGCGACTTCGCCCGCGTGGAATTTAACTTAGCAATAAAGCCCGGTCCCGCGTTCTAAGCTCGCGCGACAGGACCCATTTTTTAAATTTGTTTTTTTTAAATAAAAGTAGCCTCAGTTACTGCTTATAACATCAGCTATCTAACAGTGAAAGTCCCGTCAAAATCAGTCCAGCCGTTTCGGAGATACTCTTTGATTTCAAGTGTTTTTATTTTTTTACGCGGAACCCTAATTGTTTTTCTAAAATCAAAGTAGCCTAAGTTACCCGCTATAAGATCAGCTATCTGCCAGTGAAAGTCCCGTCGAAATCGGTCCAGCCGTTTCGGAGATTACCCGGAACAAACACACAGACAGACAGACAGACAGACAGACAGACAGACAGACAGACAGACAGACAGACAGACAGACAGACAAAAAATTTTTAATTCGCGTTTTTGCTATAGGTATCGTATGTACTTTCATATGCATTTAGTGAAAAGGTGTTATTTTGATATTACAAACAGACACTCCAATTTTATTTATTTGTATAGATGTATAGATAAATGGAAATAAATGCTAAATTCCCGCGTAGCCGTGACAAATTCAAAGCTAAAAGTATTTTTGGTTTACATTATTCAACCCAGAAGCTGTTTGGTAATATTTCGGAGCTTCTCTCATCAGAACTCGCAAATACAGCGTCCTACAAATGTTTGCGTTTACTAGGATTCCCTAAAGTAAATTGCGGCATAGGGTAAATAATTCAACAAGGGGCGTGGAAAACTTACGTTGCAGGCAAAACGGTGGAAAATCTCCGCTCGTCCAACTATTCGTGGACGGATGGCACAAATTGTTCGTAACGATTGGTTAGTACGTACGTCCTCATCAAATATAAAGTTTTTTTTTATGTCAGACAAGCATATTGTCTGGCTAGTTTATATTTGGGATGTATATATATGGCAAGATTAATAAACATTTATACTAACTAAAAGATTATTAGCATTTGTAAATGCAGAAACTAGAGTCCACATTCAAAATTAATAGCAAAGTACTAGGGCGGCAGTAACTTACAGGAGTATGTGTCCAATTAAGGTAAGAAGCAGCACATGATAGGTACAGCAGATGTAGCATTGCTCGGTATCGATCGTCGGACTACACGTGCACACCCGTAGCTACCCCACCTCATTTGCATATCGCAAGCTTGTATCGCTTTTCTCAATGGAGTAATATACTACACGAACTATCAAAATGTGAAATACTTCGCCCATAATAGGTTATTAAACTTCATCCTTCAAAATCGGTAGGAGCTCCCTTATCTTTGGCCTCATGAGGCAATGCTGTAAATAAAATATAATTATTCAGGAAACAGTTATAAATTATATAATTTTGGTATGTTTCCACACAATTCTTAAAATATTTCATCCCTTTCGCTGAACGTTTGAGTTCAAAGAAATTCCTCTGCCATTCTTAATTTTTTCCTTGTCTTTATGATATTTTTGATATCCAGACATAGGTACTTACGTAACGTAAGATTTACTGGAGAGGAGGAAACTTACAGAGAAATCCCTTCCATGTTTTTTTTAAGACAATAATGTTTATGCTTCTGGTCGGTCTACACAATGATTACTCGTTCTAAGATACTACTTCGCAATATACTCGCCTCACCTATTGTCTATCTAATGAACTAAAACTCCATAAATACCCACACACTACTATTACGTGTAATTATCAGCTAGACGGGTAAACATGAGCAGCATAACGCAAACCAATTACCCGGTGAGCTTGTCCCGGGGCGGCTCCGCGCGGGGACACCGGCCGCGCCCGCCACATCAATCAATCGTTGACCACTACTGTACAAACGGCGATATTGCTACGTCAGTAACGCCAGGTAACCAAAGACACTGACATGCCGATCAATTATGGACCTTATGCTGGGGGTTTAGGCGCAAAATAAGGCTGCTGGACAAAATAAATTAAGTTATCATGACGAAGCTCCATACAAGCTATCGTCTACATAAATGCCATGTCGATACGTCAAAAAATTGGTAATATTCAATCAGGCGAAGACAAAAATGCTCCTATTAAAAAAAAAGTAACTCGGACACTAATGAGCCATCGCGGATTGCATCCCTCCGCCGCCGACCAGCCCAGTCCGCTACCACTAAACTAGCCGAGTGAACGACCATTTTCCGCCTAAAATATCCTAGAACATCCATTCTAGAACAGGGTATCTCTCACATATGGTCCCGCTCTCACAAACCATGCCGTCGCAGTGGTAACTTTTTGGGCCGGTTATCCTACTAATATTATAAATGCGAAAGTTTGTGAGTGTAGATGTATGTTTGTTACTCTTTCACGCAAAAACTACTAAACGGATTTGGATGAAATTTGGAACACATATAGTTTATAACCTGGATTAACACATATAATACTTTACTTAAGTCTACGCGGACGAAGTCGCGGGCAGACACTAGTTTATAAATATAATCGACACGAGACCCAAAAAGAGCTGTACGATTCAAAATGAGAAAACCACAACTATTACGCGCTAAATCTCCAAAAATTTTGATGATAACTTAACTTCCATAGGAGACAGCACTTTAAGAAACTAATTGATTAAAAAAAAACTACTTAAAAACCCGGGTGCATTAAAAGACTATAAATAGGAATTTTGGAATTCCCAAATGTAAATAAAATTGAAATTTTTAATGAACAGTTATTATTAAGTCACTAGCTGAGCCCGCGACTTCGCCCGCGTGGAATTTAACTTAACAATAAAGCCCGGTCCCGCGTTCTGAGCCCGCGTTCGGACCCATTTTTTTAATTTTGTTTTTCTTAAGTAAAAGTTGCCTCAGTTACTGCTTATAACATCAGCTATCTAACAGTGAAAGTCCCGTCAAAATCGGTCGAGCCGTTTCGGAGATACTCTTTATTTCAAGTGTTTTTATTTTTTTACGCGGAACCCTATTTTTTTTTCTAAAATTAAAGTAGCCTAAGTTACCCGCTATAAGATCAGCTATCTGCCAGTGAAAGTCCCGTCGAAATCGGTCCAGCCGTTTCGGAGATTACCCGGAACAAACACACAGACAGACAGACAGACAGACAGACAGACAGACAGACAGACAGACAGACAAAATTGTTTTAATTCGCGTTTTTGCTATAGGTATCGTATGTAATTTCATATGCATTTTGTGAAAAGGTGTTATTTTGATATTACAAACAGACACTCCAATTTTATTTATTTGTATTTGTATAGATACGTAGTCCCAGAACATCGTCTTATTATTTATAAAGCGCTTTGCTAATCCCGAGCATCCAATTTTGCTCATCAAAGCTATTATGAAAGTCTTAAATTAACTTCAGTCTTTCTCATCCCACGACCCAATATCTCTAGACTTTAGATAGGATCTATATTAATAAACAGATCTCGGGAACGCCGGGTCCTAACTAACGCAAGTTTAGCTAAAACCGCAATTTGACACTCAGGCCAAACAATTAATTTCTTAAAGCTCAGTCAGGCTTGATGTTTCGCCTTAGACAAATTAAATAACCAACTTACGCCGTTAACAACAGTAGCGCGACTTGAAATTTTGACACATTAATCTTGTTAAAAGTTTAAGGATTGTGTTGATTTTATTTTCAGTCAGATTTATCAATATTTCAAATCAGTATCTGCAAAATTTACAGAGATCAATGATGAAGATACTTATTTTAGTTGTTGATTACGTAATCATATGAAATAATCGAGTATGCTTATTGGTAAAAAATACATAAACATGGTGTCAGCATTAACGACACGAGCCCAAATATGGTTCAATTTGGAATCATTGCAAAAAACGATCAAAACATGACTTCTGAGTTTCGATTTTTTCAAATTCTGAAAAAACATTGAGGCATTTTCTACTTGTAATTCCTTCATTATTAGATTTACGTCCAGACACCTCACTATTGGTTATTGTTAATTAATGCATCGGAGAGAGCATTTTACACGGTCCTGCCTACATGCACTAGTCAAGTTGAATTTTATCGCCGTGTTCATTAGATATTTTTACTAGTCGTGAGACCATTATTTATTAGTTTATTGAATATTTCCTGGCCTACTGTATTTATCAATCAGACTGTAGGAATATTCATTTAATGTCGCAATATTGTTGTTTTTTTTTGTTAAATACATTAATGATTACTACTGGGGCAAAGTAACCGGTTAATCTGTAGCCGCAAACTCGAGTAGTAGATCAATATCTTTCCCTCTATCATCAATACAATAGAGGAAACTTATAGCCAAAACTGGATTGTACCCAGCTTTAACGTTGAGAAAATAACGTACCCAAACATTCTCAGATAAGCAAAACCATATTTTAATAACACCCCCAACTCTCAAAACATCTGTTCAGAGTTCCGACTTCAGATGACAAGAAAATTCAATTTAGTACATTTCCTCGCTGCTTGTTTTGACTTGAGGTCTTATCTGTTCTGACTCGCCCTGTCACCGTAACTTTACCTAATTATCGCCTCCATTTACTGGCAACCCTTCTAAACAAACAATGCAGACTTCTTGAGTGTTTTGTGCGCAAATTCACATTATGTAGCTATACCCCACCTTCAGGGCCGGCTGGATGCATTTTAATTATCTGTTTAAAACACAACATAGGTTCAGGGTTCTTCGTATTTCAGAAGATTTAAAATACTTGGATTTAACTCCTTTTCATTTTAACATATAAATAAAATCTAACCCTAGAATATAATCATTTATATATCGTTTCGGGGCGTATCGACTAAAAATGGGTTCACTACAAATTATTTTATCACACGTTATGTTGTATGTAAATACACAAACGAGTAACCTGTCTCATAGTCTTACTACATAGTACCTATTTATTGAGTCATGTCGTTATGTCATGTCAACATGAACTGTATCGAAATGATGTTCTTAAAAAGCGTGGGGCGTGAGCCTCAGGCCACGCTTGTAACACTTTCTCAAAACCGGTCACAAATATCCAAAGGTCATAAAAATTGTTGTCAGGAGGAAGCGCGCACGCCGCGGTCCGTTTCAAGAAATGCCATCTGTAGGTGAAATTGATACACGGACGGTTGCACACCGTAACATTATAGATGCAAAGCAGACGGCTAAAAGTTATGGACAAATACTCAGCATCGACAAGAACGAAATGTTTACCATTGGGTTAACCATGAAAAACATTTGATTTCACCAAAGGGGGTTGCCCGAAATTAAAACAAACCCGGGTTTCAAGGTGGAAATACTAAACAACGAAAAAGTAACATGTTCCGAATTTGTTTATTTATCTTTTTTTGTACTTTTGTAAAACTATTAACATCAGTTCCCCATTATTTCCCTCGAAGTATTCATACAATCCTGTTACATATTTATATTTAGAACAGATTTTCAGTAAGTACTCGTAAGTAACCTAAGTCTGAACTTTTAATCCCTCAATATAAATAATATGTGATGGTTTATCGATTTGAAGATTACATATTTTTGATGTTTTTGTGATATATGATGTCTTCACAAATCACACGTATATTTTCTTACCTCGACTGAGTTTTTTTCGGCGACGCTTTTCACCCAACGAGAAGCTAATTAACTTGAATAATAGACGACGTTTAACAACTGATTCGTTCGGCTAATTGAGAAGGCTTCACTTCAGGTCCCTGATAACGGTACCAAAAAGCATCCTCTCCTTTTATTAATATATAATTTCAGTAATCTTCGAGTGTAAACACACGAAATTATAAACGAGCATGAATGAATAAAAATTTCGCAACCCCTTTTCGATTATTATTCGTTTCCTTCGTTCCTATCGAATCCATACAAATTCTGACAAAAAATATTGTAGTCTATTCTTTCTTTTAGGTACTTTAGAATTCAATGGAACTTTAGGCCCGTTACATTCGAGACACTGTGGTGACATCTATATTTTAAAGCACAAAGCTAGTATTTGAATCGCTAGTTCGCAAGAGTGGTGCAATTTTCATACTTTTCTTTTATATTCCATCAAAACGGACCACTATACCGAATTTAGTGAATATAAAGAGAAAATGTAAGACGGTCAAATACGCAGTTTTGTCGAAAATGTAATTATTGCCAGCGACATTTATTTAGTGTGCAAGTGACAGGTGATTTAGATTTTAGACAATTCAATCTTACAAAAGTACAAAATACATTGTTGTGTTCATAGCATCGAAATGAAAAAGTAGGAAGTAAATTAATCATAATTGTGTCTGCATATCGTTGCTAGAGTAATTAAAAAGCATTTAATCTTTAATAATTTAATCACACAATGCAGAATATTTCAAATCTATTTCGAAATCTTTCAGTTCCACCCGACCATAAACACAGCGTACATACGAACCGCTAAGTGTTCTCCCTCATCACTACATTGAGTCAATGAACAGCATTTTCCAATTTCCTGGCAGCGTATCGTCACGATTCAGCGAGCGCACACGTCGTCCATTTTTTTTTACTTTTGGCTTCATATCCCATCAGATTCAGACTTGAACTGAAGAACTGAAATTGACTTTGTCGCCATATTTCTCGTTCTTCAGAATATTTTTCTTCGAAATCGTATTTGAAATTTCGGGTTGTGGAATAAATAAATTGGCATCAATCCATTTTATATGATAAAGCAACGGATGTTACTATTACAGAACAATGTTATTAAGGGTTGTCTACTGACTCATTGCAAGTACTAAATCAGCTGTTGTATTGGAGCAGCAGCTGTCCTGACATACCTGGCTAGTGCAGAGGCTGCTTGGGCTCATCGTTTTTAATTAAGAAGCATGCAATTACACGTATTTGTTAATGGCCCTGTGTTCCCGTGGGCATGCCATTAGCCCGTTGCGGATGAAGATTACTTATACAACGGGTGCGGGTCACATTTAATTGGTTTTGAGCGACGCCATTCCGACCGGAATTATTTCCGAGCGACGCTACGGTAGTTCGCCTCTTGTTACCGCCATTAATTAATTAAGACACAAACGGCGAGGTACTCAGTAACGCTTTAATAAGCACCTTGTATTGGCTTTAAATAGTTGGCTCAGTTAACTGATAATTGAATGTACGTAACTACGTTATAAATGGCGAGCCGATATTTAGATTGATGTGGAGTAAAGAAACTGGACCGGTTGGCGTAAAAACTACTCACGATGCACGCACCAAGGTCGCGGTCAAGAACGTACAAGACATTGGGATTATTCGGAAAAAAGGAATTCATCACGCCTTATTGTTACTGTACTAAAGTTTTACGGTAAAGGAGGTCACAATTAGATCCTCCTATTGAAGGACCATCCCCGTTGTCACCTAGAATTGAAAAAAGCTAAAAGGGACATCACTTCGTGGGCATGGGCGGATGACGATAATAATGAGTAGAGTAAGGACCAAGATATTCTTTATGTTTTCGTCCTTTCTGTGACACCTCTAGTAACGCACTCACCGAGCACCGCAGAACGTTAAATAAATTTTGAAATTCAAATTATAAATATCCACCTTTTTCTTTATAGACAAAACTGAAGCCTTAATATCTCATTTAACTAGATCGCGGTTCGCTATATTTACAGAGCAGCCTGATTGATGCTCAAATTAGTTAATATTCTTGAATAAATTTTAGTTGTAGACGAAAAACAAACAGTATACCCATTATAATTACATTAATATGTAGGTTCTCTTCTATTTACTGGGTCACCATAACGAAAAGAGTTAGCAAATAGACCCTGACAAGCCGGATACCTACCTATGTTACTTTACTATAGCATATAGAAAATATAGGTGAGTAGACACCATTAATCGATGAAGATAATTGCCTATGAAGTTGACAAGTACACTGCGAGACGGGTTCATAGATTACGATAAAGGTAGGTACACATCGGGTGATAATGAGTGACTCGGCGGTTTGGGTGAATTGACAACCGCGGCCTGAGTTGATGAGGGACAGAGCTATGCGAAGAAATAAGAAGAACTATCATCTAAATCTATATTTCCATTGCTTTTTGTTTCTAAATCGGGCGTCAGATGAGGTACCTAATTGTCTTCGTATGACAACTTCAAATGAATATTTTTATTAGTCAAGTTACATTAATTAGCTACTTTCCTAGTACCTACCTACCTCCTAGGAACTTGGAACGTGCGTGCGAGTTTTAAAGCCTCTAACACACAAAGGACTTGTGTGTTAGAGGCTTTAAAATACTGATTAAGGCACACATGACATGCCTGGGAAGAAGGGAAACCGCCCCAGAATGGTTTACTGCCCGTTCTGTGAATGGTTTTTAGGGTTCCGTAGTCCCTACGAGGAAACTTGATCCGTCCGTCCGACAGTCCGTCCGTCCCGTCCCAGTCGGTCACAGGGTCACACAGCTTATACAGTTTTTGACGGAAGTTGATGAAATTTTGTAGGTACAGCTCAAGCTTAGTAGATCACACTTTCAATAATATAAAATGTAGCAAAATTATTTTTAGAGGTAGGTACCTACCTCCCCGAACATACCCTATCATATGGGGTACTTATCGTTGAAAAGGTATTTTGAAATTAAATGGTACCTAATTAATTCCGACACTTCTTGAATATTAATCATAACCGACAAAATTAACTAGCCAAATAGATCATTTCGTTATTGAAATGGCTACCGAACACTACATTGTGCGTGACAAGACACACACTTGGCTAGTATTTTTTTCCGTAGAGAGTCAGACAAACGGACTGGCATCGATAATAATAGGTAGTTACCTACTATAGTCCATTCTGGGTACCAGTTATTTATTTCCTACTTACCTACTTAGGCAACTACCTAATTTGTTTTGTCACATTATAGACGGACAGTGATCGCTGAATATTAACTTAACGCAATCACGATAGGTTCTTCTTCAGCCTTATACCTATTTAGCCCGAATTCGACTGACTTATAAAGCATCCAAGGTGATAAACCACGTCATCACCTCGCATCAAAATCAATGCAAGGTTTATTGAAAATTCAAGAATATCGATGCATGTATCTATAACCCATGCCATAGCTCCTCGGGGGTTATTTTAATATAAGTACCTACCTACCTTAACGCATTCAAAATTCAAATGGAGTTTGAAGAAATTACCGATAAGATGAGGTGAGGTAGGTATGCATACAGCCGGCAGTAAAATACCAAAACAAACACCGAACGCTCGCCGGCCGCTGCCCGCCGCGGTGGTGGCCGCGCGATCCTACGATTCATGACCAAACGCGATCGATAAAAACAATGAAAATAGACGCAGCTCTCCATCCGTTGCACGCCACTGTATAATCATTCGCATAATCCACCTACACTAATAACGATAAACTCGACAAACAAACGCGAAACAAATCGAATAACAATCAAACTATCAAGTGGTGTCCAATCTAATAACCTTTCTAAGACGAATCTAATAAGATTTCACGTTGATGCAATATAGTAATATGACTGTTGCCTACAAGCACAATGCTGTGGCGACTTACCAGATGCAGGACGGTGTTCACCACCTCTCTGTTGGTCACCTGTCCGACTTCAATCAGCCCGATAAGAACTGCGAATTTCAGACTATCATTCGTCGTCATCCTCACCACTTCTTCGGGTCTTTTGATATCACTAAACGGCGGCGATTTTAAGTCCGCCATGGTTTATTTTGCCACTATTCACTGAAACACAATTTTAAAATCCACTCGCGACCATAAAATTCAAGAAAACATTATTTCCTCGGCTCACATGATAACACACCAAAGTCGCATTCTGCCATTTTGGATTTTATAGGAGTTGCCATGTTTTAAATATAAATCCTACTTTCGTAATCATACTAAAAGCAATATTATTGAAAATGGTAGAAATTTTTTTCCGTCTCTCACGGTTACCGTCTGTTTCATACAGTAGAACTAAAAATATTAGAAACAAAATACTAATATTTTTATATCACTTGCTTAGTTGAAAACGATGTAATATTTTGTCATGGTACTTGAACGTGACTTGAACCAATATTTAATTTAATAATAATAATAAATTTACATTTATTTGGATCAGATATTTTTTTATTTAGATTTGAATATATAAAATGTCATAAAATCAATAAATGGAATAATAATAATAAAGTAAGTGAACATACAAAGTTCTTGCAAGTTCATTATAAGTTCTTATAAACGAAGTAATAGGAAATGAACAATGCATGATTATAATTACTCATGTCATCCATACTATGTAAAAACCTGTCTCGTTGAAGCCAGTTCTAAATGGTTACTTTAAAGATATACGTTGTCCGAGATCAATATCACGCTAATTACAAACAATTTGGAAGTAGGTATCTAACAGCAGAGAATGAGAGTGGAACAAAGAAAAAATAATATAAAATCTAAAACAATACTGTAAATATCCATGGGTATAGGTACTTAAAAGGTAAGTTAAAAGTAGTAATGAAATACCTAGTGTCCGGTGGTTTTGGTATATTATAATGAAATCATAATTTTCACACAGAATGTTTATAATGTTATTTATAACTTAGAAATTTCGAGAAAGCCCAGGATTAAACGGCAGTTTATTTTTAAATTAGCATTTATTTTGAAAGTGGTAGAGCCAAGCTGCAGCCAATTGACTCCTGCTGCTCTTTCAGCTTACGTACGGGCAGGCAGGCTTAACCGGGGTAGCTCAAACTTTTTACCATGGTAACATTTATCCTGACACTGACACATTGACATAAGGTCACTGTTAGAAAGGGACACGGTGGTATCTAATGGCTATCTCCCTCGGATTGCTTTTTTATAATTGCGCGAATTGTGCGCCTGAACTAGCTTTTTAAGGATTATTTTTGATTGAATATAATATTATCGAAAAACAAATTTAAAGAGTTTAGTTTTTAGACAATAGATTCATATTGTAACTTCGTGGGTTTTAATGTTATATAAACTTCTTGGTTAGATATGATTCATTTCTTAATGTTGGTGTCACTGTATAATGAAGTCATCACAAAAGAGCGAAGCGAAGCTTGCTTTAGCTTGACTCATGTCAACGTCAGTTCGCTGAAATCAGTCATAAAGTAAACATGGCGGCGATAGACGTTGAGCCGATGAAAGTGAGTAAATTATCCTTTATTTCTCACATCATTTGTAAAGTAACATACAAAGAATTATTAACTCATTATAAAACAATGCCGGAGCACATTCGCCGACGAAACGAACGCCACATGACACTTTTATTTAAAGAAACTTGCTGGCTAAGGGCGTTGCTCTGCTCTTCCGATGAAATTGGATTCAGAAAGTGTTATTGTGTATATTATCGGAATTAATAGTAAATAAAACATTCCTCAGTCGCCGGTGCAGTAATATAAATAATAAACTTTAGAGTTGTACGCATAATTGTGTCAATTGCACTTCATTTGCAAATGCAGGTCGGGTCATTCGTGCCTGCTATAACTTCGGTCAGTGGTTAATTATTGTTGTAATTTTTAGATGGAAGCTCTGATGCGTACGCTGAAGCTGTCGGGGCACGTCGGTTTCGACAGCCTGCCTGATCAGCTGGTGAATAAGAGCGTGCAGAATGGATTCGTATTCAATATTTTGTGCATAGGTGAGTGGGAATGACTAATTACCGCATAAACCGCATATGTGTGAGTTAATCACCCACGTAAATACTCACAGTGTTATCTCATGTCTGTTGGTAATGTTTCAACATTACTAAGTACCAGTTGTGGGTGGTTTATGCCCTGGACCTATTGGATAATGTTGATCTATGAGTTCCAATACAATAATTTATAAGTGTACCTACCTACCTATTAAGTACTTACTAAATAAGGAAAACTTTAGTAGGTATGTTCATTGCTAAATCATGGCAGAGCAACACTAATATTATTAAAAACATGAGCACCTATTTGAATAGTATACATTGTCATATTTCTTGCCACTGTTGTACTTTGAACAATAATACACTTAATAGATTCATATTTTTAGAGTGAATGTCCCCTTATTTTGGTTTTATTTGCTCTGTTAAGGTGAAACGGGGCTGGGCAAGTCCACCCTCATGGACTCATTGTTCAACACCAACTTTGAGTCCACCCCGAGCCCCCACAGCCTGCCCACGGTGAAGCTGAAGGCTCACACATATGAACTGCAGGAGAGCAGTGTAAGACTCAAGGTATATCTATTTATGTATAAGCACCTTTACATTCACATGAAATCTGAAGATAAAGTATACTATCCAGTCTATTTGTGTAATTTGCAATCAACTATTTATCCAGTACATACTTACTGAAGTCTTGAAGACAAACTTTCAAACTGTCATAAGATCCTGGTTTGACTGTAAATTTTATGTAATGTAAAAGGCACAAGAGTTTCTTATATATGACAATTGGGTTCTCCTTGTTACATTGTAATAAGTAGGTACTTGTGAACTTATTATTTGGGTAGTAGGTACATAATTAAGCCTTTCTCATAAAGAGAACTTGGTATAGCGGTATGAATGTAGGCTACTTGGCTTGCTTTACCAAACACTGTACTGTAGATTTGCTTTGATTCCCATTCGGACTAGCTCCGGGAGTCAGTGCTATCAACCCCAATCAGGTACCCATAGCACAAGTATTTTTCAATCCAGGACTGTACAGTTACATTGTTATTAATAAACTTGGAATAGCGGGTGAATAGATGCACAGTGTATTATCTCTTTCAGTCATCAGTATCTTGACATTTGAAAGAAGAAGACGAAGCATGGTGTAACTAAACAACCGCTAAACCACATTTATTAATAATGGGGTTAGTGTGTTAATCTATTGGTATTGATATATATTTCATACAACAACATTGTCCCCAGCTTACAATATGTGATACAATCGGCTATGGTGATCAAGTGAACAAGGAGGACAGTTTCAAGGCGGTGGTGGACTACATCGACGCGCAATTCGAGGCGTACCTCCAGGAGGAGCTCAAGATCAAGCGCGCCCTCCCCACCTACCACGACAGCAGGCTGCATGTCTGTCTGTACTTCATTTGTCCAACTGGTGAGTGTAAACAACTGCATGGGAAATTGGGATATAATGTAGTGAGCTGTTTATGGTACGAGTCGGAAGTTGGAATGAGAATGCAGTTGTTTATGTTACGGCCAAGTTGTTCGTGGGTATAAAATAAACAAAATATCAACAACTTTGGTACTCCACATTTGAAGTTAAAGTCAGAAGGGATATTTTTTATAGGGCTACATACTTATAGTAATGAAGTTGTTGCTCGAATTTTAGTTCACAAAATATACTAGATAGCATTAACTCTGTCTGGTCTGTTGTCTTAAACTAAGTATGTACATTGTGCATTTAGTTTTGTTAAATTTAGAATGTGCATTAATTCTGCGTAGTTGTAATACAACAATGTTTGTACATTATAATTTTAGAAATATGTACCAAGCTACAATTCTAATGACCTGACATATGAAAGGGCAACTGCCAGTATAATTTTTCCTTTACTCTGTGCCTTTGTGTGACAATCAAATATTTTCTTCAGAGTGAAGAATAGAAAAAGGGAAACACACTATATTGATTTCGGGTTACTATCACGATTACTTTCACTACATATTAGATGCGTAGTACATCGGCCGTTTAACGAGCATGTCCTTGACACCCGCGCCTGTACTGCCGCCGATGTATTCAGGGCGCGTGCGGCACACAATGCGATGCCCCCGAAGCCTCCATCGAACGCCCAGAGCACATAACGGGAGTCGCTGGTACAGGCTTATTTATCTCTTTATTTCGACAGATTAATGTACTACGTTTTTACAGTTATTGTGATCTAACATATCTATCTGAGGTATTTTTTCAGTTTACTGTCAAGCAATGTTATTATTCTATTTAATTAGGTATAATTTACCTAATTTCTGATATTATTTGAAGTGGTGAGTTAAGACAGGGGACTAACGCCCGTATATCCAAAACATTACCAATAGATCACACATTGAAAAAAATAAATCTTTATATACCTAGTTAGTCCCTTACTTAGGCAAGTATTGTTAGTGAATATGGTCGTAACCAGTGGGTCAACGTCCACGACGTAATGTTACAACAATTTATGTTGACCAATTTATACCGAAAAAAAAAAAAAAAAATTATGCTGTCTGTCTACACGCAAACAAAACTCGACTAAAACATTTGCCTCTTATCTTTAGAATCTGCAAATATTGTCCCTTATAGACTTCACTTTAGTTTTGTAGAGCAGTACTTAGGGATATTCATAAAACGCATTCGTATATAAATGAGAAAGTTCACATTGTGAATGAATCTTTGTTTGCATAGCGCGTGTTTTATTTCCGCTTTAGTTGTTCCCCACATCACAAAAGGTACCTATGACTATTGTGTTTTATCGATTTGGTATGTGCTTAGATAATTAATTAGTTTGTACATTAAATTTTGTTCTACATGTTATAACTAGGTAGGTTAATTTTTGAAGGAAGATCTATTATCATAATCTAGGAATAAACAACATAAATTATGGCATTTATTATTCTATCAAAATATTAGAAAAAAACCGCTCTACCAATAAGTATTATATTTAATAAATAGTTAGGACTATATAGGGTTTCTTAGTCAATTTCCAAATAAGTGCTGTGTTTAATCGCGATATGGTATTGCTCATTGAACGTTAACTACTTATAGACAATATTGTGTCTGCAAATAGGATATGATAAAGATACATTGGAATTTTGTCGGGGTGATTGTGCCGGTCGCCTGCAGGGTAAACAAACAAGCGCACCGCAGTGGCGCCCTCTCGAGACAGTCGGCAGTTAGTGCACTGAATTATAGATCATTGTATTGTATAATAATAAGGCTGCTTTTTATTTGGAACGAATTTTAGTTCCGTTTGTTTCTCTTCTGTCTTTAGAATAGCCACCATGGACAAAACTAGGTGCTCTACCCATGAAAGCCCCTAGCCCCCTAGGTCCCGTGATTGGGCCCGAGCTACGTCATCAACCAATAATGATATACCTGATGATATACCTTATTTGTATTGAAGATGTCAATCAATCACCACACCAATCGTGACGTAGTCTTGGGCCATCGTGGGAAGAGAATACCTGGGGCCCAACTCTGTTACCGCTGTCGCTCGACTCGCTATACGTCAAAACTGACGTATCGCGTAAATTAATACGTCAGTTTTGTCAGTTTGTAAAAGTGAAGTATTGACTCAAACTGTAGATATTAGCATTTTGAACATCATTCAAATTTGGCAGCTGTTTGATTTGGACATGCCATAAAAAGTTACCAAAAACATTTGAGTAGAGTTTCAGTATGATATGGTATTTTGTTAATTTGGCCTGGGTCCAGTCCATTTTATACTATCCATTATATTCAAGCGTCGCTTGGTTTGCGACGATACGAGTAGTGTTTGGCGATATCGGATATGTATTTACTTCAGTTGTGAGTCAATTTGAACAATTCACTTATAATGTGTTTCCAATGTCCTCAGGGCACGGTCTCAAATCAATCGACCTGGTGTGCATGAAGAAGCTGGACACCAAAGTGAACATCATCCCCATCATCGCCAAAGCGGACACCATCTCCAAAACAGAACTGCAGAAATTCAAGGTATTTGCCTCGGACGACAATAATAACATAGACAGAGCAAGTAGAAATAAATAGTGAGTGATGCCAGCGAAAGGAATGCAGATGCTATTTGTTATTACTTTTGCTGGGTTTGCTCACTAGACCAACGTGCTCCATCTATGTTACTCTTTTCGTCTGAGGTATTGTCACTGATAAAGTTAGTTTTTTTATGTTTTTAAAGATTACAAGCAATGTGTGTTTATCAGTTGACTATTCCCGTTAGCTCCTCCAGCTAAGCTAATGCTTGTGTTAGGAGTGGGCTCACGTCAATAGTTTAATGGCCAGGATGGGGATCGAACCCGGAACCTCTCAGGTACTAGGGCGGGCCCTCTAACCACTAGGCTATTGACGCCTTAAGTTAGATTTACTTCACGTATTCTCAGGTCGTTATAAATAATTCAGTGTAAAAATAACGATTAGATACCAGTAAATACTTGTCGTACCTAAGTGCCGTGAATCATGCTTACTTACTATGAATTCCAATACATTGTAAATAATGATTCATCCAGTGTGAAATTTATGTTTAAGGCACCTCTTGTCCAGTTATATAAATGATACCTATATATACAACCTATCGACGGTGGAAAGGAAAAACAAATGAAACGCCACTTTGGTTGAAAATGAGTTTTATAGACATCGATTCAGAATCCAATACCCTATTGAACTGTATATAAAACTAATTTTCGACCAAAATGGCGTTTCATTTGTTTTTCCTTTCCACCATCGCTATATATAGCTACTAGTTTCTGCCCGCGATATCGTCCACGTAGACATCAGTAAAGTATTCTATGTGTTAATCCAGGTTATAAACTATTTATGTCCCAAATTTCATCCAAATCCGTTCAGTAGTTTTTGCGTGAAAGAGTAACAAATATACATCCACACTCACAAACTTTCGCATTTATAATATTAGTAGGATATAATGCAATGGTATTTTAGTCTTGACCAAAGCTTAAATCGATAGACACAACATATCGCACATCTTATAGCCAGAGGTGTCTCCGATGATGCAATGGCCGTACGCAATGGTGTATTGCCAGTGTGCCGGGCACATTTCCCTTCCATGCGAACTTAACGCATCTTTCAAAAGACGAGTAGATTTCCCCACGATGTATGCAGGTTTCCTTCACTAATCATGACGTCATATCTTATCAATTTGCCACCATCTAGCCTCTGCCTGCTAAAAGGTTTTCAACCACTGCTCTTACTGAATAACATTGTATGTATTATCTTACGACCGAGTGGCTATTATAGTTGCATATCGTTCGGCGATTGAAAGAGCCGAAACCAGTTGGGCCACAATAAATAAATAAATATCGCCAGACTGACACACTAACTGTATGGTACTCTGGGCGATCCCAGTGACACCCAGTCCAGGACAAATTACGAAAAGGCCATTTCCGAAATTTGCCCCGGCGGGAATCAAACCCGCAACGACTATGTGTAGTGAGCCGAGCGGCCTACGCTCGAACCACTGCGCCAAGAGGTCGTCAATAGGTCGGAATCTATAGGCTACGGTAATTGCTTAGCTTCCAAATGTTCACTTGTTTTGTTGGCTGACTATGTTAAGTAGTACTCCGATTTCCAGTCGAAGATAATGCAAGAGCTGCAAGCGAACAGCGTGGAGATCTACCAGTTCCCGGTGGACGACGAGTCCGTGACGGAGGTGAACAGCACGATGAACTCCCACATCCCGTTCGCCGTGGTGGGCAGCACGGACTTCGTCAAGATCGGGAACAAGACGGTGCGCGCGCGCCAGTACCCCTGGGGCACCGTGCAGGGTGAGTGGACGCGTGCCTGTCAATAGATCGATCTTAAGTCTGAGAGCGTTCTTGAGTACGCTTTTGACGTGTCGTTTTGTACTGGTATGAGATAAGAATGTCATTTTTAAGATTTCTCTCGGATCTCTTGATCTCAGATTTGAGATTGACCTATTAATACGGGTCTTAGGATTGGCTAGTTAACTCGTCTCGAGCGGATTATACACTCGTCTGTATATCGAACAATAGAACTGCAAGTTTTTAATAGACTAGTCTTACGTCTTAGATAAATTTGTTTTATTTCATTCAAGTCTCAAATCAAATCCAGCAGTTCTTGAGTGATGCTGTGACAATTTTACGGAGATATAATTAATTTTATATTTGAACTAGCTGTGCCTGCGACTTCGTCCGCGTGGAATTGAATTGACAAAGTTTCATACAAACTTTCATCCCCTATTTTATCCCCTTGGGGGTAGAATTAATCAAAATCCTTTCTTAACGGATGCCTACGTCATAACATCTACCTGCATGCCAAATTGCAGCCCGATCCCCGTCCAGTGGTTTGGGCTGTGCGTTGATAGATCACTATGTCAGTCAGTCACCTTTGAGTTATATATATTTAGATATTTTTTTAGGTCTAAAAAATCGTAGGTTTAATAAGATTGCGAGTAAACACAAGCACTATTCTCCCCCTAACAAAATATGTAAAGATTATAAGATGTGAATGAGTGTACGTAGTTACCATAATATGGTACTATATTATACTTAGGCCGGGTAACATAGATTAGTTACGTCGGCCGGGGCCGCACGGGTAAGGCAGTTGCAATGCGGCCACCGCCATATGTATATAAAGGTGTGTTCTAAATAATCGCAATCGCCTTACCTGTACGGCTCCGACGTAACTCATCTATTTTAATCGAGGAAAATTACATTTTACTTCATAGAAGACATTGAAATGTAAACTTTTTAAAGTATTTGTACGCCGTGTAGTAAGTTGTGATGTGTGTTCCAGTGGAGAACGAGTCGCACTGCGACTTCGTGAAGCTGCGCGAGATGCTGATCCGCACCAACATGGAGGACCTGCGCGAGAAGACGCACGCGCGCCACTACGAGCTGTACCGGCGCCGCCGCCTGCAGCAGATGGGCTTCACCGACGTGGACGCCGACAACAAGCCGGTGCGGACTCGTAGAATATAATGGAATAACTCTTTATTGCACACTAAGTTCGGAATATATCTCATAAAAAAAAAAAAAAACAATAGTGTACATTGGGCGGTATAACCGCAGACTGCGATCTCTTCCAAACAGCCTTTGGATGGTGAATTATGTCATGTTGTCAAGGTACCTAGTAGTCAACAGTGTATTAATTCTTCAAACAGTAACTTATATCATATATACTATATAAATACATACATACACAACACCTTACATTTCCAAGACCCCTTCATTTCTATTTACTTATTTTAAAAGAAAGAAAGAAAACTTCATTGCCACAAACTGCCATTTAGTGACAATAGTGTTGCCTGCTTGCATTCTGTTGCTGTTCCTGAGAACCATCTTTTATTCATTGAAAAAAGTAACCATTAAGTTTCTTGCCGAATCTTCTCAGGGGAAGCAGCATTCCGAAGCGGTGGCAGATTCTGACTATTCATAAAATAATTTTTAGTTTGAGTTTTGCTCTAAGATTTGAGATCATTTTTTTAAGATGGTCCTACGTGACGGCGCACCGCGCACGCGGAATCCACCGCGCGCGTAACACATACACTACACGTTTGAAACTGTCACTCAGGCTCACTCACTGCACCGAGTGGTTGCGGGTTCGATACTCGTCGAAGCAAATAACCTCATTATTTGCCCTGATCTGGGTGGCAATGGAATGCTCCCAGTCCATTGTATTTTTAGGACTTAGCGCATTTTTTTATTGCCCAAGTAAGCACATTAACATACAGTCTACCCGTATGAAAGTAGTGACTAGTGAAAGTAGTGAACATAACAGGATACACACAATTAATTTGTTAGTTTAGCTATTACTAGCTTACCAGCTTCATCCGCGGCTTCACTCGCGTTGACAGGATTAGCAACAGTATTCGTGTGATAACATCGTATCTGTATACTTAGTCGTTATTTGTATTATGTTCGCAGGTGTCGTTCCAGCAGACGTTTGAACAGAAGCGCAGCGCGCACCTCGCCGAGCTGCAGCAGAAGGAGGACGAGATGCGCCAGATGTTCGTGCAGCGGGTCAAGGAGAAGGAGGCCGAGCTCAAGGAGGCCGAGAAGGAGGTGGGCGACACCTTCTACATACCCTCGCATAGCGATAAACATCCCGTATTGTCAGAAAGGCGACACAAAGGCGATTTCCAGCGCCCCGAGCACGAAATATTTATGTTAGCGTAACGCTAATGTAAGCGTCTGCCGTCCCACTCATATGAAGGATTTCATCAATAAGAATTAAAGTGATGGGACGCTAAATCGATGACCGTACGAGCATGCTTAAAGATTCTGCTAGGAACACTATTGATTATTTGATATTGAGGAAACATGTATTTATACTGCCAAATAGGTCGCAAATTACATGTGCAATATAATATTGTTCGATATACTCACCGCGTGTGTGTACATAAAACGCGTCAGGGGTCAAAAAATATTACACAACTTTGTATTCCATATTCTCTCTTTCAGTTGCACTCAAAGTTCGACAAACTAAAAAAGGACCACACGGACGAGAAGAAGCGTCTCGAGGAACTGCGCAAGAAGATAGAGGACGACACCATCGAGTTCAACCGGCGCAAGCAGCAGACCGCGCAGTCGCACCACACGCTCACGCTCGGCAAGAGCAAGAAGAAGTAACGCGCCACCGCCGCCGCGCGCTGCGCGCCTGGTCCCCGCCCCGCGCCGCAGGCTGCATGCTATCACTAATATAAGAATCATTTATCGATTAATTAATTATGCAATTAATTTATTGATACACTATCGTAATAATTAAGCGATAGATCGTGTGAAAAATCCGTAACCGCGTTAAATGTTTCGTGAGCAACTCCCAATTCGAATACTGAGTTTTAGTCATACTTATTTCGAGCTGTAATCAAGTATCTGCGTCGAATTCGAAATACGCACTGATATTTTTTTTGCATACCTTCGTGAGTGTAAATATGTAACAAGTTTTGACTGCATCTACTATTACTATACATTTCACAACAGCGGAAACGTGCTGGTTTTCTGGTGAATGTATAGAGACATTGAATCACCCGATCGGTTTTTGAATACGATAAAAACTCATACTAACTCCACAGTAAACACACCGCCTTGTGGTGCCGAGGTCCAAAGAGACGGACCCAGCGCCTGATACCCGCCGTTTTATGGACATCCTCTAGATGTAGATATACTCATACAAATACCGCATTATATAGCAGTACATTTGTATCAGTCACAATACATTAGCGTTAAGAGTTACAAAGTTATAAGGAGAACGTAAACTCAATTATCACCTCACATACTGATTCTTGTAATTATCATTTTAATCATTAAAATACATAAGTAAGGGTTTATTTTTCGAAAGCGCGATTATTTGAAATCGGCTGATAATTAGATAATATGTTTGTAATATTTATTTGATTTTGATTTTAATGCGACCATATAGAATTGACATTAGCTTTAGCTTGGTATCATCGTCGACGTCTTTGGCGAAAATAAATTATCGCTGTTTAACAAAATAGACCCTTATCTAATCCCCGAAATAAAGTGCAGTTTGATTTGATTTTTAAGAAAATCTAAATAACTGTGCCCAAAGTAAGTAACTTGAGATTTAGGCTAAGGAGTTGATGCTTCATATTTTAACGACAAAATAAATTTGTATAAATGAATATAACGGGCACTAGTTTGAAAGCAAAATTATCATAATAACATGCTGCATATGAAATGTTGAAGTATTCTAATCGAATCGAATGTAGTTTATAGTTATATCGGCTAAATAATTTAAAGGTTTATTGAAAGCTACTATTTACCAAAATGTATTAAAAATAATATAATTTACAAGCGATGCGTGTCAGATACCTAACAGAAACGCACAGTTTGTTTCATATTATTAATTATGGTATAAACATAGTTATGTTTGCATAGTTTATAATGTACTGTCATAATATCGTATCGCTTGCAACGGAACTACCTATATACTTAGAGTTGGATAGCTAGGCGCGTCTAACAAATTATATTTATAATATGACGTATATTTTGCCCAAATTACTTGGAAGATTCGCCAAAGGAGACTAACCTAACTTCCAGAAAAATAAATAACTTTAACTTCGGTTGTGAGTCAGTGGGGGGCAGGTTGTATGGCACCCATTGCATGTATCTGAGTCTGGTGTCAAGTTTGTTTTTGTATCGTTTACAGGCACAGTATTATTCGCACGGGTGTGTACGGAAGAAGATACATCTCCTTGGTAAATACTCGGAACAATTTAATGAGAATTCAATAAATACTTCGAAATATAAAGATTTAGGGTTAAAATTGACATTAAAACGAGATTTAAAATACAAATGATTTATTTCTATACTTATAATAAAAAGATCAACACATTCGCTCTCTAAGAATTCTTCTCGTAAGAATGAGCTTTTCGCCGAGAGTAAGAAATAATGAACTTTTTTCGTAGCATTTATCATTCATTCCTATAAGTTTATACCTAGTTTTAATTATTTTGTATTACCTAATTGAGGTGTTTAAATAAAATATGGAATCGATACATATGAATGTTTTGTTATTAAATCCAAAATTACTTTTAGTTTTTAAACTTAACAATGCATGTTCTCATTAATGAATATGTACTTCTTTTCGGCTGTTTCCAGGTATTCCGTGAATAGCTAGAATAGCGATTATTTTCGTAAGTAATGTAATTAAATTATAAGAAATACGGCTAACGAAATGATAAGATTAGTTTCAGCGCCACTAGTGAGTAGCTCTACTATAAGAATTATGCTCGCTAGAGTCTGTGTTAAATAGCAGTATGGAGAAATTGTTCAGCGTACCATAGTATGGGTCACCCGACAACTAACAATTTGCCAGACAAACGTAAAGGCTTGTTTGGGGGCGTCCATTAATTGCGTGAGGTGTTCTAGGGAGGGAGAGGGTCGAACTCGGAACCTCTCAGCTACGAGGACGGCCCCTCTAACCACTAGGCTATTGACGCTTGTCAATAGCCTAGTGGTTGTGTGTCGCATATTTTGATATTTTTTGCAAATTCACATATCGAAATAAAGGAATCAACGCACAGCCAAAATCGCTGGTGTTAGAAACATGAAATTTCGACAGCAGGTACCTCTTATGCCGTAAATATCCACTAAGGAAGGATTTTATGAAATTCCATCCCTAAGTGTATAAAATAGGGGGGGAAAGGTTGTATGGGAAAAAAATCTCAACTTAGAGCCATGAACGAACGACGCGACGTTACGAATAAAAAATATAGTTTTATAAAATTCCACCCCTAAGTTTGTGAAATAAGGGAAAACAGTTTGTATTGGGGTCCCGAACTTGTTTATGCTGAAAACGTGGCTTTAGGTAGATCTAGCTGTAAAAACTTGAAGCACTGTGCAGAAAATCTAGAAAACATGAGGACACTAGCATATGACACGACATTGCAATTCAAATTATAACAGGAGAAATGGACTCACTAAATCACAAGCTACAGCCAACCAGGTTAAAGTTATGTTCGTTCCCCGTCGTTTCTGAATAAACTCAATACTGAGATTTAAAAAATTAACCGCAAATATATTTTTTTTCTTCTGTTTCACTAACTTGGTTGTAGATATTATGATAAATCTTGGCTATTGAAATGGGTCCGGAAGCCTTCATTGTGCATGTCCTAACGTGCACTTGTCTGGTTTTTTTCTCAATAATCCAATACGTTTACAGTCAAAACATAAATTTTGAAGAATCTCGCGTGAGATTATGCGAGGGGGAGAGAGTTGTAGAAAATCTTACGATATCTCACTAAGGGGGGAGGGGGGCTCGAAAATTTCCCAAAAATGCCTCACGTAATTAATGGACGCCCCCTTTACGAGTAGCGACTCTAGCCGACTTGAGCCGCTGAGGATTGCCAATCTTACATCGATATCATTAAATAATATGTGACTAGAGTGATACATACTTTAAAATATTGAATTTAACTGACTACCATTGACAGATTGCAGACTTGAGATGCATTTAGTAGTCTCGCAAAATATCCCTAGACAGTCACGTTCAACACGTTTCCTTCAAGACAACATGAACGGAAGTTTATGTACATATTTTGTGGTGGGCTCTACCCAGTAGGATGTAACTACAGTAGTCTTTAAAACTTGGACGGACTAATATTGCTGTAAAAACGAAACAGACCAATAATCCATAGACGCTGCGTAGCCGGGTACCCCAGCTCGTCTAGCTTTTGCACTACCACTGCATATATAAGACCTAGCCTTTCTTGCCTTGAACGGACCAATTTAAATTTGTCGCCTTCCCCGAACCTAGCTCACCAACTATTGACAATTGCATTCTCATACAATACAAAGTTATGTCTGTGCTTATTGGTATGTAATAAACGGTGCCCGGTGAAGCGTGTGCCGGTGTGGCTCAGACGAGCGAGACCCGCAGCGGCTGCGGCAGCTCGTAGCACATGGGCTTGTACAGCTTGTTGTAGTAGGTGTAGCGGCGCCTGTGCGGCGTCACGGACGCGCGCACCGGCACGGCCACGCGCCTGCCCGCCGCGCTCGCAGCCTTGCGGCACTGCGGATATACGTCATCCCACGATCAGACTGGCGTCTTACAACTAAAGCCTCCACTGACACCGAAAGTGGTATCTGCCGAAGTAAAAACACACTATTCATTTCAGTAATTCAGTAGTGGGCATATTAAAAAACAAATACGCTAATATTTCCACGCTGTGCCGCGGGTAAAATGTAAATTCACAGGTTCTTTGCGAGACACTTACCCTGATATTACAATTGTGTCTATTTATTCTACTTATATTGTGCAGAGAACATTATCACTGTACTCAGTAGTGCGTTTAGTGCGTATAATTCGCGCGTATCTTCCGCGAAGCCTTAATTAATTTTAAAAATGCATCAGTCTATCATTGAAATACACTGAAGTCAATGCGTAATTGTGTTTTTGACATTACTACAAGAATCACTCGCATTCTGAAATAATGTTGTTTTAAAGTTTTAAGTCCCTCAATGAGCCCTCTCATTGAAGGACTTAATTCAGGACGTAACCCATCCTGGTCCAGTGAGGGTCTCTCAGATCAAGCAGGTTTCCTCCTGATGTATACTTCAGCTGAGTGATAGGTAAGCTTTGATAAAAATGTACAGATTTTCTTTATGTAGGTAGTCGTGTCTATAAACCTCCCGTGCAAATGTTGTTAGTACTGTTTTAATAACCTACGCTTATAAATAAAACATGGCTATCGAACATTGTGAGTGAGATTGAGCCTCAAACTGATTTCTAATCCTTCGCCCCTACTAGTGTGCTTAAAGCGTAGCGTGCTAAATCAAACTACATTTGTATCGATATCAAAAAGTTTATTATCAACCGTACATTATAAAGTTGGCACAATATTGCAGACAGGTAGACTGGCAGTAGGTATGTATAATGTTATGTATATCACCTTATATTATGTATTGCTAAGCTCTTGGTTATTGGGGGAATATTTAAAATACTAATTAACACTATTCGATGAATATTGAATATCGACATGACTTATAAAAGATTTCAGGATTGTAGAGGGATTCGAGTTATGCAAAACAAGTAGGAATGTGTTAACCTGTGCGGTAATTGATAATAAGATAGTAGATAAGTACCTATTCAGTTGCAGCTTTAAATGAAAGAATAATTTAAATTATTTAGACAGTAAAATTAGTCATTAGTCAAGGACATCTTGTAAGTTTTGATCGGATAGGAAACTCCTAGTAAGCTGGTAAAACTATTTTGTAAGTATTACCAAAAGGACAAAGATTGTTAGGTATAATTGTCTTGCTCTAACTCAAATTGTTCTATGTTGCTAGCGACCACAAACAAACATGTTTTGTTTAAATGAACATAACTTCAAATGTATTGTATATCAAGTTAATACTTCGAAGTATTTAGCCGTTATAAGCTTGTGTTCATACCAAAACAGTTGTACTACCAGATTTGATATGGTGTCTATCAATGTAGTGCTATAACTAATGTCGGTGCAAAAATATCATCTATCGTCTCTTATTATAATATACCTATGTGTGGAAGAGTAACGTCGTTTGTACCGTGTGTCGCGCAGTGCGTGTGAGGCCACATTCGTCTAACTCTAGCTAAATAGTGCACATAATAAAATAATAGGTAAGTAGGTATACAGAAATCAAATCAAAATTCAAACGGAAATTCTACCACAATAGTAATGTACGTCAAAATAAAATACAAAATTAAAATGTTTATCACACGAAGAAAATATTACTTTGAAATATTAACATAATTTTCCAAAATATAATCAAAGAAAAATTTAAAACAAAATTTAATTATTGTTCATTAAAAATTATTCAGCATCATTATCATTAAATTATAACTAACATAAAAACATAATTAAAAAACAATTTCTTTTATGACTAGTCTCCCGTACAGATGGAGTGCATGAATGGGTGAATTAAATTAAAGCGACTACTTACTTAATAATATGTAATTCTAGGAGATGATGAGAATGAGATTGCTCAGTAAAGAGATCTAAATAATGCTTACGAGTTACAGAACGAGCTAATTGAACTTCAACATTCAATAACGATGCCTTAATGTCAAAAGTTTTAAATACTAATGGAATGAGGGCTTTGTACGTCAGGAATTATCTGGGGGGGACCTCCCGGGGCGGGGGACTTCTGTATTTGGCTTTGATATGCAAGAAAGGTTTTTTGGGGGAGTTGTCCTCGGCGATGGTGGCCTCCAGCGACATCCTGATGCTCTCCTCTATGGCCGCCTGCGTCATCGCCCCGCTCACGGTCACCGACGAGCTCTTATTTATCGGTTTAAACTCGACAGGAGTCGCGAGGCTCATACTCCTGGTTTTCTTTGCGTAACCGTTTGTCCCGTTGAATATTTTCTTCGGCTCGTTGACGGGTGTGGACGCGAGACTTTGGCTGCGTGTTTTGCGAGTTGCCGAAACGGTCTCAGTGGGAGTGGCGGCCGCGCTGACACTCCTGTTCTTCTTCGCCTGGTTCAGCCTGTCGGTGCCGCAGAAACTCTTTTTGTCCTCCTTCTGTACGTGCGCCAAACTCATGCTCCTAGACTTCTTAGGCGCGTTCACCAGTGCGGTGGAGGTGAGCGACTTTCTATATTCTACTGGTGGTGTTCTGACCGATCTACCGGTCGGCGTGTTCGGGGTGCTAAAGCTGGAGGGTGCCGATTGCTTCCTAGTGCGCGGTGCCGGGGACTTCGGCTGGCGGCCGTCCACCGAGTCGGCCCGCAGCGGCAGAGTCAGCGCGGACCTTTGACTCCTAACGGTCGGCTTGTTAGGCGTGGAGGTCCTCCTCCCGTCGTGAACGGGAGAACTCTTCCCGCTGCTGGCCTTGCTCGACGCGCGAGTGTTGCGGCCGCTCTTCTCTACGGGTGATACCTTGCCGCTAATGGAGGAAGCTTTGCTGTCTACGGGTGATACGGTGCCGGAGATGGACGGCTCCTTGCTGGTGAGGGAGGCCTTGCTGCTGGCGGGGGAGACGGTGGGCGGCTTGGGGATGGGCGAGAGCGGGGCGGGGTAGGAGACGGCGAGTGCGGGGGCGGTGTCGGACAGCGGCACGGGCAGCACGCTGGCGCGGCGGCCCTGCGTCACCAGCCGCACCTGGCAGGGCTCGTGCCGCGACAGGAAGTGCTCCAGCGTGTCCCAGCCGCCGCCCACGCGGACCATCATGTGCCGACCCTTCAGCAACTGCAATTTTCAGATACTCGTGATAGGTACGGAAACGGTTTTTTTAAAGAGTCTAAAAGACTATAAATATTTTTTAAATGTTATAACCCAGCGAGCGAATCTAGTGGTAGCTAATTTTATAGGCTTTTTTTTTAAGAATGCTTGTTGTGCTTACAGCAATGCCAAGACGCACAACAAGCTAATAAGGTACAGTGGCTTATATTTAGGAACTTAAAAATCTAATGCAGTAGTTTTGTAGTTATTAGGATAGTAAGCAACTAAATTATTGGTCTATCTAGTCCACCTTTAAGATACCGATACCAAATTAATAGGAGTCCTAATACCGTTTGGTACTGATGTTCAACGTTATTATAATGTTCTAGTTACCCTGATGAACACGTTTCTCCCGGCGATGTTGTAGCGCCCCTCCCCGACCTTCTTGACTTTCAGCAGCTTGGAGCACTTGCCCGAGCTGCAGCTGCAACCACGCTCCATCAGACGGGTCACCAGTTGCACCTGGATCCAGACCGTTAAATAAGAGTAGGTACCTACTGGATAAATGAAAGGGGAAAACCAAACTACCAAACCAGACCTAAAGACTTGTTTTATAGGTGCACATGTTCTTGGAATGATTTTTATGGCCGCTCACACAGCCTCATGAAACAGCTAGGATTATACTACTCTTCATAACAAAGATGTTGAAAAGAGAACCGCAATATTCTTATTTATTTCATAATTTTGAAGCGTGGTACATTGGCCAAAGTTTACAACATACCTTGCAAATACTACTGAGGTTTAAAATAATGATAGTTGCGAGTCTCAAAATTTAGGTAACAATAAGGAAACAATAATATTTTTTTAATGAAGAATATAGTTTAGTACTTACGTGGCTACTAAATAAATTATTAGAATGGGGGATATAGGTACTATTATAACTAAATCCTAGTGGAACTGAGTACACAGGAGGCAAAGCGTAACTACATACCCTCTTGTCCAGTTCATTAGTGGGTTTTAGCGGTACGTCGGAGTCGGTACTGGCCACGGTTTCCTCAGACTTGGTGCTCTCAGCATCCACGTTGTCTGGCACTGACTGTAGGGCTGTGGGAGACATGATAAATATTGGTAAGAAATCAATTTACATGGTGTTTTTAATCATTGGATTTTAAACTTACTGTCATTAGGATCATTTGGATCTGGTGTTGTGGTTGGCACTGCTGTAGACCTTAAAACAAAATACATACAAATTAGAAAAAAAAAACAAAATATTTTCTAATTACTTTTTGCAAGCATTACAAGTCTACTTTGCCTTGCGTGATTGCCAGGATGAACCAGGTATCATCGTTACTTACTTGTCAACTTCGGGCATAGGCGAGATTTCCCGGAACTGCCACGCGGCGCCCGACATGGCGGAGTCCAACCCCGAGTCCCGCTCCTCCATCGCGATCTCCTTCTCCAGCTGCACCAGCCCTGGTGGCTCCACATTGAATTTGGTCGCCAGCCTGGCCACCTCCAGCAGGCACAGGATGACTTGGCGAGGTTGATTGTGCAACACTGAAGATTTGATTAACTGAATAAGTACAATACCAAAATAAGATGCCCTTTGACACCGGTCTGGTTTGTCGTATAATTATGTCCCTCTCTATTGGCTAGCAAATCGGTTAAACTGAATACTTGTCACGGACTATAGCTACCAGGATCGTGTATCCTCACGAAAAGCAACCATATGAATATAAGATTATCGTAGACCAAACTCCTGGGAAGGAAATATCGAACTTTGATACACGTGGTAATGTACTAGGGTAGCATAACTTACCAAGGTCATCACTCTCAAATAGCAGGTTCTCATGAACGCCCAACTCTCGGCAAAAGGTGATGAAGTTCTCTGTGTTGTCGCGTGAGAAAAAGCTGCGACGAGCGGCACGCTGCCAGCAGCGGCCGCGGATTTGTGGCACCGGCTGTAAACATAAATTATAATATTAGACCTTATTTTAGCACAGGCAGCTCTCAGTTTTCTGTGCAATAGGCACAGTAACTAACTTCATTGGTTCTATACACTTTGGTGAAAACCATGCACGCTCAAAATTTCAAATTTGAATATTCAAAAAAGGATCTCGTCTTATCGTGTCACCCAGCACCACCGCCAAATTCCAACAGACCAGAAAAAAAAATACATTGAACTGTGATCACATAAGAATCTTTGCATGACACCGAATATTGTGTTTGTGTTCTGTTTGTAAATTACATACTGACGATCGATGCTTTCAAACACAAAATGTTAAAGATTAACGTCAAGGTATACTGTGACATAAAATGCAAGTGTTTATAATGTGTGAGACAGTTTATTTCTAGTGTTGTTAACCAGTTTATGCAACCAGTAAATATGAAGGTATCAAATCACAATAGTGGTAGCCCTCACCCCGACTATGAGTCCCTGGTCGAGCGCCTCCCGGGCGCGGTCGTGTATGACGGCGGCCAGCTGGCACAGCTCCGCGCCGTTGTCCAGCACGTCCAGGAAGTTCTCCCCGTTCAGGTAAGTGATGCCTGCGGACAAATAGGCACATTCTATTTTAACAAAATAAATTTGGTTTGTAATTCTCCTTAGCAGTGATAGCCGATTGGTTAAGCACGCGTCTTGCGGGCTACCAGGTCTCGGGTTCAAACCCCGGCTCGAACCTCTGGATTTTTCGAAATCTATGTGCGAATCATAATTTCTATATGATTATCACTTGCTTACGGTGAAGGAAAACATCGTGAGGAAACCTGCACGTCTTAGAAGATTTAACCAATTTTCGAAAGACATGTGAAATCCGCCAACCCGCACTGAGCCAGCGTGGTGGATTATGGCCTGAATCCCCCTCGTGTTGAGGGGAGGCCCGTGCCCAGGAGTGGGACGTCAAAAGGGCTAAAATTATTATTATTTTAATTCTCCTTAAAGACCACATAATCTGGTTATGAGGGTGACGAGGACAGCTATGCCAAGAAGCGGGAAGCTATCCGTGCATCTGATTTCTGTGTGTCTCTTTGAGGAGTTGCTACCCATATATCGCGCGCATCACGATATATATCACAGCCACATTGACAGTATTGCGAGAAAAATCTGGATCGCGATAAGGATTTCTTATGTCGTAATTGAAATAAGAATTCTTACACAGTAAATTAAAAGCCCAGTTAATACAATATTCTGAAGTGGTTGCCGTCCAATCTCGGTAAAGTTTAGCTTTACAAGAAACTTAATTTCAACTTAGTCATAACTGAATAATAAGTGTACGAGTACCTACTATTAAGACTTCAGTGACAAGCAATTTATCCTATAACAAGATAATTTACCGCTATACTGTTCAGATGCCTAATGTTAAAGCAATGAGTATTGTGCAAGCACTAAGTTGTGGTGATCATAAAGTACAGGATTTATAGCTATGTCGGCGGAGTAGTGCATGTATGCAGCCGCTATAGAATTCGTTAAAAGAATTTGTTATTGCAAAGAGAACGACTCCCACGGCTGAATACTGAATGGCTAGTTACTCATAATATTTAAGTTCCACTTAGGCGTTTAGGATTCGTTATTTGTATTATTTTGTATAGCACGTCATAATTAAGGGGGTCTTTAATTTAATTCCATCAGTATGTTGCCAAAATCTGAAGAATATTTAATAATAAAAGGTATTATAAGAAATTCGTCAAGAAAGCACATCTTGAAACTTTATTTCCAGTAGAAGACCGCATACAAATGCTTTTATTAAACAAATAAGGACTGGGACTAGACTAGAGGAAAGAGTTAAACATGTGGTATACGAAGAGAGTGCTGTAACGGACTCAGTAGCCCGTTAGACGACTGATTATTGACTGACCACCATTCCGCGTTTCAAAGTAAGCAAGTGGGATCCGTGAAGCATGAATTAGGGTGCCCATAGGTAGGTGTTATGGCAGCAGCCTACATAAACTCTATTGAAATAGCCGCAAGTGCCACTCCAGCAATGTAATGACTACCTAATCTGGACCGTACTTTCACAAGAGACGGACCCAGGCATCGCAGTGGATCGCGTTCCCATGACCCCGAGCCCGCTCACGGCGACTAACCGCCCCGCCTTTATGATAACTTGGTACCTTAGGGCTTATTAATCCGAGACCTTTGAGCCTTTGGCGCTGCCTGCGATATTGTATCGGCGGTATTGTACTTATCGAGACAATACTTTTAATTTAATATTTCACTACCAATTATGATTTTTGTTAAAATAAATTATTTACACGTACTCGTACGCAGCGGTGCGTACCAGTTATGAATTATTTATTGATTCATATGAAACGCAGTTTATCTCATTCCTCCAGAGTAGTTCTTTTTCTAAATGATTTAGCAAATTAAAAATGCCTATCTATGAGTACATAGGTAGTAGTAAAGTAGGTCAGGATTGCAATACGCGACTCGACGCCTGACAGACGGAAAATCTGCTACAATCCCATTAGGAGCTCCGCCACGAGCCGACAGCGCGGCGCGGCGTGCGGACCTATTACCGTATTCGATATGTTTAGCTATCAGCCGTTCCATCTCCGTTCGTAATTTATCCACGATTTTCCCACACTACTCGACCGAATCAAAATATTACTTAAAAGTGTTTAATAAACATGTATCGCTAATGAAATTTAAGAAATAATAAGCCCTATTCTTGCCAATGAAGTAGTTAGTATGTGCATATTGGCGTTGAAGGAATGCACTCCGAAGATCTAAACCGGCTATCAAAAGTATACACAAGAAATATGTATTGTATATAGGACATTCATAAAGGCGACTGGAACGAGTATGCAAACGACCACCCATGGGATCCGATTACTAGGGCCGCATAGTCTTGAGGAGATAGCAAAAAATAAGCTCAGAATGCACGTGTGACGTCACGAGGAAAGGTCAACATGAGTCACGCCACACCCTATCTGGAGTGCTTAGTTATGGAACATGCATGAGATAAAACTAGATAGTTTGATAATAGACAGAGATAAGTTCAGGCGAACCTTCAAGTTGTCCAGATATCATTAATCCTGCCTATTCTGTTAGTATCGATCTATTGCACTAACAATGGAGTGTATTATGTTCATGAGAGTGCACTAAGAATATTGCAGTATCTCGGATCTCAATATCGAATAACTATTTATGTCTTTGTTTCGGAGATATATTTTTGACCACCTACACACCGTAAACTACACACTACAAAAGCTATTTATTTAAACTTAAGCCCTAATCACTGATACCAGGGTACTCCCAGGTACCGGTCATCATAATGCAAAGGAGGTTTCGGTTCATGCAAATTGTAATTAAAATCAACAATATAATGTGTATGATTTTATGATATCTTATAGGTACCTATATAAATAAAATATAATATCCTTGCAGCACCCCTAGCCAAGTGGCCTCGTCTACAAGCGTTTCTACAAAACGCTACGCTTAAATGTATGGAAATGACATTACAAGACGATAAGTAGATCACGTGACTTCTGTCATGTCCATACATGAAGCGTAGCGATTTGTAGAATAGAAACGAATGTAGACGAAGCCACTTGGCTAGAGGGGCAGGTTAGAATTCAGAGAGGAAGATTTATGCACCTCGAAATATTCAAAGATCCAGCTTTTAGTTGTTAACTTTATCACTGGTAAATAAATACACACATTTCAAAGGATTTTATATGTACTACTTCGGTATATAAAACACGTAATCTCCTCTGGGCAAGCGTTAATTTAAATTAACTCCGAAGATTTTAAACTTTGAAATGGTCTCAGTGGCGACAATTTATTAGGCATGCTGCATTTGGCCCTAATTATTTTTTGCATTCCATTAAAAGTTTATTTAAAGGTACCCAGTGGAATGGTGTTATGGAACCGGCAAGTGCAACGACTGCCGCCAACGGGACCTCGATTCTGACGCAATTTATGAACTTCTCATACAATGGATTTTTAGGCATGTGATGATGGGACTCCCGTTAATCAATTTTTCATGTTCATTCAATGCAAGAAATTAACTAGCTGGAAGCCGTTTAGGACATCTCTAGTATGGCAAATAGTACAAAGTTACGGTAACCAATACTCATAATAGTACAGATCCTTCGCGCAATGGAGTAGGCACCAGGCAATCATAAACATATGAGTGCCTACGTGGCAATCAGCTCCATCGAGCTGGATTGATTGACAATGCCCATGTCACAACAGTACCGCACTGTCGTCACGTGTCGTCGACCCCGCCGCCATCCACCCGGGACGCGCCCAATCATGCATCACACTAATTACTATTTACTAATGACCACTCCACGTTACGCTATCATTCCTGCCCTACTTCGTGACGCTTTTTATGAAACATCATCATTCATGAGACCAGTGAAGCATAAATGTGAGGAGATGTGCGTAGCAATGCATCAATAGAGTGCGAACCAATAGAGTCGATGTTCCAATTGCGTAATAAAGATGATCATGGGACAAGTAATTGTGATGTCTCGTGCTTAGCATGTTGGTATCTGACAGGATAATTACTTTATTTCAGTTATTTATGCTGCTAGCTAGGGTGAAGCTTTTCCTAAAAGTGGTTTTTTTAAATTAGTACTGCATAGTTATCTACCGGTCACTGCCTAACATTTACTACAACCATATTACCTACTTCCTGTGTATAAGGACCCGGTGCTGTTCCAAAGACTGCAAAAATGTTTGGGAAAAGGCAATATATTTAATGAGCGAAGTTTTCTACACGTCGCCGTCTGGCCATTAGGCAGAAATCTAAGGAACTAAATTTGAATTAAAAGCACGGTGGTCCTCTTCTATTCTATTCGAGAAATCTGATTACAATTTATTATTGTCACTGGAATATGACTGTGACAGCTAGCGACAATCGTAAATCTGTTTAGGAGGCTTGCAATCCGCACGTGTCAGTCGTGTCTCGCGCGTCGTGCCTCGTAAATAGTGTTGCGTGGGTGGCAAGAACTCAACCTCTCGTAGTGCAAATTAGATATATGAGTAGATGTACCTGTATTTAAGTGATCTCCTTTTTTGGCGAAGGTCCCATCGTAACACTAACTTATAAATTCCTGGTACCTATATATTTATGGCATGAGATTTATAACTTGATGTGCCTGCCATAGCGACATGTCTGCATGCTCTACGCATTTTTAGTGGCCATAAGCGAACACATCGTTATATATTTACCTATATTATATATTTAAATTCTATTTAATTCAATGAAATTATTGTCTTTTAATTCTAACGCGGATAATCTCTTTTTATTATATTTTCAATTTATGTAAGCGTGGTTATCCGACGAGTAGTACACTCAAATATGTAAAACTTGCATGTAAGAATCAAACAAGTTTTACTTGCACCTTCAAGTTTTTTTTCAGACTCGTCATAATGCGACCAATCGGGTAGGCATTCTACTCGAGGCTTATGTGTCCCTGGTACATCAGTATCCACCAGCAAACAATATTGGAATAACCACAATTTGTCATGCAACTAATTATGCCTGTTTTGTAATGTTGTCCGTTAATTGGCCACCGCCCACGGTTCGCAACTCGTCGCTCGGCCGGATAGCCAGCCACGCACAAAAACACCGCGATCCTATATGGCAACGATGATACAATCGCATGCCGTACAAATTGTGCCTCTTTGTACCCATGCCTTGGCCATCCGTGATCCAAATTTTTAATACGAATTAATCTGGAGCAAAAAGTTGGATACAAAAAAGTTGTGAAGGACATCATCAGTAGCCATAGAATTCAAGTTTTATCTATTCTACAATAAATAAAATTTTGGTGCCTGTCACTGATATCAACCAAACTCATTTGTCATTCATAAATAAAAAATGGTTTTGTTTTAAACTTAGTAAGCAAGCGAACGTAAAGGCGCGAGAGTCGAAAACAATATAGAATCCGGTAAAATCCTACTAATATTATAAATATGAAAGTTTGTGAGTGTGGATGTATGTATGTATGTATGTTTGTTACTCGTTCACGCAAAAACTACTGAACGGATTTGGATGCAATTTGGAACACAGATAGTTTATAACCGGGATTAACATATAGGATACTTTTTATCCCGATAATCCAGAAATTTTTGTTACGTTAAATACTACGCGGACGAAGTCGGGGGGCACAGCTAGTAATGTATATTTAAAGGATTCTTGAACCAAATCCGGAAAAAATACTAGAATTCGCCAGTTTAGGTACATGGCAGTCGCAGGCGCAGGTCGGAGAAACTCGTAAAATCGCGATTTTCCACGGCGCTCGCATTCGTTTATATAACTCGTGTACATAACAATAGCACAACAAACCACGGGTTTGCTTATTTGCTGTTTAACAAAAAAGTGAAATTTGTAATACCTATTACTTAGAATCATATCCATAATATTAATTTCCTTGGAATGTAAAGCATAGAATGTTTACTCAGTCAGGCTTTTATTACATAGGTATCATTGCTGAACATACAACCTAAACATGCATTGGTGCTAATTATGTTGGTACGTCAACTAAACTTGCCTTAAAGCATCGCCGTCCTTTTTATAGTCGCAATACATGAACAAGATAGCGATATTTTCGGTTGTGACAAATTAGGTCTCTATAAATAATTAATTTAGCCCTTTTTACGTCCCATTTCTGGGCACGGGCCTCCACTCACTATGATTTAGGCCGTAATCCACCACGCAGGTACAGTGCGCGTTGGCGGATTTCACATGTCTATCGAAAATTGTTTAGATTTTCTGACAGATGCAGGTTTCCGCAAGAAGCGTGCTTTACCAATGGGTTTTCAGTGCTTTTTTATATGTAGGCTAGGTCTATGTAGTCGTAATTATTAGCGAACAAAATGATAAACATTATTAATTTACTTACCGATAGTTTTGTTAATCCAATCAGCCAGGTCCTCCTGCAGAGGGAACAGCTGCCTCGCCTGCGAGTACAGTATCTTCTCTCTGTAGAAGTCCTCGTCCTCGGAGCTCGGCGTCTGCGCAGCCAGCGCGCAGTCCGCTCTCTCGTAGCTGCTGCTCATCTTCCTGTTCACCACGATATCCCCATGCCCAATATGCCTCTCTTCCTCCTCCTTCCCTCCTTCGAAGGAACTCCTGATGTACTCGAAGGCATTAGTCCTCTCGAAAGCATTAAAGATTCTGTCGAAGTTTCCGCTCAGCGGTCTGTCGAAGCTCTTGGGTTCCACGGACCCTGGGGAGGTGACGGGGCCCCAGGACGTGCGGCTGCCGATGGCAGTGGGGCCGCAGCGGTAGTACGCCATGGTGTAGGCTGCAACCCTGGAACAAGAGATGAAATTGATGAGGAATTTTAATGAAACCCTATTTATACATTATACAGCATTGTTTAACCAAGGGACATTTTAGTGCACGTTCGATCACGGTTGCGCCAGAGTATAAACAATAAGGTTTAAATAAAAAAGGGAAGGGATTGGATATGTATTCTAAATAACAGACTTCTGACAATAATTAAGACAGTGTATGTTATAAAAAAAGAGATCTTTAGTATGAATGTGTTTCCTTAAAATTACCTAAACAAATTGCATGTCCATGTTAATTTTCTATCAGTATTGAGAGAAACGATCTCACCGACTCACGACATCAAGAAGAGTAGATTATGGTTTACATACCGTTGTCTATATAAATTAATCATTATGACAGCATATACCTACAGTATCCGTTAATTGTCGGAGTTCCTCAAAAAATATTGAATAATAAGTTTTTTTTGCGACAGATGACATCATTGCACATAACGAGTGTCTTAATTGTGTTGTTCTACATGAACGGCCTTCCAGACGTAAACCAATAACACCAAATGGACTCAGTTTAGGAAAGCAATTTCCTGCACGACGCTCATTTGCATGGCTGACGAGGGCCTTAAAACTAATGATGAGCCGAAGGTTACCCTGACAGTCGGCGATTAAGACACAAAGACGAGAAATCTGACGGAAAAATATTAACTGACAAGCGTTGATTTGCTGACAGACAGGTGTTGTTCCATGATTACAGCGAACTTTGTTTTGATTGGTTGCGCCCACATTCTGTGGCAGGATTATTAATATTTGTACACATTGACTACGATTCTGAGATGGAAAATTTAATGAGCTGAAATCAAAGGCTGTCGCCGGCGGCGGGTGATCTCTCTTCGGAGATTCTAATTATTACCGTAGTGCCCTATATCGCGTTCCCTGACAACCCTTATTTGGATGATCCTATCCTATAATTTATTTAATAACATTGGTGCTAATTCTGTTGTAAACAAACAAAGCTTCACTAAACTAAATGTATTACCGCCCTTCAGTATATGGCCAGGACGTTGAGTATTGTAGAGCGATGTAGTATAACAAGAGACCGGGATTAAATCAATTTCTCCGTAGTTGCCATTGGAAGCTGCGTCTCGGTACTCTACATACCGGGCGACCTTCGCAGTCTCCATGGAAACAGCATTTTTCATTTTACAACTTACGACTCGTTTATCGTTACTGAACGTTGTGCCTTTCTCAGCGAAATACCAGGAGTACAGCCAGCGGCTAGATCACACGGACTACCATATATGTAGCGCTCGTGACATGATGCTTGAAAGCTGTGTTCAGACTTACATCTTTGTATAGTTGAAATAGGCATTGCAACGGTTTCATTGTTAAATTCATCGCTTGATCCGTTACTAACGACTTCCTTTTGTTTCTGTTAGCTGTTATTTTTTTAAGGGTAATCATGTGGGTACCTAGTTTATGGAATATTGGTTCGTCTTCAGTTTCTTTTCTTATTTTAAACAAAACCTTATCATAAGTCAATAAGTTTTTTTTGGTATAATATACCTAGAGACTTTTCTTGAAGTTTACTAAAACCCTTGATACTAATTTGAAACTACTTTAATTATACCACTACTGTCACAGGCCGATTACCAGAGCCCCGTTAATATTTCACATTATGTTACAACAAGTTTCAAGAACGCATGTATTTGCGACAGTAAAGACATTAATGGATATTGATAAAGAATTCCTCAGACATTTAGAAAGGAAAGGGCATGCCAGCAGTATGACATAGATTCCAATCATCGTTCAAAGTTGAGTATACTATATTATTGTGTAATGCAGCTGTAAGAACGAATGAAATAGGGTGACTAATCAATCTAAGGTTTTGTTGCCACAATATCTTGATGGCTCAGTTCTGGCGAGTATTTAATGGCATTAGTCTGTATGGCATTGCTGAAGTCAAGTACCTAATCTAAAAAGTTTATTAGGAATATGTTTATTACTCAAACAAGTCTCTTAACGTCTCTTTTATTCCCCCTTTTGCTGGTTCCTTTAACAATGGCCCTTCAAAAAGTACCTAATACTTCATCAAACGTAACGTATGTATAAAGACGAGCCCTTACAAGCGGGTGTGGGTGGCGCGGTCGGTCCGGCGTGATTGTGCGCGGGCGCACGACCCGCCCCGCGTGACCCGCGCGCCGCACGCGGGATTTCAAACACGAACCGCCGTGACGAGGACAATATCACCACTAGTATGGGAGGCTTTTGTTAAGACGATTAGTAAAATTCATGACAGGATTATAACCTTTCTGGAAATGGACCTACATTAAAAAAAGGTATTCAAAAAATATAGTAAGGCCATAACAAATTACCGCTCAAAGCTGGTTTTCTCACGATCCAAACTGATAGTTTAAAAAGTAAAAGGCGAATTCTAAAGTTAATTTTTTGTTTGACGCAGGGGGAATACAACCAAAATCACTCAGACAACCATGAATGTAGTATCAAAACAAAAAGTCAAGTAATCTATTTAAGAATGACATAGTTCACGACCGTTTTCCACAAAACACGAATTATTTTCCGGCTGTACTCAATTTATAGAGACAGTGCCCGCCGGGACCAGCCGGCACCGCTCCCCGGTCGCTAAAATAACACGAAACACTATAAAAATCGATTTATTATCCAATTGGGACGATATTCTGCATGACATTACTGTGCCTCCTTTCACAGGAATTTGAATCCTCCTGAGCGATCCTAAAGTATAATTTCCGATGATTCCTTTCTGATGGAAGATAGCACGCGAGACTGCAGGTTGCGGTATTTTTTTAAAAAATATGGTATAAAAGTTTGGTGAGAGCAGTCTGACGATATTGTTTTTTTAACATGAAAGTAAAACTCATGGCTTTCATACTTTAACGATCATCCTAGCTTTCAAAACAGTGGTAGCCAAATGCGTGGAAAACACTACCCTGTGCTTACATTTTTGTTAAACTTAACATTCATCGCGAAATAAATTTGGAATCGGCAAAACATGTTACGTGCGTAAATGATCATTCAATTTCCTTGACTTGTTTAATGCATTAAATTGAATTCCTTAAACGCTTTCTATCTGTTGATTGTAAACGTGAACTGGCTTTTGGTCACGCGATGTGCGAGCCGTACCTCACTTCTATTGCTTGAAAGATATATTTGTATTGGACATTCGTAACTGCGAACTGAACCATTCCTGCGGTTGTCTCTCACCTTTATAACTATTATTATTTATTTATTTTGTAACAAAAAGCTTTCTAAGGGTTGCAGCCAACACTAATAATTGTATTCAGACTGTGCTATTTGTATCTATATAATATATCAATACCTTATTTATTACTATATGAAACCATCTTTGCTAAAATACTGAATAATCGAGGCAATGGTTCTAAAGTTTGCGAATTATTTATTTCATTTTTCGTCAAGACTTTGCTCACTTAATACTTGATTCAAAGTTAAATACGTAGTTGTTTCCAATCAGGTACTTCCATAGAAGAGCAATTGCAACACGATCATAAACCTTGGTACAGTTCAACGCAGTAGCAGTGCACATCAGCGAGCAGCATATAGTAGCCAGCGTCGATGCGTGGTACTGCCTTCGCGTATGATCTTACTAATGTAGGATGATAGTTTGCGGTCACCAGATAAGTGGGAAATAGTGGATTGTCCATCAGGTTTAGATTTTAACAATTAATTAATTGTCTAAATGACGACTAATTTATCACTAATTTCAATAACGATGACCTGGACCTGGACATACTGAAAGGACCTTTTTACAGTGAAACATTTACCAATCGAAAACTTTAAGCTTTCATATTCAATTAACTAAACCAATATACTATACATATATAAAATTCTCGTGTCACAATGTGTTACCTCGTGTTACCATACTCCTCCGAAACGGCTCGACCGATTTTCATGAAACTTTGTGTGCATATAGGGTAGGTCTGAGAATCGGCTACTATCTATTTTTCATACCCCTAAAAGTCGGGACAACGTCTATGGGGTCAGCTAGTAATATATAAAAGATTTCCGCCTGTTTCAAGTTCAATTATAAATTATAAATATGTCGTCTCGTAATCTTCATAACACCTGGCAACAATAAGCAATAGGTCAAGTTGAGCGACCGGCGGCGGGCGGCGGCGGCGGCGGCGCGCAACTCACGAGAAAATCGTCCGTTTACGCAAATTACACGCGACGCGCGCCGAAGGTCCCGCCGCTTGACTTCTTTTCACTGAGAAGAGACTGTTCGTTCCTGGCTTTAACACCGCGGTCTTGAACCTATTGTATGGTCATTTGTATTTGTTAACAATTTCGTGACCTACTTTTTTGTATGACTCAGAATTCTAGTGTTTCATTTGTCTGTGTAAAATGTGCTGCATGACTTGTGAACTTATTATCTCAATTCTTCCTATTACACCGAAGGAAGATCAGTTTATCTACCAAGAGTGATACATTATCCTAATATGCTTATTGTTGACACTCAAGTGACTCTTTCCTTCGTCCGAGTGCGCAGTGGCACCGGCCAGTGCGTTGCTCCCGACGGCCAACTCCTTAATTGGATAATCACATTCGCTAGTCCCCAGTGCACCGCACGCTACTATTGCCACTCGCGAATACTTCACATACTGTAGAGATTGCTTCATAAAACACCAGCTAATTGAGATTGGAATTCTTGCAATTGATCTCAGTGGTTAGAACTTTGGGTGATTCAAATTTTCTTTTATTTTACAGATTTTTGGTGGTGTTCCTTGGTTGTGTAGCAAAATGATATATCCTGTTTGATACATCTTCATTTGCTCATATTAAGTACTCTTTCTAGGGTCAAACATACCTACGCAGATATTTAGTTTTGAGAAATGGAGCCTCAGCGAGTATTATTTTCTTTTTCGTTTTACTCATTTTATATTGATACGTTTTGAGTCGTATAGTTATCATTATACTGGATTGTAATTGATTCTGGATCTGAGTGCATTAGTAGGGCCTAGATTCTCCGAATACCAACGGTATCGCGTTTCCATGACTGGAGTCCACATTGTAAAGGCAATCTGCGACATGCACCTTACTTTATTTCTAATTGCGATAATTGTAGGATGAAGTACCAGTACGTTGTCGCTTCTTACACATGAGTGAGAGCTCTAAAATAACTAGATAAATCATTTTAACGGATTAAAAAAAGCAAAAACAAAATCGGATGTAGGCAACGAGATGGCCTATTTTATATTTCCTTTCTTTATCTATATTTTATAATGATTAAAGACAACTTATTCTTACCTTATCCATCTTTACATTTGCTTGCCTGCCGCATACAGAAATAACAGTAGTTAAGTGAGTTCTATGTCCAACAATTATTTGTCGATTGTAAGCTCTCGGTGCATCCGACGGGATCAGCACAAGTACCGTTGAGTGCAATATCCAAGATCTCTTGGCATTAATCGACTGCAATGGACAGCGTCCTGGATGTGTTCCCGGGTCGATGACGCGTTGGTGATGCATCCGTCGGTATGTGACTAGTCTATACCTATATCGAGCGTTTGTTCTGGTCTGTCTACCTAAAAGTCTGAAAATTCCGACATCATAAGTCACCTGTAGATTCGTTGATTCTCGGGAGCCAGACGATGGTATTTGTTAGTACTAATTAAAGCAGTACCTGGCCAGTCTACCCTGATTTCGCTAACCAGCTTTATCCCAGTAAAACTTGGAAAAATTTGTTAAGTAAAAAGTTTTATTAATTAATTACTTTTAGGGTTTTAGTTTTAGGGTTGGCATAGTTACTGCTTCAAAATACTAGGACATCATAAGGTTCTAGGTGTCTCATGAAAAACGTGAGAATATGCAAATGACATTTCCCAATCGTATCGATGTCGCGGCGACCGCATCCCCGGTTACAGCGGTCGGCTCGGTGCCGCACCGGTATCTAGGCGACGCTACCGCAAGACACATATACTCGCTTTCGTCGGCGCAGTCTGTTCAACTTGCGGTATAGATGACGAGCGATTGTTCTCATGTATGATGAAGTTGTATATACGAGTATTTGCTTGTGTCACCGATCAACCTAATAATTTATTTATTGGACCAAAAACTGTATGTCTATTACTTTTTTATGCGCCAAATCGATTTTATGAGCTCTTATAATGCGATTATCAGAGTTTTATTTTTATAAACAGATACGCCTCAAAAATCGGTAACTATGCGTGTACCAAAGATTTTTTATTAATAAGAGGTGTAATATATCATGTTGATATTCGTCAGTTTGATTTAACCTTGTGTTTAACATTTACCGATACACCTATTTATATGTTAATGAAATGCAGTACTTATTTTCAAAACATTTCAAGCAGTGATAGCCGATAGGTTAAGCACGCGTCTTGCGGGCACCAGGTCTTGGGTTCAAACCCCGGCTCGCTCATCTGGATTTTTGGAAATTTATGTGCGAATCATAATTTCTATAATATGATTATCACTTGCTTACGGTGAAGGAAAGCATCGTAAGGAAACCAGCATGTCTTAGAAGATCTAACCAATTTTCGAAAGACATGTAAAATCCGCCAACCCGCACCAGGGGCAGCGTGGGTGGATTATGGCCTGAATCCCCCTCGTGTTGAGGGGAGGCCAGTGCCCAGGAGTGGGATGTCATAAGCGCTAAATTATTATTATTATTTTCAAAACTGTTTCATTGAAATGCATTATTTTGATCGATAGTTCTAATAATCAAGGCTTTAAACTGAAAAATTCCTGAACATAATCTTCACTAATTTAGTTCAACATTTAATAAGTATTGATTTAATCCCCACAGACCACCGCTACAGGGTCTCATTGTCAATATCAATTGACGCCGCTTTAACAAACAGTCTAATTCCGTTGTCACAATACGCTCTACGCCTACCTCAAACTCTACTAAAAATAGGAGAAAAAAGTAACTTTCTGGTTACCATCGCTTCGCGGTTCTTCATAAAATGTTTTATAATAGACTTTATGTCTTACAGAATAAGGACGGTGAAGTTTGTGGGTTTATTAACTTTGTTGTTGTTATAATAGGGCAGTGAAGTGGTTTGTGTGGTTCCAGTTATAAGCTGTACGAGATTGTGTATTTGTTCATTTAAGACTCAACATATTTTTTATTCATGCAAAAATATCCCAAAATAACAAGCGGGATCTCCATGATTTTGATGGGTGTTGTAAATGTGAAACAATTCGACTCTACCTATTTTCTAAGGACGCACATATCTTGCTGAAATGTTGTCCTAGTCTTGTATTACAGATGAATAGAGGAGAGATGCTTTTGTTTTTCTTTTATGCAAACTAGCGTACACCCCGTCTGATGCATTTACAAAACACAAAGATTGTTGTTAGTGTAAATATCACCGACTCTGCTGACATTTGTAAAGTAATCAACTTTAGAAGTTCGTTTTGTTAAAATATGCAACTATTTAACACTATTCGTAAAACCACTTCAACCAAAATACCTAGTTACTTACAAAATGTTATTAAAATTCACTTCATTGTATTTTAAAATTATTCGCATTCGCGAGTAATTCGACATAGGATAACCTTTGAAGCAATAAAACGATGTGCAAACGGATTATGAAAACAAACATGTTTAAAATAGTTATCCAATGAAAATGAATAGGCAAGAATAACTAAGGATCAAAATGCCTTCTTGGTTCTTTAAATAATTCGAATATTTCATGATCTCGTAATACAAAATACATAGAGTTTTCTACCTCATTCCAAGGGCTTAATTAATAGGCAATAATGTACTTACAAATCGGCTATATTTTTGCGTAAGTAGGTCGAACTATATCACACGCTCTAACTTATAACTTTACACCACACTCAAGGGCTGGCAGCGGAAGCCCTGCGCCCGCGCGCGCCCCGCGGGCCGCTGCTCTGTTCATTGACGGATCGAGAGCCCATCAATGGCGCAACGCTATACTGCGGCGCGTACGCACCTTGGTGAGCGATTTTAGCACCGAGTCGTTAGCGTTGTAGCGCGACGTGGAACGATCAACAATCATTGGGAGCGTGGAGAGTGTGTAATACCGGGACGTACCATTTGTGATGGTGTTGATACAATAACATATTATACATATTATAGTGTTTTTCAATCTATCGAAAAAATAATTTGTAGGAATCGTATTATTATCAGCAATAAGCATATTTATTACAACCGAATAAAACACTATGTAAATATTACGAAATTGTAGTTACGTGTTGGATACTTTATTATAATTGAAAATACCTTCACAAACAATGTAACAGGAAGTAATGGATAACCACATTATGTACAACTGGCTTAGCCCGCGGCTTCGTCCGCGTGGAATTTAACTTAACAAAAAAGCCCGCTCCCGCGTTCTGAGCCCGCACGACAGGAGCCTTTTTTTTGTTTTTCTAAAATAAAAGTAGCCTAAGTTACTCCTTATAACATCAGCTATCTGCCAGTGAAAGTCCCGTCAAATCGGTCCAGCTGTTTCGGAGATTACCCGGAACAAACATACAGACAGACAGAAAGACAGACAAAAAAAATTAAATTGCGTTTTTGCTATAGGTGTCGTATGTACTTTGATATGGTGAAAAGGTGATATTTTGATATTACAAACAGACACTCCAATTTTATTTATTTGTATAGATTGAATTGTGGGATAACAGTTAAAGTGTTAAAGTAACAATTTCCATTTTGAGAAAACGCATTTACTACCAGGGTATCATAAACGCCTACAGTTGTACATGAACCTTTACGTGCGATCGTTTTGTGAAACTGCAGTGCATGCGAAACGTGTTTGAGAGTCAAATGGAACAATGTGGGTAATTTGTGAACATCTTTCCGAGGCAGGCACTCCTCAAAGCTTTGATGACTTAGTACTTAATACGCATGGAAAAATGATTGAATTGGAATGAATTGATCAATCAACGACAACCAATTAAAGGAATAAGTTTTATGTTCCTAAAAGCATTTTTCTATCGGCGAGTTATTTAAAGTGGCGCGTCGAAGGATTTATGTAAAAAAGAAGCACGTGTGTGGCCATACTCACGGATTTCCCATCACATCACTAGGCCACAACTTGCACACGCAACTAACAAAACGATTATGCTAGCTATCATGTCACTCCCAAACTTTTAACTCTTACAAATTTATATGATCCTAGTCTAGTCATCTGAAAATATATATTTGAATAGTAAGCCCTATTACTTTTTGAAATTTATAGAATTTGTTTGATTACAAGCAAATTCTTTCTGTTGTTACGTACGATGAACTTGCAGTTCGATGTTATTCGTTATGCAAATACGAGAACATTAATGAATTCGGATAGGTAAAAGGTATGCTTGAATGCTTGTGAATAATTAAAGCATGACTAGACCATTTTTTACAAAAAAGGAAACATGTTGCAGTGGAATCATCGTCATTATTTTAATAATCAAAAGAAGTCGGAAACAACTTGAAGAAATTACATAATAACTCTAAATTGAAAATTTAAAAACCCCCGATGCGACGACCTTTTCATCAAATGTATACAATAATCAACAGAAAATCTGTGTAAAAGTATGAGACATTATTTTGTTATGACATTAGAAAAGACAACGAATCTAAATATTGATGCCACGGAGGTTTAATTTCTAGTAAAATATTATCAATTATGATTCAATTTCATGTAATAACTCTGGTTGAGGTGGACGGGAGCAGCCCAGGGGAAGAATTTTCAATAACGCTAAAATTATTGTAAATTAGATTTGTTTTTTATATTTTTTCTCAATGGCGGAGCAGCGCCCTCTAGAATTATTATAACGTAATATTCCATGACCATTAACAAAACAAACAAAATTTAACGCATGCGCGTATCCATCATTTGACACGTGACTTATGGAACGTCTTTAGTTCATACACAAATCTCATATAAAAATTGATAAAATATACATTTTTTCCAGAATCAGGTAAACTTTTCATATTTATAATATTGTAAAAAGCCAGTTCAGACTATTACGATCATTTAAAAATATAATAAATCTGAATCCAATAAACTCAAATTTCGAATGGATTCGAGCCGTGGAAGTTGGTTTTGGCCGTGAATGTGGCTTTTTAACATACAAAAGAGCTGATGATCTTCAAACAGCTGAACCGACTTTCATTGAACATAGCTAAGAACACTCTCGATCAGAATACCTATCTAACAAAAGAAACACAATTGAAATCGGTTCATCAGCTTGAGCGCTACGTTGCCACAGACAGACACACAGATACACAGATACACATGTTAAACTTATAACACCCCTCTTTTTTCGTCGGGGGTTAAAAAGAACTTCAGTATATTTTAGAATATTAATAAAATACAACTAGGTGTCATTTATTTCAACTCTGAACGAAAGAAAAGTAATCTTCGATGTTGCGGCATTTGTCACCTAGCTATAGTACCCTGGTAACATGCTTATGCCTTATGCATGCTAACACCGGTAACCTATTGGCCTGATCGCCTAGTCAGTTCTATTGTCTTGCAATTTAATGGCGTTTTAATTCTGACCATGTGCTGTAAACCTAGTACGGGATATGAGATGCATGATAAATATCCGCATCCAATTAGGCATCAAAATGTTCTTTTGTTGTCTACTCTCTTATTCCTAAGGACATTAAACAAAAAAAAGACTATTCCATGCAATAACTAGTCAAACGCAATTCTAAAAAAGATTGAGCCTTATTAATAAATCGATCTCAAATCTGAGAACTCGCTATTGACGTATAGAGTACGCTTTTACATGCCATTTTTTTTTACTGGTGCGGCATAAGTATGACATTCCATGATGACTTTCAGACTGTAGATCGATTCATTAATACTGGCCTAGAAGTGTGGCGACCACGAGGAATGGAAGAAGGAAGGGCCTCTGTAGAGCAAGATAGTACGTTCTGAATTAAATTCATTGCCTAGAGCAGCATGTTTTATAGTAAACAAAGTTTATTTCGGTTGGTAACCATCCGATAACCTCCTGGAAGACACGTGTTCGTCCAGATGTCCAATGATGCACCATTTTTAGAAACAATTCGGGCATTCATCAACATTCGCTTTTTGTATGAATAATTAACAGATTGTGTCCGATTTTTTATTTTGCTGCCTATTTTTTGCTATCGGTCGTTGTTTTGATGAAGTATTCAACCTTGTGATCAATCAAGGCCGCATACCAGACCTAGTATGGAACCCGATACAAATAAAACCCTTCTAAAATGTATGCGCTCCTAGTCCAATCTAGATAAAATTATATCTAGATGAAGTCCTAGGATTCATTGTTATGCGTATAAATAAGCACGTCTTTTCTCCAAGTATTTTATCTACAGATAGAGTAATGCCGTTTTATTCTATTGATATGATCGCATTATTTCTAATGCAACAACAATAATGGATCAGTTAATACTTACAATAAACGATTTGCGATCCCTTTTGAAAAAAACGGTATTAGAACCTTCGAACCATTTCTGACCTCCTAGTACTCAAAAATATCCTTTAGGCAAACCTCGGCTGTAAGCTTATCAGTTATAATCTGATTCTAAAACAGCATTACAATATTGCACGCGTGACTGCAGCAAACACAATAGTTAATAACTAGCAGCTGACCTGTGCAGAACTAGAGCAGTGGTAATTGGTGAAGTATTTTAAGCTAATTGATGGATGGCTGTGAAGCGAGCTCGGAAGGGAGTTATTAACGCGACGAGTTTATTAGATGTTGATTGTTATTTTAGGTCAGATGAGGTCAGGTGATTGTTTTAATCGTTCAATGGTTTCCCAGACGAGGATCAATTACGCATGTCTTCCATTATTCATCGTTAATTGTTTGATTTTGAAGAAAACTTGACATATATTAGTTTTACAGTGACGATTTGGTATCTGTGTTGAACATTTTTATTGCAAATTAATAAAAATATTTGTTCATACCTTATCAATAAAGATCAACTTATGCATTAAATTAACTAATAAATGTGTACGAACGTAACCTAATGAAATCATTCGGTTGCTCTTGAACTATGGCGCCGATAAATTACAATTGGTCGCCGTCGCCGCACAAGGTAACGTAATAGATTATTTATCTATATTTCATCAATAGCGTGAATAAAGTCATAATCATGATTTAGAAGATATTATTTGAGCAAATCAAATGCAATTATTTCTTGTGTTAATGGGCTAATTACTTACGGTTAATTTTATTATGATACAATTACTTCGCCGAAATCCTCCGGAGATCGAGAGAGCTGCTTCAGTCTGAGTAAAGAAACTGCAATGCGAGGTCTAAAGACGCTACCTATAGGCTTACCATAACTCTTACTATGAATGGCTGGACCGTCCATAGGTTTTCGCGAGGGGGACTCTGCCGTATGTCCATCATTTATTTTAATATACCTTTATTATTTAAATAGGGTCATACGCGTAAAAGCTATAGATCAATGTAATGTTAGTTGCCTTCTTCACAGTTAACTGTTTAATTATGCTATAGATTTACATGACACTCCACGAGTCAGTCTGTTTAATGTTTAACAAGTAATTCAAATTTTAACTAGTTTCATTATTATAAATTAACCTTGTAACATTGGAGATAAATTGATATTATCCGACCAATGTAGATCTAGAAAATATCTATGTGGTGTAGCTTAGCGGTCATTCACACAGTTAACACGGGTCTGATAATTTCTATACATTATACTGTAACCTGATATCAAATAACATTATCTGTAAAAAAAATATAGAGAGAACGGTGTCGGTTTCTTCGTATGAATGACCGCTAGCTCAGCATTTCTTCTCATAACTGATTCGATTACTTTATAAAACAGACCACCTGAAATATTCATGCATATTGATGAAGGAAATACATAGTATCTGTATTGGTGCACGCAATAAAATAATATCAAAGAAGTTACATGCTTCTAATTCTGTTATATTGTTCTGTACAGGCATAATCTTGGTGAAAGTGTTGATTTGTTCATGGTCTCAGCTGGAAAGCACTCCACCGACACCTGGCATTAGCTGTCACTCTCCGCGTCTGCCTGCGAGGATGTTTTCTAATAGCGCGGTACGAACCAGGGCTGTCCAATCTTCTGAATGATCCTAGTTCTTCTGTCTACTTCGGGATTGTATATTTTTTCCTTTGCAAAGTATACGGTACTTTGCTGGATCTAAGACTCATTTATTGAAGACTCGCTAACACGATTACTACTTATATTCTCACATATACAGCCACTTCAATCCTTGGAACACAGATAAAGTCGACGCTGGCTTAAAACTGCCAAATCCCTGACACAGGATTTCTAGAATACCATCAGCATCAAGAAGAACTGTTTCCTAGCCTAGAATGAAATACCTACCAAGGACTTTGAAGTATTTTTTTCTTAAATTGCCAAGATAATATATTTCGGTTTTATCATCTTTCCATTTACAAGTGACATGGTCAGCCCTGCGCAAGATTCCATGCAGAATTGGAAACGACACATTTGGTGCGGAGAGCGGCGGATGGCGCATTTGACACGCCACACACCGAGTGTGATGGTAATTTACGAGCGCAATGAATACTGGAATATTATTGCGCGTTGTGTTTAGTCTAGCGGCTTGTTTTCATAGTCACATAACGTATAAAAACCTGGTAATTTACAAAGATCAACCGTAGGTACCTCTTTCTCTATATTTCTGATTTGTTCGACATAAAATGCTTCAATAATAAACTTAATAGGTACGTAATACGTAGACAAACCAAGATAAGAAACCAATCTTCGCTATGTAACTTTGACTACGCTGAATATAATATGTATGACGTATTAACTGATGACGGTATCGCGATAACTCACGTCCAGTGCCGTTAACGCGCGCTGGGCGGCGCGTGCGCACTCGGAGTCGTGAAAGTGCAGTATTGGCGGTAATAAAATTCGGCACTCGCGCCTGCGCGCTGCGGTCGAGGCGGAAAGCGGAACCGGCGGTTGCGTCACTGCATATCTGCTTAACTAGTAATAGGGCTGCATTAGCGATAATAACTACATTTAAAACAAAAATGTCTTATAAGGCTTTAAGATTGTTAGAATTATACTACTTATCGATGTTTACGCCTAAGAGTTCAAGATGTGGCCACTAGCTCAAGAGAGTGAGACTAAACACCATGATTGGTATCTCGTGTTTGCTTAGTTTAAGTAGGATACGGATAAATTTGCCGGAATTACAGACACTGCAAGTATAGACAGCCCTACGGAACCATAGGATGAGGTGTAATTGGGGAGTTGGTAGTAAGTGGGTCAGACACGTGTACCTGCAGCAAGTTAAGTGGAGGAGAGGCGGAATGCTCGCCGAAGCGTGGAGGTAAACAATCAAGATTCATGGGTTTTTTTAAATACTGTAATGGCATTTCAGGTATCACTTAATTGTATAATAGAGATGATTTGTTTTCATGGCATTTGGTTACTAAAGGAGATTTGTTGTAAGGACTATTGTGGTCATTTAGGTTTAATTAACAATATGTCTAGTGAACAATTTACATTCCAATTTGCTATATCCAATAGTGGTCTAAGATTAGGCGGTGAGATTGATGATGATAAAAGTCCAGTGGCGAACTACATGTTGATGGTATATATGATAGAAACCGAACACTTTATAGAAATGTGCTTTAATGATTAATGCTTTTGAAAATTTTAAGACCGGGTCAAAGTAGGTCATGGCCTCCAAATAACCTTTTGCCTTCCCTACAAACGTGCCGATCACACAACAACAATGCTGAATCATCTACCTTCATCTGAAACACAGCTCATCAAGCAGTGGCTATCGTTCTGATCAAAGGCCAAGTAATGACATAAGCGTCGTCAGAGCACGACCGATGACAGACATCCTCGACCGTGACGATTAGTTGTGAACTTGTGACGAAAGAGATTCGCCGTTAATGTCAGATGGATCGGTGATCAGTAGCGCTGGTCGAACGGAATAATTTAATTACGCCATTTTTACCCTTATGTGGTTGGTGGACATTGAAATTCAAATGAAATTAAACCTTAATTCTAATATCACACAAAGGGTTTTGGCCAACTAAATATATAGTCCCACCACATCCTCTTGTAAGGAGTATCGGGATCAGCTGTCTTCAGCAAGGCCACCAAACATGACTTCATTTTATCCAGAACTAATTTCAAATGTTTACATTTAATACGACTTGCATGTTTATTTGATCGATACCTTTAATTGATTTTGAGAAGACGATGAATATTACGCACAATAATGCCTCCAATTCTCGAGTGACGCACTATTCGAGCGCAATAACAGCCGCGAAGACATCTTTTAATTAGGCCACTAAAGTAATGCACCATCGTTGATTGGACTGATTAATATGGACGGGTATAATTATACCTTCACACAGACACTCCGTTATTTGCAGTATAAGCAGAAATAATCTATTGAACGTTGACACTCATTTGCAAAAGAAAGTATTAGAAAGTTTCTTGCATCATAAAGTTATAATAATAATAATAGATGTCATTATAACACTGGATTAAATATTGATATCGCCAAAATCGATTCCTATAAACAGTGCCACTATTAGACCGAAATAATAACTTGAGAGGTAAAGCTATCGAAAGTGAACGAAGCGGAACGTTTGCATCTAGGAACTAATCAAGCAAGTAGCGGTTCGCGATTACCGACACAAATTAATATTGGAAGTTGGTGATCAAATTTTCGCAATAACTTGCACGATGTTTATTAAATCAATACCAGATAATATTGAAATTAATGCAAAATGTATACGAAATAAGACTGATAAGTAAGTAATTCAAATAGGTACCTACTAAATACTTGATAGCTGCCAAAAGTTGACCAGCTTATGAAAAAGTCTAGTGATCGAATAACCTAAGTACCAGGGTGACAGAAAATACTAGGCTGTCTTATAAATAATTAAGTATGTATGGATGCGTACAAATTTGGGTCAATATTACGATTTACGTAACAACAGTTATTACTGCGGCAATTTTTGGCGCGCCGGCGCAACGCGGTAATCCTTCAGCGCCGCGGTGGACCGGTGTCTCTGTGCGCCAAACATGGCGCGGGCGCCCATTGCCGACCGCTGCGATAAGCGGATAAAAGCAACTAAGATTATGCGCACGCTATAAACAATGCTGTTTTATTTTAAGACAGCAGGCAACGTTTTGCCTCAGTCACATGAGTTCTCTTTAATATCAACGACATTTTCTGTGGGAAAGATATGCTAAAGAATTCGACTATGATGGCTTGCATGTGCAAGTAAATGATGACGTAGTAATTATGTATAACAAGCAAATTATGACGAAGTAATGATAACGTGACCACATCCACATTGATTTTTTGGATGACAAAATATTTGGCATCCATAAAAACAACATGAGGTTTGTCTGATATGTGCGCTCATAACTTAACCCTCGGCATTATTCAGGGCGCGCATAGAAAGCTGTCCAATACAATTTGAATATATTTATCTGTAAAGGGTTTAGATGGCGATGTCCAGTTAGCCACGGTTCGTAACCCGCGCCTCGCCGCCGCGACAGTTACGTAAGCGTCCTTTTTAAGACTTATTGTCACGAGTGCAGGGTTGACGGTCCTAAGCACAGATCATGAACATGATCATGATTCATTTCAAGTCATATAGCGATTTCAAAGTGTTTTAATTGATATGGAAGTGGGCAGCATTTATGCTAGGAAGGGGCACAAAATAACCCATTGTAAGTATATTAGTAAAAGGGTTATTAGAATCTGTTGTCACTAAAGAAGTAGAAATTATTACCAGAGCAAGAGAAGCGAGAGAGTGACTCAATTTTGGAAACAAAAACAACTTCGCTAAATTACTTACAGTTGTTAAAACGTCCATATCCACTACACAGAAACACGATAGTCGACAGCCTTTAATGAATGCATTCGTTCGTTGTAGCAAACAGTGTAAATTGTCTCATGAACCCATTTTCATAATGCATCTCGATTGAATAGGCAGTTTCCTGTTTATAATACCGTGTATTTGGGTTGAAATTATTAACAATTCTCATAATACGCATTCCTTTCATTCATCTTCCTATCGTTTTACCAATTTCAATTAAGAATTCCATTTAATTCAGTTACTAGCCAACCGGCAGTACCACCTCCGTAACTCAAATGTCAAATGGCAAATAAAAACGACAACTGGAAAATAAAAAAACAATCACGCTGTTTCTTACCTGCAGTGCGATAATACTTTTATAATGTCAAATCATACAGTGTTTAACAACCATGAACCTACTAACAACAGTGTCGATGTTTACACAAGATTATTATAACCTTGAACAACTAGGGTGCTTTAGTTTACAAAGACAGATACCGAATTCCTATCTTATTAGCAATTCCACATTGAATGACACAAAATAAGTATTTAACGATCATTAGAAAGTAAATACAATTATTAGATTAGCAAATTCAAATATTTGTCTAACTCTCTCAATCGAGTGGATCCACATTCTATAAATATTTACGAGTATCTGTCCAATCCTTTGATTTGCTTTGCAAATTGCTTGAACCGTATAAAATTGTATTTTAACATATAGGTGATTTAAATTTGACCCTAGCTTCACACAGCTCGATCTATGCGAAGGCTATGCGATCTATGCGAAGATATGTGATGCACGATTATCTCATTATATTTTCCCATAGCTCTATCTCTCTGAATGGGAAGTCAGATGATGCATAGAGCTTGTCTTTCACAATAAAAATATTTTGAGTTTGAGATTTAAGTTTCTTAGACCGTGCCCCATTATACTTATTTACCCCATTGCGTCACCAACAAGTTATCTTATTATCTTTCCACTAGAAGGGCTATCGGCGCGGGCGCCAGTGTCGGGCCCATTACTACCGGAACGTGTAATCGTACCTAAAAGCTCGCTGCAGAGATCGAAAAGTGATAACACGAGGGCCTTGAAGGGTTATGTTATGATATCATTTGGGTTAAAATGGTTGGCATTACGGATACAAATTACAATCAATCCTAATGTTGGTATGTTTAATAACATATTTGTGTAATTTAGACAAAAACAAAATATATGGTATACAGTATAAACCATACACACATAAACTGGATGGATTCGCACATAAGTGTCATAGATGCGGTGCACTGTTAATATTATTATCTATTGCCATACTGAAAAAGGTACTGTGTGTATAATAAAAAGGCTAATTGAAATTAAATTGCTGTGGAATATGCTTTAAACAATGAGAAAACTAATGTATTACTCACCAATTCCTCAATATCTCTGGATCATTCTACACACAACTTGGTGAACTGTAACAATCAAAAAAATATGATTAAAACTTGATCAATCGCACTATCCTTAACAATAACTGTTGGGTGGTAAGTTGAAGGTATACATCATTCTTTAGAAGTACACGAATCACAGAATTCTGATTCTAATACTCAGCCTTAAACTTAATTAACATCTGTTTTAAATCGGTGCAGATTAATTCTTCACCCCCCGTTCACATAGCAAAGCACCGCAAGTGTTTTAGAGGAGAATCTTAACAAAAATTGTAATTTCGTGAATTAAAAATAAATGAATTATTTTAATAACTCATCCTCATGGATGGGTATTTCCCTCTTCTCTTTCCTTGTGATTGGTGTTTCCACCGTATAAAAGTGACCAATAGTATCGGTGCACATGACCCCGCCGGGACCGCGATGTAAATGGAAGCGAAGCTGCGGCTTTCTCCGGTCATTGGCTGCGCTTGATATACGCAACACCGTGCTATCTATGGCTACTGGCCGTCCCAGTGACCAGGGTACACGAATCCACTACATAAGGTAAAGTACATCCTCTTGGATATCCTGATCTTCATTGATCATTTGTTTACAACACATTGGAGCCAGAAGATACCGAACACATATCTTCCGGTCTCGGTTTTTTTTATAAAACTAAGTCGGCAAACAAGTGTACTACGTGCCTGATATTAAGCAGTTGAAGTAGCTTACAGATGCTTATAATATTAAAGGCAGCAATGCCTATGGTATTGCCGATCTTCTCTGTGTGTATAGGAGGTATTGTCAGTCTATGACAAGGGAAAGTGACAAATAGGGAGGTGCACTCGAGTTGAATATCGGATGGTAGTAAATCGGCTAGTCCTAGTGGAACCGTGTACGTGGGCACTAGCTCACTATCGAGCGGCGAGCCGGCTTCCTCGCCGCGCCCGCGCCGCGGCCAGACATGCTGCCTCGAACGGGAACTGCCGGGCATGCATATTTTATTAGCAGGAAACTGATACATAACACGTTATCCAGTTGAATTCTATAGGGTGACTATATCCAGTTGATTGGTGTGATTCTCGAGTCCACAAATAATTGCTGACCTGCTGAAATAATAAGGATCAAGGCAAGTACTGCAATACAATAGTTTAGTCAATTTCAGTGTCATACAAATAGAATTGACAGAGAAATATACCTAGTTTACACATATTCCTATTTAAACATTGTGAAAAGTATTGAAAGGGAAAATAAGGAATTGGCAATTATGAGAATTTGAAATGTTTTGCTAAGACTAATTTGTAATTCTTTTTTGCCGTGTTTGTTTTATTATAAACTGATGATCAACATAATTTGATACAAACTGCCGACCGGAAGCGGGCTGTTGTCAATTGGATCACTTATTAATATTGTCAGATCACGTAACTCTGATTCATTATTATAATAATATGAAATTTATATTATGCGAATGGTACCGTTAATATATTCGGTATTCTTATATCATAGTCGCGACCTCGTAGTCAACGAATATTAAATCTCGATGAATATCAAATTGAAACGAGTTTTTTTGTCTTATTATGGAAAGTTGTTATGTATTGCTTATAGATCTTTCTACGATTGACACTTTATATTCAGCCTTTTAGAAGGCTTCAAAATAAAAAGGAGAGTGATGGTAAATGATGGTCTGGTGGTCTGGTGGTCGACGTGGTCGACGTGGTGGATTTTAAAAGCAATGTAGATGCAGTTTTGATCCTTACACAAGGTCTAATCTGTTACTTGGCTTCACACCCAAATATAACGAGATTAGTAATGTTACTAGGTAGCCATTTATCAAGCGTAGTTTAGCTTCTTCAGATCCAGTGTTAGTATATTGTTTTTCTACCTAATCTCAAAATTAATTACAAGAAATAGTGAAATCAAGAACATTCAATTTCTAACAAATTATTAAAAATACAAATACTAATTTGCATACTTAATAGATAGCGTAGTATCGGATGTTGCGATAAATGTTCATGAGCCGGGGACGTCCAATGTTTACCAGACAAACAGCCAAATAGTTGCACGTTTCCAAAACTCGTAACGATACGAAAAAATGTTAACGTTTTTAAAACGTGTGAAGTGGAGGCTTTCTGAGGCACTTGCACTATGCTAATATTGAATGAGTAAATACTTACAGATAGTAAAATGCCCTTACAAAATGATGCCTTATGTAGGTATTTATCTGTTTCAATCTTTTCCTACGATATGTTTCATGCATTTACTACAGGCATAGATATTTCAATTCAATTCATTAGAATATCGTTTATTGCTTAGTTCAGACTAGTGGGTCTTATTTTTTGGATTTTTTCCGTAATTAACAATAATAGCAATTCAAACAATATATTAAAGAGATTAATTTAATGAAGTCGTGTGGCGTATGTTAATGGATACTCGTCGGTGCTGCTCGATAGACGGTCGATCGCCTTGACCGTGACGGCGCGCGCCGCTCTGCCTGCGCGCGCGTCCGTAGAGAGTGAATCGCACGCATCTCACATATAATACCAATTTAAATATCTTTATCGTCATATCTACGACGAAGGTGTCTTTCTCAACGGACCCCTTACTTTTATTATGTATTTTTGCAAAAGTTGTAGCCTTCAGGCATTTGTAGGCAATATGAAATTAACAATTAATTGTATTGTTCAACCAATAGACAACCCAAAGGCATCAAAAATACTTTTAATTATCAAACCATTGAATTAATACCTATTTGAGTTACGTATATTATTTTCATGGTCTCTACTTGAAAATGACGCCCCAAGGTTCACATAACTTACGTACGGTACATGATTTTCCGATTACTCTCAATCAATCAACCCTTTGTATGCCGCAGTTTAAACGCCAGTCAAGCGTCTGAGAAGGCATCATACCAGTAGTTAACATCCTTGCTTTAAACTCGTTTGGACAAAAAGCTCTTTGACCATGAGAATGTTTTAGAACATCTTCTCATAAGTGGGAGCCTTCATCACAGCCATATGGATCGCCCGCCGCCGCGCCGTCTCCTGCGACTGAGACGTCCAGATACGTGGCTATTTTGTAATGTTGCCTGTCTCGCTTGCGCGTGTCTGTGACTCACAATCGTGTCAGGGCTCATTACGATCTATTATGATTAGTTCCAATCGTGAGTCGAAGTATGCATCGAAGTGGACTACTGTCGGTTTGGGAATCGAATTTTCGGTTTTGAAACTATAACTTTACGATTTCTAACCTTTTTTCCTAAGAACTAAATATTTATTTAATTTGGATGTTTGAACATAAACCGAAATAAAGGTTTATTTAGTAGACCGGTATAGGATGAAAGTTTTGTTTAAAATTTAATCCGATTGTTTTATGTATTGTATCTAATATTTGTTTATTTACGAGAACTAAGCTGTTAATAGTGCTGAAAATAGTGCTATCAAAGGATTTTGAAGAATAAAATAAAGAAACCAATTCGATTATCGTCTTTGAATTTTCGAGTGTGTTGTTGACAATACTATGGTATGCCTCTAAACTTAGTCCTTTCATAAGCTCTACGCGTGTCGCGTGTCGAGCTCTGTACAATATGTGCGATCGCTCATGAAATGACCATACTCCGCCATATCCATTGCATATGAATAACGATTGTTGAATTAGTGCGCTGAAGTTGTGTGAACAACAACTATATCTAATATTATACTAACCTATTAAATATTCCTTACTCAGAAGTTTAGAACCGAGATGCTTTTTCTTAAGAAGCGAACACCATTTGACTTAATGTAAATATGACATCCATCATCGTTATTTTTACATAATCTGTGGACACCTACAATGAAGTTAGAATTTTCACCTTTTATATAGGATTTATTCTATACAGATTAAGAATAAATAAGAATAATTTGTAATATTTACAAATTCTTTGACGTACACACGAGCGACTCGCGAACGTAGAAGTCATGGTAGAGCTAGTAATACAAACATAGTGTCTGATCACTAATACGATAGCATTCCAGTGACATAAGTTAACTTTCTCCCGTGAAATCGATGGTGACTTGGCAGTCCGCTCCATACCACGCGCCCATCGATCGATGGTGATGTCTTTCTAAACATGTAGCCGTGTGATTTGTTACTTGTAGCATTTATAATTGTCAACAGATTATAAACATTGTCTTTTGTCATTTGTTTTGTAAAATAGTTTCGCAGGAGTACCATGCCAAGTTAAGAAATTTCTGTCGGTTAAAAACACATATTGCAGGAAATTCAATTATAAATTACTAGCTGTGCCCGCGACTTCGTCCGCGTTTAATTTAACTTAACAAAAATTTCGGGATTATTCATCCCTTATTTTATACCCTTGGGGGTAGAATTAATCAAAATCCTTTCTTAACGGATGCTTACGTCATAACATCTACCTGCATGCCAAATTTCAGCCCGATCCGTCCATTGGTTTGGGCTGTGCGTTGATAGTTCACTATGTCAGTCAGTCAGTCAGTCACCTTTGAGTTATATATATTTAGATTCGAAGTAATATACACACTTAATAAAAGATGGTCAGTCACGTGTTACTGCATGACTTGCAATCATAGTTAGCACAAATCCAAGTGTAACTAGTCGAAGATAGATTCGCGACGCGAGCCATCGATCAACAGGCAAAACATCACATAAATCCAGCGCACCAGACACATGTGTGTCGACACAGCCTCTTTACATACATCGCTGCTAGGGTTGCTGCCACGACGCCTGCATACAAAATCGTATAGACAGACATCGCACCGAATAAACGTTATTTTTCTACACCGTTTATTCGCATAACAATTGCACAATCAGCTAATATGATTAACTCTCTCGTTTTTACTAAGAATCAGCCTGTTTTATAATGAATACTGAACTGTGTCATGAATGTTTTGACTTATGATTTGGTTTCTTCATCCTTGGTTGGAGCGTTTTTCAGCAGATCATCAGATTTAGGACATTGCTGTAATTAAGTTATTTATAGGGTCCCGTAACTAGTCTTTACGAGACACCGGACATTAGTATTCTGTGGTTATTAGGTAACCCTAGTGATTGCAGGCCACCGTGCGCGTGCGCACGCTGGCCCAGATCTGTCCGCGAGTCCTCGCGCCCGCGCCGCCGGCCGCTGGCCGCTTTGAAAATGTCACTTGAAGCGAGCAAGGGCAACTCCGACAATCACTAATAAGGTTAATTAATATTAAACGCGGCATTGCCATATTTGCCTCCAATTGCGAAACATGAATACAAGAAACCACAGATAATAATTGACGAAATTCTTTCGATAAATGATATTGTACCAATTATTGACGCAAGTTTTTGTATTGCCACATAATTAAAATTATATTTAGGCTTTAAAAGCATTTATAGATTGTTAGCATTAATATCAGTTCAAGGAATATGTAATTATGAAATACATATAAGTTGTATTATTAGTAAACATGAAAGATTGATGCGATTCCATCAATCAATCTACAAATCTACAAAAATCCGCAAATGTCGCCATCGAATTCCATCAGTTATCGGGCACGCACGGACACAATTTTCTTTATGTAATTTTGTGTAATCGATAGGAAAGTGGCATGCTGGCGAAAGCCGCGGCTTGCGGAGCATTGTTTGACTGTTGTTTGTTCGGGGCCGTCGCCAGAACCGCAGTCACCTTGACTGATTTGTGGAATTAGGACAACCTAGACTTTGGGCATCTCCTGATTGTGTGACATTGCGATTGGATAATAAAAGCTGTTCAAAATATTGATTCTTATTGTAACTGTCGCGACGCCGCTTCAGTGGCTATAAATGTATTGCGACGTTGCCTTAAGGCATCTGATCAGAATAATTAATCAATCATTTTCATCGTAGAAAAGTATTCAGGAAATTCATGTTTGCTTATAATTTCCACAGCAAGTAAGCACAATTAAAATTTGCCCGCCTGAAAAAGCCAGGAAGTCTGTTTATGCATGCGAGCTGTGTAAAATATGAGTCGCGGTGAAAACCCGCTGAAAGCGTTTACATAATCGAAGATAGCAGGCCGCGCGGTCCTATTTACAGGGCAGGGCTGTCGGCTTCAAAACCAAAAACCGAAATAAATGGTTGGAGGCAAATATAGTCCTGTTTTCATGTGTTTGTAGATATAATAGTAAGCAAGTAATAGGTACCTAGACAATAGTAATTGCGAATTATAATAAATTAACAAAATATTACATTTGACTACGAAATTGAAGCCTTTTTGCACATAAAATACATAAATCGCAGCCAATCAATTCGTGTAAACGGTCATCACTGTCAGCACATTTACTTACTGACAAAAAGTTATAGACAATGCGGTTTCGACTTCCTCGCGTGAATGACCGCTTATCTGAACAAAACCATTTTACCTCCAAATAGATTACAATACAATGAGTATACGCACCCCGTAAATTTACGTGGTAATGTGCGTAAGGCCCCGTAATGAGCCGGCTCGGCGGCGGCGCGGGTGCGGTGCGGCGCTCTGCAGTTCGCAACTAATTAGCCCGCATTTCATGTTCCGAACGCTGATTTCGAACGCACCGCGGGTAAATAATTGAATAAATCGGCATGCTTAGTAGATTTAATCAGTGTTATATAATGATTATGTTAGCATTATCATTTTATCCTACTAATATTATAAATGTGAAAGTTTGTGAGTGTGGATGTATGTATGTATGTATGTATGTATGTATGTATGTATGTTTGTTACTCCTTCACGCAAAAACTACTGAACGGATATGGATGAAATTTGGAACACAGATAGTTTATAACCGGGATTAACATATAGGATACTTTTTATCCCGATAATCCCGAAATTTTTGTTACGTTAAATACTACGCGGACGAAGTCCGTGGGCACAGCTAGTAACAGAATAAATTAATGACTACACACATGTTTTATGGAAAAGTTTGATAAGGTTAATCAATCTTGATAGTATCAAAGAGTAACTTGGCTTACGGGAACGTCTTGGAACGAAATATATATTTGGCAACTTAATTAGAATGACATTACAAATGACAATAAAAATTGATTGATTTTTATAAAAAATATCATTTAAATAAATTTGATGTTTTTTTTAATGTGACTAGGCCCACTACACCACTTTTTAACGGTAATTCACACAGTTAACGCGACACCAATAATTTCCTTACATTTTAGTTTTTACTGTATCTGAGTGGCAAATAAAGCCAATATCTGTCAAAAAATCTTCATCGTAGGCCAAGATCGACGATGATATGATATGACGTTTGACTCAGTGTTATATATACCCATTGGATGAACCCTTGGCGAAGCCCGAGGGTTCTCGGAAGCCGTACGAATTAAATCGAAACAAATAATAAGGGAAGGAAAATTTAATTACGATATACACATTAGAATGTATGGAACATAATGTATTGAATGGTGCAACGGCAGCGCAACCCATATAACATAACGGAGGTAACGCATTGAACGGCGCGATCAGATAATCGCACGTTATTAGAGTGCGCTGCGCGGGGCCTGTGCGCAGCCGCGTGCGCAGTAGGTAGGTACAACACGCTCGCCGCCCATTTAGCTTTTTACACCCATCTAGGGTTGTAACTCGTTCCGCCACACAACGTTTTATCTTTGACTACTCATAGACTTTTTATTTAACCTTAGCCTCAGTTTTTACCGTGCTTGATGGAACACACCTTTAAGCTGTGCACTTTATTTCAAATAAACAAGAAATATATATTTGTAATGGATTCTATGAAATGTTTGCGTATTTAAATTTTAAAACATTTGTTTTCTCGTAATTAGATCGGTTGATACAGATTTTTTGTCAGCAGGTATTTGACACTGAAAAAGCATACTTAAAATTATACCAATTTTTCCTGAATTTTGCAAAAATACAATTGTAATATATCCTTAAAATTATGAAAACCTAGTCCAAAATACGCACCTACATCCAGTATGGTCAAAATGTTTTTCTCACTCACATGTTATGCTAGCGGTAGCCCTATTGTGGTTAATGGCGCTATTATCAAAACAAATAACGTTAAATATAGCGTTCTTCCAAACAACTTGTGCAACCGTGACACACCATCGAGAAGCCCCGTTCAATATAAACACTTAATTGGCGGAACCAATTAATTAATCATTAATTGATATTAAATTTGTTGAGCAATAACTTAATAGTATTAATTACTACTAATAAGCAGTATATAATTAATTGAAGTTTTTATTGACGACCGCTTGGTGGAGTGATTCGAGGGTAGACCGCTCGGCTCACTGCACATGGTTGCAACTTTGATTCCCGCCGGAGCAAATTTCGGAAATGGCCTTTTCATTTCATTTGCCCTGGCTGGGTGTCACTGGGATCGCCCCCAGTCCATTATACGGTCCATTATCCATTATACGGGATCATACAGTTGGTCTGACAGCCTGACAATATTTATAACTTATATGATTACATTAAAGATTTACATTTATTGTAAGTAGTGTATCTTACACTTTATTTGTGTCTGAGTGATTTTAGTTATCCAAGGCAATTTTTATTCAGTTGTACAGAAAAAGTAGTGCCGTTAACAACCCACTATGAAGTAAGCGATTACTCGACGAAAAGAAACTTGAGTGATAGACGGTGGGCAGGTGCATCGCTGGCTTTCATCTTGTTACAGTCATGTCCGAATTTCACGCTCCGTGCTCACGCATTTCTACCACCTCCGCGATTCTGAGAGCCTGGTACCCGCCATGATGAATGGCTTACTCCTAGTTGTAATTTAGGTGAATAAGTTGACCCGATGGAGTCAAACTACAATTTTAGGGATTTGCTGATTTCCCGGGGAAACCGGTGATTAATATTTTGTTTAGAAGTTCCTATGTTAAAAAGCATCGAACAATATTTGTAAACATAAGCATTGGACGGTGAAATGTTCGCTGGAGAATGTCTAATCATGAGTCAAATTTTTAAAATAAATAGAGCGTGTAAATTTCTTGATCTGAAGCGTACGCTTTGATGTGAGTTGATTGATTTCGGCTGATATTGCACGGTTTATGAACGGAGATATCACGAACTTTAATAAAAAATAATGGAAACAGTTTTCTCGCGAGAGTTTATAACAGAAAGATCATATTGACTTTTAAAGTATGCTTAAGAGTACAATGTAACCCGTGATGGTAATTTAAAACTTAGGAAAACACCCTTCTCCCTCCGGATAATTTTCCCTCATAAATTCCTTTAAAAATTTACTTTGTTAGTTAGCAAAATAGTATGATAGTAAAAATGTTTAGTTACAGTGCTTTATTAATATTGCATATCATTTCTTCTCTCCAATCACTATAGCAAGTGTGTGAATTTCAAACTCAATATAAACGGAATTATATGCAATAACAATTGCGCAACTGTTAAATCATAAAGATAACTTCATTACAGGAAACAAACCGTGGGAAAACGCGAATTGATTCAACAATAACATAAAAATTTGCCACAGAATCGATTAATAGAGCGTCAAACACTGAATAATCGGATCGTTTGAATATCAATCGATAAACGTACCGAGGGTGATGTTCGATACGTGTGGCGAATGGAATAGCCCTGAGAAACAAAAGATTTGGAAAACTGAATATAATTGTAATGAAGAGTAGCCAGTCGACCATGAGTTTATAACCGCGGTCGCTAGGGGTCGCTTGCATCTAAAATATTTATTTATTTACTAGCTGAGCCCGCGACTTCGTCCGCGTGGAATTTAACTTAGCAAAAAAGCCCGCTCCCGCGATCTGAGCCCGTGCGACAGGACTCATTTTTTTCTAAAATAAATAAATAATAGCCTAAGTTACTCCTTATAACATCAGCTATCTGCCAGTGAAAGTCCCGTCAAAATCGGTCCAGCCGTTTCGGAGATTGCCCGGAACAAACATACAGACAGCCAGACAAAAATGTTTTAAATTGCGTTTTTGCTATAAGTGTCGTATGTACTTTCATATGCATTTAGTGAAAAGGTGTTAATTTGATATTACAAACAGACACTCCAATTTTATTTATTTGTATAAAGAGTATAGATTAGAACGGTCAAATTAACCAATTACACTAATAATACAATACAAAACAAAAACAATTAAGTATACACAAATTGGAAATATAAAACGATCAGGCATCTATCTCGCAGAACTTCAAGCACGCTAAAAGAATCTTCGCCCATTCGTCCGCAAACAAATCTAAACTAGCGTCTGAATCCAGGAGGTCGTTAAGCGCAGTGAGGGTGCGAGGTACGAGGGGATTTTGTGGCAAATAGTTGGTTCCAGCTCGAGTGACCGACATTGCCACGTAAATATTTTATGTAGACTACCCAGTAGCGTGCTTAAATGATGAATGAATGACGATGATAGGGCCAGATGGCAGATGCTAAGCGACTTATTGGGAAAATGTGCATTGTTTGTCGCAGCGCAGCGTCGCTTGACAGCTGACACGTCTGAACAGTTTTATTTGAAAACCATTCATTGTAACAGATTAGACTAACCATATTTTCATCACCACTATGACGCCTGTATTGGCCGAAAGGTTAGGCAGAGCTGTACTGCAAATCAGCCACAATGGAATTTATTGTATGTTTATTGTATTGTATATAATAGGGCCAAAATTATACTGAGACAGGCTCGACGGACGGTATTTTTTATGTTGGTCAAAGCGTGAGCTCCAGTAACCTTCGGCGTCTATCCTGGGCGTGTCAGATGTCAACAGCATTTATCCATACGTAATCCACTACTGACGAGTTCAACGTAATTAAAATGGCCAGTGTTACGTGGCTACAACAAAACTGTACAATCATAATGACAGCATTGTTCGGCCGATACATAACACTGATTGGGCACGATGTAGGGTTGCCGCTGCATGTTCATTTATTACACGTGTTAATTTTGAGGGTAAAAGTACTGCACGCGTAAGGTAATATTTTTTTTCTGATTATTAACAATTGAGTTACAAAAAATTCCAACACGTCGTCTGTTTGCTCTGCAGGTACCTATTACTTTATTGCCAAATACTTACAAGACTTACTAAAATAGACTCGGCGCTATAATCGAGAAAATCATAGACTAATCAAAGTATACGTAAACAATTTTCATGTTTTTGATTTTAAGTCTTCAACTAAACACGCGTGTTTAATTAAAAGTTAAAATACCGACATCTAAATAAAGATCTTGGACTAAATAACACAATAATTAAACAGCTAGCTGGCAGTGGCAGCCCTATCCGATCAATGCACTGATCGGATCGGGAACAAACCCAGCTTGTGATAAACACAATGTACCGCCGACAATAAATTGTTCATTATTACCAAAAGAACTACCGTTGTTCGGCATCTTGTGTTTAGTCTCTCCGTTACCGATAACATTCAATAATTATAATCAAGTTGGTAACTTTGGCTTCCTGGTAGAAATATTATTTGGAAATAGGAGACCGTGGTTGTGACGGGAACAATGCCTGTTTCTTTCAGTGCCTCGTTCATATATCATGATGCGATACAGTTCAAATTCGACTTTCTACGCTTAGAGATAGTTTTCATGTGTCATACAATTTCCTCTTCACAATTACACCATAGCACATCAAAAAACATTCAAAAATAAATTGTTGGAGAATACAGAATAGGAACAGAAATATCAACAGTTAGGTACTAGGATCCCATAAGCAACTGGTACATCGCATGTCTTCATAATTACATACATACAGCTCATAAATAATGAACAAACAAATGCCATTTAACCTTATAAGGTCATTCATAGTAAGTAATGTTAAAGCCTAAAATATTAGGATTGCAAGAACGAAAAGTCGGTGGAATTAATAAGTATCCATCAAAAACTGGTGGCTGACATGAAATACTTCATCATTTTCTTGCGATCTAAGTAATAGTATGCATATTAAAATACTCTAGTTAATATAAGTAGTAGTCTTGTTATCAGTACATGCTTAGGTCACAATACAACTATAATTCCACGCACATTAACTCTAGATAACAGCTTATCAGTGCGCAAAGAAAAACAGTTTTCTTCCTATGTTTACCGAGTTTTCCTTGATTTTCTTCTCTTTGAATGATTGTATCAAATTATAATAAGCTAATTAGAGACGAGATTTTATAGGTTAAATAAATAATGAAATGTTGCCTTAGTACTGCAAAATTTGTTAATAGAAAACCAGGGTGACCCCTGAAATTAAGTACTTAAATAAAGTTTGCTAAAAAATATTATCAATAGAATCTGATTAATATCTACTCTATGTTTGTCCTCATAAGAGCGCTTATCAAGTAAAAATACAAATACAAATAGGTACGCCAGATGAAAACTAACCGATAGATCACTAAACATACGTCTGCTTAAAGACTAATTTAATCAACTCCAGGCATTGTGGTTTTAAAATCTCTTTATGCCTAAGTTTCGTATCCGTAGAATACTACGAAAAAGAACAGTACCTACTAAGAAACCAGATCTGAGGAGAAAAGTACATAGTGTTTGTTTGCATTGTTGAAATGTTTGTTAACTTCTTTTGTACCTGACCGGTTGAACAGCCTCTAACGACATAAAATAATAGTTTTTATGCTTTAAAAATAAGCTAGGTAAAATATAATGAGTTGAGTTATGATGTGTCAACTCACTATGTTGGAACATATAGGGACAATTATACCTCTACACTGAATGATGATTCCAAAAGATATTATCACAATTTAGGTAAATTATCGCCATACAAATCTTACCTCTCACGCAGTAACGAAGTTCGTTGAAGTACCAACAACTAATAATACCTCTACAATAAAACTTGTTGTAAAAATCTAAACCACATCACTAACCACATTACAGCCGTTTGTATGTTAAGGCGGGTTCACATTCTATTTGTGATCATCCCCGAAAGCGGATATAAATATTGCAAGGATGCCGGCATGCGGTACGGAGCCAGCGGCGGCGCGGCGCGTACTAATAATGAACCGCGAGTACGGTCACATCTGGGAAAGTGGACGGTGGTATGCTGGAGGGAACCAGCGGAAGGTCAAGTTCAGGATTTAAGGTCGGACATTGAGGTTGCGTCGCGTTTTGCATGTCGATTGTGACCTTAATGCAAGAGTCGTGCGTTACCGTTACATTTAAATTCCCTTTGACGCGTGAGGTTCATAATGATACCGGAGTAAGACAAAGCCGTTGATTTCATCAGCCTTAAACAATACCTATTGATCGTGCGATCCGGCTGGACCGTTCACGGCATCCACAAGCACATATTTTTTATATTAATATAGCCCATAATATTGGTACGTAGGTACTTATATTTAGTACTTACTTCGAATCGAACATGGTTACTACATATTTTATAATGGTCTGAGATTTCAAGATCAAACTATTTTGTATCGAGATAAATACCACCTATCGGGAAGTAAATCAACAAAAAACTGGTCTATTTGGTATGTAGTACATTAGACAGGTTCCTGTAGTGTCTACTGACCTTGTCTTTACTTATTATCTATCTGCTTATCTGAACGCGATATAGGTATCTCCTTTAGGAATAGCAACTACTCCATGGTAAGCCAATGTAAATGTATAAGCATACCTGGATAAGTACTCTGAATTCTATTGGTATGTTCTTAATAATAATAATAATTATTAATACTTAATAATAATATAATTAATAATAATAATTATTATAAATACTCAAAATCTATATATTATTATTATTAAGAACATGTTCTTAATACAAATTCATAAATAATCTTCCATATAGATTTTGAGTTTTCACCATAACGGCTAGGATGGTAGCCCCAAGCGTCAAAAAACAGGCAACCTTATTTCGCAGTTTTATACAAAACTAGTTTTATGAATAACCGAAGACATTTCATTTCAGTAATGTATTGCACCCCTACCAAATAAAAAATAAATTGGTTCCCTTCAGCATGCACGTCCCCCCAGCATCTGCAGCACGTGAATCAATCTCGCGGCTTTCCCATCTCTCTCTCACTCACACCCTTCTCCACACGCTTGAAAGGGACAAAACTGACGCTCACCGCGCAAGTCTTCACCCCTAGGGCTTCTAGTAGACGAATTATTGCCACGTTCGGACAATCAATATAATAAATAAAGCAATGGTTTAAATGGAAGCAATAAAAATTAAAAATAATTGTTTTAAATCTCTCGCCGTGAGAGGTGATTGTAAAATGTTTTATGGTTTATTTTAATGTGTGTAATGGGTTTTCGACATGACTATTGTTTGGGCATGGTCGGATTACACAAAGTGATTGAATTTCGCGAAATCGAAACGATTGACTGAAACTAAGCGAGGTATATCGATATCCATAATGTAACTCTCCTTCAAATAAGAAAACATCAATGGCAATCTAACTTCAAAACGTCTGGCCAGTAGTTAGACTGTGCCAGCTGTTCGGTAGCAGCAGTCAGTGGATGCGTACTGCGGCTGGGCAAGCTTTCCACGCCTCTTTCCATTGAACCCGTTCTGTAAACATAGACCGAATCCTTCAAGAAGTAGTCCAACTTGTCCCGTCAACTGCTAACTATGAGAACATCAATTTGTTTGTTGAAATAAATCACTTCACAAAGTAGAACAAACGTAAACCCCGTACAGATGCATTTTAATTGGTGGCCACTGTCCATGTTCCACAAATTAGTTGCGTATAAATCTCAATTCAACTTTGTTGCAACGAACCCTCTATTTCCAATGTAGGGTATTTGAATCAAGATCATATTCCGTTAGGAAACCTACAGTTTAATATAGGTCCCTGATCTAAGTTTTTCAAATGCAGTGAAACATTACTAAACTATATATCAATCAGTACCTAATCAATCTAGGAGGCTAGCTTATAGGTTTTAGCAGATCCACATTTTAAACGACATTTCCTCTTCCTAATAATATTATTAATATTTAATTAATGTAAATATGTTTAACTGCGACACGGGCTTCTGATAAAGGCCCCACTTGTGGGTTAAGTCTGATTTTCAGCTTTAAATCGTCAAGCTCTATTTCTTACTCAAACTCATAGAGTAGATAATTTATTACACTTATTCCTTCTGCTTTTCAGAACCTATTTATGCAATAGAAACGCCACGAGCAACTTACCGACTTTATCAAAATTTCCAAAGATATCCCATAAAAAATCCGCCCCCCCAAAACTTCGTCGACAATTGGAACACAAACATAGATCATAAATTCTTATTAGCCATCCCCGTAGCTCTATAAATAACTCAACTACGATAACCGGTGCACCCGCCGCGCGCGCCCTGACGCGACGGCCTACTGCTTTCCCACGGAACTATTCCAACTTATCTCTGCATTCGTTGTAGCTCATGCCCCTAAACAATATAACATTGGAATGATGGGGGAAACCTTAACCCACAGATGGCCGTAGGAAAGTACTATCTGTATTCTGTTCATTCTTTTAAACTTCCATATTCTGGGTCAAAAGAACATTCATCAAAATTACCAAATGACCCTCGCAGACACCTTCAAATTGGGACTTCCTACTTAGTGCTAAACGTGAAGAATAGTGACCAATTGTCATAAACAGGTCATGGTTATAGGCTCAAACAGCTTTGAATTAACCCTCTTTAAATACAAGCGTGGCTATATATGAGCAAGATGGGGCAATTATATATATGTGATTATCGCGGTACTTGACAGGACACACGCTAGCGCGGACGGTGATAAACGTCCCTCTTTTAATGCCTAAAACCTCGCTCATTACCCTGGGGTTTTTACAGTTTGAATTGTTATACCTGTTTAAGATATTAGTAAGCTAAATTCAACGGAAAAGTCCGGTATGACCCTGAGCTCCATGAATCAGACATTAAGTAATAAAAAAATATTGGGACCTTTAGGTATTTCAATCAAATTGAAGACCGATGCATTGAAATGAAATTTTACATAGGGTAGAATGAAAGAGTTGCAATAAATTGAGATCCTGTCAGCCTCCATGCAAAACCAACTTTAGCATATCGCTCTAATTTATTTTATATGTTATCTTGTGTTCCGTATGTATATCCAGCTATTTGCTCGAAACATTTTGCTTCGTCGTTCTTAATGCATACCGCTAAGAAGTGGAATTCGCTTCCAACGTCTGTATTTCCGGAGAGGTATAATTTGGGTCTTTTGAAATCTAAAGTAATTCGGCTGTAATTGAGTCAGCGACCCACATCTTTGGTCTCATCGTCACTTTCCATCACACGAGAATTTGTTGACCAGTACATAAAAATATGCGTGATCTAATTAATTTGTCATTAGATAGAGGAAATGTTTCGCGTACGAGTATATATAGTACTTGCGAAAAATATTGCGCCAACAAAACTACTTACTGCAAAATATGTTTATTCATGTGTAAACTCTTGCGCAACTGTTCCTAAGTACCTTTTGTTTCGCGATACCATACGACATACAACATGACACGCGTACAATATAAACAGGATGTTTTTGTGACATTTTGCTTCGAAGCTTGTGTTTGCGTAAATTCTTTTCTTCCCTGCTTGTGTATGTAATAGGTACTCCACTGAATTCTACCAGCCTATATCGCTGAAATACTATCTTAAAGTTTATAATAATGGTTTCAATTAATTTGTATGAATAAAATATCTCTCATTATATTATATAAATGTTCCTTCAGGGAAATTACCCCATAGAATGATAGCTCAGCCACACATTTAAAATAAAATTAATAGGATTGGATAATACAGGGACTAGCGGACGATCTCCCTAAATAATAAAAGCTCACACGATCATCGTAAACAAGAAGGGAATAGGGATCACGTTTCGTTGAAACTGTGAATATTTGAACGAAGACAAAGGATCCGTTGGTCTTTATAATTTAAAAGTAATTATTATTTTATTATAACCATTTGACACTGCTTACGCGTATTTTAGTCAGTTCAGTGTCCCTGGTCGTAGCTTACATTTAATTCGTGCTTCACGTTGCGTTTATCATGTGAAATATTCGCTTAATCAAGGACTTGCTAACAATTAAACCGTCTGAATCAGGGTTGTCGCCTCATTTCAAGACAATTTGGAATCGTCAATGTCCTTTGAAAAATAGTGTATCATGCCTGTCCTGTGGTCTGGATTTTATAAAGGCTTTTAAGATAAGTAGGTCCTATAATAATGACCTAGTCATATCTAATACAATTCAACTCAAACCAAATATAAAAATCAAGCAAGGTATGAATGTAATGTGTAGAATTTAGGACTTCATTTACGATAGGTATCGTTTTTGCTTTAAATTGTTTTAAATTTCGCCAACCCTGTACTGCACAGCTAGGGTGACAACAATTAGCCTCACATCGATAAATTAATCCGCACGTTATTCGCAAGTGTCCCACACGTGATATCACTGTTGTCGCCACAACCGCAGTGTTTGCTGAGACAACACATGTGGCCGCCCCCTGACTCATTCGTCAAATGACAACGCGACATGTGAACGAGAGCCAATTGCTGTGCAAATAGTTATACAATCAAGCTATTGTGATTAAAATCTTAAAATTAACATAACAATTGAATATTATGTTGGAACACAAGTTTTCGAATATAAAGCCGTCGTCATCGAAATATTTAATTATGATTTATGTAATTCATTGGAAGTCAAACAGTGATGTAATCTGAACTGAACGTAGGACCAGCAACAACTGCCGGTCCCACGGAATCCCTTCGTCTTTGAGGAAAGAAAAGAGGAAGGAAGCTTGCGTCATTCGATTCGCAAAGCGGATTAAGAAAATATATCAACAGTATATTTTATTATTTTTCATTACTCATACTCTGAAAGTAGGTCTGAAGTGGCCTGAGGAGCGGGTTGAAAGTAATACTTTTCAGGCCCGGGAGTTTCGCTTTCAACTGACAGCTGTCAAATTATAAAAAAAAAAACTAGTTCCATTTTCACATTTCTATGGAACCATGTTCAAACTTTTTCTACAGTCACTCAATTACAGCACTATGTAAAATTGAAATAACATAAAGTTAAGTATTAATTCAAGAATATATTTTTTTAAATGACTTAATTATAATTTAGTTTCAACAATTTCTTTAAAATAACATAGATTTGGACAAAATATTTAAAGATGAAAATGAAAAATAATGGCTAAATAATGAAGTTGGCCGGCCAACGAAAAAAAAAACAAAATAGGCGGCAATCCGATTTTTTTTTTTTCGAGTTGTAGAGTATTGTTTATACTTCCTTGTATTTATTTAGCCAATTCCTGTTTTTATTTTTAATTTCCTTGTATTCGTAATGAAAAGCACAGTGTTTACCTCGGGTGAAAGACTTATTTTGTCCCTCGAACTATTAGCGCCAAACCCCGTCTCGGGACAAAATAAGTAACTTTCACCACTCATGTAACAATGTACTATTTAAATACGGTTCTGTTTTAATTCTGAACAAGAATATCGCTAAGGAAACGTATAATACAAGGAAAAATAAACTTATTTTCAATGTTTTTATAGAGTAGCTAATGGGTCAATTTGTATCCTAACACTTAAAAGAAACGCACACAAATGCCTATTTTCATATCACGTGGGCGAAGTAGTTCGACGACAGATCATTGAAAGCCAACAAAATGTGATTAATAGAAGCGATTTCTCTTTGCACATAATATTTATTTGCTAATGCGAACGCTAACAGGCGGTCCCCACGACAAGAGGATCAACCACTTCAAACGACGTTCTAATTGAATAAGACATCATATTAGTAGGTATTGTTCCTTCACTAATCACATACGAACTAACTGTTCTTTTACTTTTAGTAGTGTTAGTGAATACGGGGGTTAATGAAGACCATTTGCATTGTATCATTGCTACCCTGGGTATCGTGCAAAAGTGTATTATCATACGTTTCATATTTTTTTCCAGAAACCAGTCAGTGTTACTTACATCGTAATATTTTTTATACTATGTGTAAGTATGTCAAATTGCTAAAGATGCGCTTACCTGAAACAAAAAGGAATGAACTTTAATATTTGGTGCACGATTTTGTCAAATTAAAATGAGAACAATAAAAAATCCTCCCTTTCATGCTAGACCAGCACGTGAAATCGATTCTCCCATAACTAGCAACAAATGCTAAAGGGGGTGGCACACAATACGCCATAGTACTGGGTGCACATAAAGGGGTGTGGTCAGTCTAGACGTGCGTGCTCGTTAGGCCGGCTGGAGCGGGCGGCGGCGCGCCCGCGCGCAGCGCTGCGAGCCGCGATTCCCAGAATTTCGTTACTTACCACGTTTAGCACTAACATAGGAATCGACGTGAGCAGCTCGGGTTACTGTGCATTATTAACTTGTTCCTGTGTACACAGGCGGCGGCGCACTGTTTGCTCTTTTACTATTTTCAGGAAATGCTCTCGTTTTAGCGTTGGGCGAAGTATAGAGATTTCATTCAGTTTGCCTGAGTACCTAGTACCTACATACATTATGAAACGAGTTATTTGGTTACTCTTATAATGTGTTGCAATAAAATTAATTTATCTTTGGTTTTTAGTTACCCGGCACCATTACTTCACCTTTAGATTTTCTTCTAAAAATACCTATAGATACCTATATTCAATTAACCTAATTTAGCTTAACCGCTTTTAACTAACTTAGTTTAGCCTTGGGTGAAAAATTAAAGTTTAGCAATTAACTGCAATAATTCTTACGCAACCTAAAACATTTTCGCAGACAGTATACCTAACTGTCTGCGGTATCGACAGATTTATTAAGTAGATTCGTAATTTCCATTAAAAAATGTTTGTTTCTCCAGCCCTACGTTTCACCAAAACCGAATTTCCATCCATAAAAGTAACATTATTCTCCGTTCATATTACTAGGAAACCATATTCCTGAACGCGTTCAACTTTGATCTCCCTGATGCATCTGACGTGTTGACTGTCGGGTAAGCTCCACTTTGTTATGTGCGCCTTATAAATCCCTATGTTGTTGTTCTGATCTATTTCTGGTGTTTATCAATTTTTCTAACGCCATATGCGATGGTATTGCTTTCATGTTCGAACACTTGAGTATAAGTAAGTACTGTCTTTTAAGTTTCGAGAGAAACATCAAGAGAGACGAGACAATAAACAGCGTTTAAAACGATTTCTGTTTACGAATCGCAACTGATAGCGTGATGGACGGTTTGGTATTGAAATCTGTCAAATACACGTAAGTATTTGCCTACTGGTCCTCTGGTAAACTTTAATGGAACGCGGCGAAGTTAAATCAGGGGCCAGGTTTCCTTGTAGAATTGCTTACAGTCGTTAATTTATTGTCGTCCTACCTTTTCATACTTGCGATAGAATAGCTAGGTAAGCAGACTCATCATTTGCACAGCTGTTTCAAGTTGTTTTTCAGCCTTCGCCGGTTCACTTGCGTCGAGAACCCGTCGTTTATTATAATTTATTCGATGTAAACGCCCCATTGTGAGTTGTCGCAGTTTTCATGTCAAGACCGAGCGGCCATTTGGGCAAATAATGTGGCGAAGATATGCGTGCGTAGGGAGCAAAGCTTGAAAATAATAAACGTGACTGAAAACAATGATTTGGAAGTTAATGGATTTATATGAGACTTGCGTCACGTGGGAAGCGACGGAAATTTTGTGTCGCGTTGAGTCATTGTCCTCTAGTATCTCGAGATCCTGAATTTTTTACTTCGTTTCGTAAAATATAAAATTTACCGCACAATGTCATCAAAGCTACAGCAGCGCTACTGCAGCATGCAGTGTGCAACGTCGGTAGATAGCTATTCATCACGAGCCCCGCGCCCCGTGCCGCAGAGTGCCTCCCCAGTGAGGCACCGCATTGTACTCGGCACGCAGACGCCGTGTACACACATGTAGACACAGGGATCTTTATGTAATTTATGAAATCTTGGCAACATTGTGTTATGTCTAGACTGCCTTTTAAAACGCGTTTAGGGTTGAAATTCTCTCACATACCTATTTGTCACAAATGTTATACGAGTATAGCTATCCTGCGAACCCTTTTCATATTAGCATGTTGTTGTGTATGTCCTATATTTACTTATGTTTCATGGATGGAACACGTTTGCAATCATTTAAGGTACAGGCGTAGCGTACGAAGACCATAATACTAGGGTCTAATGAAAACGTCAGTGATTGATAAACTTCTGCTTATATTTATTAGTCACAGCCCTGATTATCATTCACGCAGGGCTCCCCTGACAAGCCGCGACGCTTTGTTTGCCGCCGCAGACGGCTTGTCCAGACTTAAACACCCACGCAAAGCTCACACACAGACTAAATGAATATACCGGCGGCATTTTCTGTGAGCCTGGTACTTATGACAATTTTACTACGAGTTCGTAAACCCAAAGTTACCTAAAATTTGGCACTACCTTCTTCCTGATTCGCTCGCTCAGCTTCATTTTTTATATCCAAATCAATATTATTGTTATTCTTTTGCTCTTGCTCTGTCTCTATAGGTATTCTTAACGATTATGAAATTAAATTATCGTGTTGGAGCATTTTGAAAACTTCAAGATAATTTTATTTTTCTTGACTACTTTGTCAATTGCATTTATTTTATCGCTATAAATCACATAGAAACATGATCCAAAGCGCACCTGGATTCACTTCAATGAAAGATGAACATTTGAATCAACAATTGGTAACCAATGACGTCGCCTTACCTTGTATAGAAGACTAGATTCAGATAGAGCTGCGTTGACAAAAAGTGTTTGCTATAGTCGGCGATTTAGAATGATTAAACGAGCAATTTGTGGAGTCAAGGGAGGACGCAGTTTAACGACGTGTCGCGCGACTCTTTCATCTTGTCGTGATATACGATACCTTTTTATAGCTAAAGAACCCTCAAGTTCCGCTCTCTGAGAGTTACATAAGGATTAGAGGAGTTTTTAACACTTCGTCTGCTGATGAAGTGTATTTCAATTTTGTTTTCTTAAAACAGGTATTTTCGTGTAGATTTTGCACGTAATAATCTATGATAATGATATTTGCTGATTATGTTATTTACACAAGTGATACCACAGTTACATATATACCTACCTACTACATACTTATTGCGACTACATATTATTAAGTATTGCGTAAATCATATCCGAACCGAACAACCTAAGCATAAAACAAATTCAAAGTGAATCCTCAATGACTAATGTAATGGATGACCAAAACAAAGTATTTAATTGTCAAGTGGCCCCCTTCATGTCAATAGGAGTCTCAATGGCCCGCTCAGCGCCGTACTATCCACTATGCAGTAGGTACAAGTGGTAAGTGGTGGTGGGTATTGGATGAGGATATAATTGCATCAGGATGCGGGCGTCCCATCCACGAGGGTGCTTGTCGACATCCCGTTTCCCCTTCCTACAGCGACCACTTACAAGTTGTGAATAAGGATACAATTTACTACTTTGTTATTTTAAGGGAAACTGGTCTACGATCCAAAAAAATCTCGGAAAGTGGAATGGATGAAAAAGCGTTACCATGTTCAAAATTAGCTTTAATTTACTCGCATTTAAACTGGGGACTTTACTTAAATACTTACAAGTCTCAATGCGGAGGTAAAGAAGAACTTAGGTAAGGTATGGGATGACAATGATGCAGCATTTAACAATGAAACCAAGTGCACCAAGGTTCCAGAAATATAGGTAAGTGTAGCGATGAATTTCAATGGTTGCTAATGTTATTCGTACTCAAACAAAGGAGATTTACACGATTTACACGATTACTATGATGTCATGAATTACCAACACAAACTTGCAAATGATTCTCGGAGAGCTTTTAGCAACAGACCTTACTCCCCACATTACAAAGCATAATCCTAAAGTAGCCAGACTGATTAGTATTTTATTTGCACAAGCTACTAATAAATACATTCGCTTCCTTATACGTTACTCTATACGATATCAAGATTAGCCAAAACATCCAAGATGTATAATTAATGCTTATTAATTGTTAAACAATCGCCATTATTGCCGCATTTGGCCGCTACCGTGGGCTGGCGGCGGCGGCGGCAGCGGCGGCGTCATGTTCGTAATCGTAGCCATTAGATGCGCCGCAATCGAGGAAGTTTTATCAACACGTCCCCGAGCTACACGGCTCTTGGGAGCGCCTGAACTGAAACGTTTCCTTTATATACCTTAGACACGTTTATTTATAGATTTTGATGTCTTTCGACGAGTGATATAGAGGAAGTAATATGTTTCTAGGTTTTATGGGGATAGTTCGGTGTCTGTCTGGCAGATCTTGTTACATTTTAACCTATTGTGTCCCACTGCTGGGCAAACGGCTCCCACATCCTCTTCCAGGCATCACGGCCTTGGGCCTATTACTCCTGTTATGATAATAAATGGTGGATGGTAGAAACGATACAAAGACAAATTTTCAATTCTCGGTTGTAATCCACACAATTGATGAATTGATAACACTTGTCCATTAATCAAAAAGTTATATTCTAAAGTGTTATTTTTATTTAGCTTTTTTTTTAATTATTATGCCTTAGCTTATGTACCTATTAATGTAAGTGATTTGACTAATAAATAAATAATAATAATTATCGCCAGACTGGCACACCAACTGTATGGTCCCAAACTAAGCAACGCTTGTACTGTGGGTACCGTACAATGGACTGGGTGTGATCCCAGTGACACCCAGACCAGAGCAAATTACGAAAAGGCCGTTTCCGATATTTACCCTAGCGAGAATCGAACCCGCAAACACCATGTGCAATGAGCCAAGTGGCCTAAGCTCGATCCACTGCGCCTAACGGTCGTCAAAGCGGATTACAAATAACACTTTGTTTGCCTAATGTTGCTTTACAGAATTGAGTGATTTCAAATGAATGATGTACAATAAATAAAAAGCCAACGTCTATTTCTGTGCAGCTGAGAGCATGTCTAATTCACGGTCCGTTTCCAGCGGAGAGGAAGTGCGTTACCGCGGTAGTTGCCGGGACGAAAATATAAATATTTGTGTCCCTCTGTCCGTCAGTGCGCTACCCGTGTGCGCTCGCGCATACACAATCAGCTACTGGAAGACGCAACACGTACACATATTTAGAAACGGTATCTATTAAATGATCTGGACCTAAACGAACGCTTCAAGAATCCTGCATCAATTCTCTATTTCATGAAAAAACACACGGGGCTTCCCTAAAGTTTATTTTGAAAGAGCCAACATCGTAACACTGATGCAATCTAAAACATTTGCAAAAACGTTCCAAGATCAAAGGTCCCGCGGTAAACTCTTACGACGGCACTAAAACCAGAGCAGTTGAGAGCAATGCTCCGTCAAATAAGCAGAGATACGAATTTACAGTTTCTGCTTAAACTCAACTACTTGGATACTGCGAAAACTGAGTTATTTATAAGAAAAACGCAATAAAGCGCCCAATTTTATATTTCCTACTTTCAGACCCATTTAATTTTTAAGGAACTTCAAAGCTGCCGTCTGTTCCAGTTAGTGCGGGATCTGTACGCGCATAGCGGTGTGCGCGCATATCCGCCCCGACCGGTCCGGTGCGTCTGCGCAACTCCTTTTTGTGCGCGGCGGCGCGGGCGACTCGCCCGACCGGTGCGCGCGCCGCAGCCGCCGCTCCTTGACGACACGCGGTAAAAGCATAAAGAAAGTACCGAACACTCACATAATAAAGCAAAGACAATAATACTGATTGTCGAAAGATAAAATATAAAAAATTACGACTTTTATGACAACAGCAAATTAAGAGCGAACCTTATGTGGAAATAAAGCTTTGATAATAGTGTTTTACGAAATTTCACAAAATAAATTAGTGAATTTCTTTGAAAACCTTATAGTTCTTTATAATTCGTAATTACTTAACTAAGAATTGCAATATACAAAGTGAATGCGCATCCAATTCTCCAATTATAGTATAAAATAATTAACAATATTCCGCGAAAAACTGCGCGATCGACCTCCTTTATACTGTGCCAATTGCTAGGAAATTTAATGAATTACAGTAGGTACACCTGAAATCAGGCTTCCGCTCGGCGTTATTCACAAGTTACACAATTACTGTCAAGCCATGTGAAGTACATAACAGAAGAAGAGCTTGCGCAACGAGAGAGCCTAATTAATTAGTCATATGAATCGCTAAAAACCGTCTCGATGTCGAATCACAAACAGGGAAAGTGTATCGTACATTGGTGCAGCGTAGTGTAATCAGCGAAATTGCAATAAACGTATTAACAACGATTAAAATACCAATTAGCAATTTGGTAATAATGTTCGTTTGACTTTCTTTTTAAATATTGATAGGTAGGTACATGTACAATAATGCGACAGCAAAATTAAAGGACTGAAGCGTGAGTAAGCTTCAGTGCGAACATAGTCAATACAAAATGTTTTGAGATATCAAACGGTTGATTTATTTATTTGTACTTTAAAATACAAATAAATAAATCAACCGTTCAACCGGCCGGACTTAAGTCCAGCCGTTTGACCTTGCCCTCAAAGTTTATTTATTACAGATTACATCATACAATAACTGTTTGGATTATTTAAATTACTAATTTTAGTATTGAAAGCACTGCCAAATCGTCTTGCAAGATAACTTCGAAAGGCGTGAGAAAGCTTCAAAACAATTTGTGTAACAGCATCGCAACATTTCTAATCCACTTACTTCGTCAAGTGTAAACAATTTTATATTTGAATCTATGAATATGATTAGGAGAGCTAACTGTACTGTGGAATAATTTGCATGAATTAGACTTTAGTGCCCATTTGTGGGCCGCTGTGAATACTAAATGCATTAGACTATTTAAGGTTAAGCTAAATTATTAGCCGTTGTAGCATTTTGGTTCAATGTTATTTATTGAATTACAAACTGTACCCAACTGACATTAGCATTGTATTACTATCATAGTAAATAGTCATCTATTTACAGGCAGATACTTTAATGAAAATTTGAATGTGGATACAAATTTTAGTTTCTTTTTCCACGTGTTTTGTCATAAAACACCTTTTCAATGCATATAGTTGTCCCCAAAGAATTTGTATTTGTATGTGTACATTACAAATTCTTTGGTCATCCCACTCGTCTTGAAAGTTTCTTGATAATAATGAATTGAATCGCATGCGCACTAACCGTCATGTTATGTACTTATGTTTTTCATATTTCAATTGTAACTATCAACAATATAAGTGCAAATTATAATAATGTCCAACTAATTAATAATAATATACATAAAAACACATAAGTTAACGACACCCAAGTTACATTTACAGCTGCTGAACTCGAAAGTGAACCACAAATGGTAGTGAAAGGGACCACAGCGACGGTACCACTAAGTTGGTGTTAGGTTTCATTGTAAGAGGAGACAATGGAAGGTTGCGGTGGGTGGCCGGCGGCGGTGCGGGGCGATGCGTGGGCGCTGAAGAAGACATTACCGCTGTTACGAGAGCAAAAGCGATAGTTACACGATGATTGATAGTCGGTATCAAACAATATGCTTTACATACACAAGAGATAACAACGTTGGGCTTAAGAGGGTTGTGACTGGTGATATTTATGAAGCTGTCATTGTTAAATATCAGCTAGGACAATAGTGTTGGTCAATATCATTGAAAAATTACAAATCGGTAACTCTAGGCAAAGGAAACATTTATTCCTAAAGTTATTGAGGCGATCCGTGTCAATCAGTCTTTGGCTTGCTCCCGGATATGATTCCGGGAGATTTGATATTATCCAAAATGTATCGATCGATAGCAGGCCCTCGTCAAAAGTGCAACAATAGCTGAAACTGTGCCGATACGCCGATACGGCATGTTGCGCCACACCGCCGGCCGGTGGTCGGTGCGTTATTCAACGCCGCGCTACGGACGATTTGTTGAATTGCAAACTATTGTAAAGCGATACCATCTAGCAGTCTGCATTGCTATTTATTGAAAATATGTTCTATTTGATAACAGCGCTAGCTTCCTTGAAATTATGTTGTCCTCGTACACCCACCCCTTTCTATGTTGTTAGAAATGTTACAAATTTGGTAAATTTAATTAGGTATATTTCGTGGTTGGTATGTTAACCTTCTGAACACATCGATAACTAACAGTCTTCGATGAGAGGGTTTCAATTCATAGTTACACGAAGCTGAAGCAACAGTGAAGAGACACGCGATGCAGGAACCAGGATTGGACATTAATTTGGTGAAATTAGTTACCACAACCATATACACTTCATAAGCTGGAAGCGGATATGTTTATCTATTAGAGCTTACACCCTGATTCCTTCAGGGAAGCATTTTACAACCTGGGAAATGCATTATGAACAGATCTTACATTTGATAAACATCTACATTCCCAGCGGTTGAATCACCAGCATTTCTAGCGCTCTTAGGAGAAGCCACGGACCGGCGGCGGCTGCTAGTTAACATATAAAGGGCGCGATACCATCGAGGCGCCTTTGTCGCCGCCCTACAAGGAGCGCCGACACAACGCCACTTGCAATAACCGCGCATTATATTTAATCAGCTAATCATATTTATTGCTGTTGTGAATTTTTATGGTCGCATTTTCGTCGTATTTGATTCTCGTGTCTTAAGTGGAAGGAATTTGTCGACATAACAACTCAACAATAACAGTGGGGGTCATTGAAACCTATTTTAATGACAGCACCTATAAGATAAGTCGAGTAAGATCAGAAAGTTTAGATATATTATTACGGACACATTTATTATCTGTAAGGCTATTTATAATAAAGCGAGACGAGCACTGGCGATAATCCATCAAATATTCGATATAAAAAGCTAGATACACGACGTGAATCGAAAAAGGTTATATCATATCACGCCAATAGTTTTTACAGCTGTTTCTTTTGCAAGACATGTCTAATTTGATCCTTACATCTATAAATTAATGTATACTTAGTCTCATCGTCATAATGTCTTGAGATATCCTGCAGGTAAGTCTGTGCTAAAAGCGCACAGAGACATGCCTCTACCGTTTACGAGCCGCGTAACATCATCACAAACAGCCGCGCGACGGATCACAAATAATATGCTTTAGCTATAAACGGAATGCTCTCAAAATGGCCACAAATACATAATAAAATGCCATCACGACGAATATCTTCGGATAACTTGAGAAAATTTATGATGTTTGTAGTTTATATGCCATGTTCGGCGACTTCACGTCTAGATTTGGCTCTAAAATATCTGCCGAATCCGATCGCTACGTGATTCAACATTGCCAAAAATACTTTTAAAGTTTACTTCGCTCTAAACTAGATCACATCAAGGTCTCATTGACTACTTTTAGGAAAAAATATTCTATTTTTGTTGTCAAGTTTTATAACACATTGTATCGTTATCAAAAGACATAACTCGAACGAAGGCGTCTGTGAGTAACTTATGTCGAAAACAATTAACTATTCCGTGACTCATGTTGCCCTGGTAATCGTGAGTTAAGCAATTCAGCCCATTAACTTTTATCAGAAAAAGTTCCAGTTTAAAACCAGCCACACTCGACGTAATCTATGGAACAGTTTCGAGATAACCCGCCGGTCGCCAAGAATTGTCCCTCCTTTTATTGTCCCGCCCACGCACGCGCACGCGCAGTAATACTAGCGCAGGATATCATGTCGACATTACGGCTTCGCTGTCCACAATCCCACTTACTTGTCGGTTCAAAATTGAACTAAAGCAATAGTAAATTTCGTTCTTTTTTTACGTTTCCAAGAGTTGGAATATATTTTCCGGAATCCAGTATCCAGTTCGGTAAGTAACCTTTTAAAGATGCAATACAAAAGACCATGGGTGGGAGGGAGCTACTTTTAGTTTGCATAGCTGCAAGATAAAAATGTTTTGTAAGTATACACAATACAATGCTTATTTTTGGCGATATTGTGTCTACCAATGATACGAGTAGGTAAGTATATCTAGAAAATATTAATAACAATATTATAAATATAATGATTGTTCCAACGAAGTTCTAAATATAATGAGAAGTTTCTCCTTTGTCTAAAATATCCAAGTAAGTAAAAAGTCTGTGAGTAATACGCATAATGGTAAATGTAAAACTGAAGGACTTCCCGCGAATAATAAAAGAAAATCACACTACGCAAATGACAGATGCAAAGCGGATAAGCTAAACATATTTACGAAGATCAAGCTAATTTAGCAATCGAATATTACTCAGTCGTCGGTTGTTTCCGTAACTCAAATAGTCAAAACCAAAAGAAATCAACAGGTTTTTGGAGGAAAATTAGTCATTTTTTATGTTAATTGACACTTTAAAATTAGATTGTCAATCAATTCGTATTCTTCTCAACCACGGAGCAGTTCTCAACTCACCAACTGATGTTTTACGATGTGCCCATGTGACGGACGTGTCACTTGCACACTGACCCAAATCTGCTGATGCGCAGTAGGCCAGTCCACACCGCGGACGATGAACCCCACTGGCGTTAGATAACAATCCTCTCTCCTTCTCACCCGCCCACCATAGACGCTACATCCATCCCTTTCCCTTTTCAAAAGAGTTCGCGACAGTCTGTTTACAGCGTTGCAGGAAAAACAAAAATAAAATGCGCGCAAAGAAAGAGATAATGCTGTAGCCAAATGTTGTGGTTTATTATATTTCCATTCAGCTTGCGTGTTGCAGTTTTGTTTATTCTAACTGTACACAGCATTTGATTAACAATTCTACAGTCATTTGTATCCGAGTTCAGTGCAAAGTGGACCTGTATAAATAAAAAGCCATTATGGCACTCTTCTCAAAAGACTTATCCGGCTGTGTATTGCATAAAGAGGTCCATCATCTTTTCTAATGTTTGTAGCTCTTCAACGTCGGACCTAATTTGCAATCCTATATGTTGTAAGCACTCTACTGAGCCAACCGAGAAGTCTCCTATTATCTTCACCTCTCCTATCAATAAAAAATCGGTAAGAGTGCATAACTTCGCATCAGCTCTGCCCTCACTATCGCCGGCATATTCAAATGGCTTCAAAACCACGTAAGTATTACACACTGATCCTCGGGTGTGATGGAAAGCACGCACTAGAATGTGCCGCTCGGTTTATAACGATATCCGGTGGAGGGCGCTGAGCACGTGGACGAAATTAATTATACGAGCGTATGCGCCATTCAATTCACAAATATAATGTTTTGACAAAAACGAGTTATGAAACGTTCCTTCGCCAATTGATTAGTTTATACTCCCACATTATAAAATCAGGTGAAATAAAATGTGTAGGATATGGACGCATCGTATTAAGTAATTACAACCTTTTATTATATTATTTATTTAATTTGAATATTCTGTCTGTGCTAGAAGGATACACTTAGATTATAGGGCTTATTATAGAGCTCGAGCACTAAGACTGACCGCCGACCGGTCCAGTTAAGAGGTCACGGCAAAAGTCGTCTTTATTTTAACCTTTTACTTGGTAAACCTCTATTCCTAGGTAACATTTTGCTTCAATTTGACAGATAAATAGTTTGTCACTATACTGACTACGATTTTCATGTACAGCTTAAATTTTGTGGTTCGATTGATGTCCGAACAGCTTCACTTTCGAAGAGTTGTGCAGAGACTATTTTTCAATCTTAAAGGCTGCACATTCAGTGTCATTTCGATTGCGCGTGCGGTACATTAAATACGAGTAGGTTGAAATGAAACTTCCAACTTCTTGAACATCTTAAGCTTTCTCATGGACGGCCTGAAGAATTCTCGGAATTGTTTCCACAATTGAGACATTAATTTTATTTGCGAATTTCTTATTTTTAAGTACATAGTTTGGGACTGCCTTATTGAGCGACAAAATGTAATTACTTACCTACAATTCTTTAACACTAGCATTGACTATCGGATTTGAATGCTGTGTGAATTTTGTAAAAAGTAATCAGTCTTCCGAAAACAAATGCTACTTATATCATCCAACCCTACTAGTAGGGTGAATTTCAACAAAGTCGTTTTTACTTTCATTTCGGTTGAATTTTTTATTTTTAACTTTTTTTAAATTGTATCTGTTATTTATTGTACTTCTGGATATAGTTAATGCAAATTTTTAATGACATCAAAATATCTTAATTAACTTATGAGATATACGTGTTTAAACTTTTGATGTCACCGAAATGAATCAGCCGTTCACCGAAATGAAATAACCAGTCACCGAAATTCTCTTTCATTACGGTGACTAGTGATTTCATTTCACCTAACCAATAAAGTATACAGAAGGCTTATCTGTACAAATAAATAACACCTATTCACTAAATGCATATGAAAGTATATACGGTGCTTATAACAAATCCACGATTTAAAATTGTTTTTTCTGTCTGTCTGTGTGTTTGTTCCAAGTAAACTCAGAAACTGCTAGGCCGATTTCTATGGGACTTTCACTGGCAGATAGTTGATGTTATAAGGAGTAACTTGGGCTACTTTAATTTCAGAAAAACAATTAGGTTGCCGCGTAATAAAATCAAAAACACATGAAATCCAAGAGTATCTCCGAAACGGCTGGACCGATTTGTACGGGATTTTCACTGGCCGATAGCTGATGTTATAAACAGTAACTCAGGCTACTTTTATTTTAGAAAAACAAAAAAGATATCATATGCTGTCTGTCGCGCGGGCTCTGAACACGCGGGAGGGCTTTTACGATAAGAAGGTATATAAAACATGGAACATCAACTTGCAAAAAAGAAAAATGAGAATTAACTTTTTGTAAACTCTGCGCATTGAACGAACGTTTTTTGTTAAATCAAATTTTTGTTAAGCTAAATTCCACGCGGACGAAGTCGCGGTCAGCTAGTAATAGTATTATAAAATACACCTTTACTTTAAAACTTTTGAACTAAAACAATGTTAAAGCATATACGACTCTTTGGCGGAATCAACTTTAGTCAGATTAACACAAATTAAAGCGAATATATGTTCTAAATACATTATTACATTATGCTGTAGTAATCTATTTTAAAGTCAATTTAATGTTATACGAGCAAAACAATGTACTCGTAATTATAACATACTTTAGTTAAGCTCTTATGACATAAAAATAGTATGAGAACCAAAACGGCGTATGTTAACCATTTTGGGAAAAAAAAAACATAAATAAAACTAATTTTAATATTTATTTTATTGAAATAAATCTATTTTACGGATTCTATCGCGTTTATTTATTTTTTTATGTTCCCGACGTTTCGGCTGCTTTACAGCAAACCATGGTCACGGGGGGACTGAAGTGTTAGACGTCCTGATTTCATAGTTAATATGTAACTGGGTACCCTCATATTTAGTTGTTGTTTGCAGTCCGATCCACACAGAAAGTGCTCACAGTGTCTCGAGGTCTTGCAATGGTACGCTTGGTTTTGGCAGCCAAAACGTCGGGAACATAAAAGTGTATAAACGCGATAGAATCCGTAAAATAGTTTTATTTCAATGTGTAGTATTCGCGTAAATATAAGAAAACAATATATTTATTTTGTATTAGCAATGTAATAAGAGGTTAAAGGAAGACTATTTACTCAACGCCCGCCCATTATTTTGCAATTTCTCAGCAAGCACCAATTTGTAGACACGTTCATCTGGTTCTTAACTGACGCAATGTTAACCTAGGAACCTCTGTTATGGTAAATTTTAGTTATTTTTCTGGGTCACAAACTAAAAAAACAGAATAAAAGGAGTAAAATAAAATAATAAGTAAAAAAAATGTTTTTTTTTAACTATTTACGGATTTAATGCGGCTTTGGCTTTGTGCAAATGAGATTACAAATTACGTGAAGTTACATTCAACTATACAAATTCTTTGTTATGCTCATTGCTCAGAATCCTAAGCATAATAACATTAGCGAACCTTGTGAATAAAAGGAATCTCTTCTATATTTGAAACTTTGTACTTTAACAAAACTAAAAAAATAACAAATTGCGTTGCTGCTTGTACTTAAAAATAGTAGTTATAGGTGAACCATTTTGAATAATTCACCTGCTGGCCTGAATTTTCACTGAAATTAAATAGTAATCAACCGAAATGATAAAACAATTCACCGAAATGAAAATATTATACACCGAAACCCTAAGCACTCACCGAGATGAGAATTTTTATCATTACGGTGAGAATTTTATCATTTCCATTGACAGTTTAGTCCACCGAATCAACCGAAATGAGAACACTGAAGTTAAAAACAGGGACAAAAAATGGTATTATAAGAAAACTATTTATTATAGGATGCAGTGAATACTACACAATTAAACGTAGTACAATAAGCTTGCTCACGAATACTTAATTAAATGTACTAGATCATTGGATGACAAGTTATACCTATAAACGGAAATGAAAAGAAATTTGTCCCATCACACCGATATGAAATACTTTCGTATTTTTCGGAACTACGCAGGCTATCTGCGCACGTCCTCCGACGATAAGCACATAGGCAGCATTAGTACGTAACTTTTAAGGATATGAGGGGGGAGCTAGAGTTGTTCTATACAAAAATATTCGTGACAAACTTTAGGTCACCGAAATGAAAGGACTTTCTAGGACACATGCATTTTTCCTTACCAGTTATTAAATTGAGGAGATATTATTATAAAACTACTTTGTGATAATACTATCACTATTCACGATGAAAATAAAAGTTACCATAAATCTGAATAACCAATAGTTTTTGTTGTACGAGGGAAATTACACTGAAACATGTAATGCGGACAGCTACCGAAATGAAAAAAACAGGGCTTTAGGATTTTTTTTTCCTAATTAATTGCTAACCTAATGAAGAAATAATTTTGCCTCGCATAGGCACAAACCTCTTCAAGTTAGAAAAAAATAATAGAACTGTATAGTAACGTTCCACACTACCGATTTCATCCGTGCCGCGTAAATTTTGCTGTTGGGAAATCCACCCAGTAGCTAAATAATTCCCATGGCTATATTATCCCAAAACTCCTTTAAGGAATACTACAGGTAATACTGAATAATATTAGAGACTTCAATATCTTCTTGAGTGTCCCCCATCTCGAGTCAAATAATGGTGAAAACTTTAATCGAAAGATTATATAAGTATATGTAATACTACAGACAGACAGACACATCAACATGTCTATTAGCGCGCAGCATACATGTCACGTGTATTATAAACAATCCCCCGCTCCCAAAGCATAATGAACTATTACAATTAACTCAACCCGCGTTCCCACGCGGCCGCGGCAGTCGCGATGGCCAATGTCACATCACGAGAGAAACGGCGCGGGGCGGCTTCCTAAAACTATTATGTTCCGGAAGATATGGAGGCTGTATGTCGATGTCGGATCGGTGCGTGGTGCTATTATGATGGTGCGATTATGTAGATAAGCGGCGAAATTGTTATCATTATCATAATCTATGTAGTATGTATAGTGAGATGATTTTAGGAACTAAGCGCAATAGAGATATATAAAAAACAGTGGTATTGTATGCCGGGACATATTAAAGATCACCTTTGCAAGAAAATATAGAATTCAATCTCTTGGACTATCTGATATTATGTGTTGACTCTGATGTTTTTATCTTTTCATGCTTGTGAGAACAGTTTTTTTTTCATTGCATATTATAAATCTAGACACCCACCTTATGAATAGGTATTTACGAATTATTAATACGTAATCAACACCCAATACAAATAGTCAAATGATATCACGCGATCCAAATAGTAAAAACTAGTCCATTGATGTGAGCCTATGAGCGCGGGGGCGGCGCGTGCCGTGTGGGCCGCGATGCATATTCATCATTGTCATAGCCACGTGGTTGTTCATGTTGACTAGATTATGTCGACGGACGGGATACGTAATAAGCCTCTTTAGACGTGTTCAATCCTAATCAAGCTTAAGACCAATTAATTTCATACAATTATATAATGATATGGTCGCGTTTCTAGTTTATACATTCTTATTATTAATATAATTTAATACTGCCACATAGAATAGCCGTTTTACACTGAATTGTAACTGTCCCTAATACCAGGCATGCCTTTTAAGTTCTGTCGTTTCCATATTTCCCGGCAATTTTGAATTTGGAACTGTTCTATATTCGAATGTGTTTAAATTTCGAATCTCAAAACAATTGAAAGTTTTGGGATTGATGCTATTGTTTGGTCACAGCGTCGATTAGAATCTGTCAGGTTACGTACGAAAATGAATCTTTCTAAGGAAAATGTTCGTGCAATAATTTTCTACAACTTTAGAAGAGGCCTGACACGGCTTCAGTGTTTTGAAGAGCTAACATCTGTGTTCAGTGATGAAGCCCCATGTCTGCGGACTGTCGAACGCTGGTATTTATAATTCCAGCGTAGACATACTAGTCTTAGTGACAAATCTCGCGAAGGACGGCCAAAATCCGCCTTCACTGAAGATAACATAATTACTGTGAGACAACAAATTCTCTAAGATCGCGTGATACTCTGCAGCGGCGCCACCATGATAAAAAGTGACAAATCATAGTGGGAAAAATGTACGATTAACGTATATAATGTACGTATATCGTATTTTAATGTACCTTTCCCAGGTACCGAGATAATTGACATTTTTAGTGGCGCCGCTGGGGAGTATGCTCTCCAGCGGCGCCACCTGGTTCTCATACTTATGAATGATATTGGCTGCTAAATTTTATTGGAAATAAATGTACCTATGCAGTCTACTATGTACATGTCAAAAAACATCAATATTATACAGTAGTTTAATTTATTTTGATCATTTATATTACCCTAAAAACGCCCGAACAGCTTAGGTTCACATACCTAGCACCGACAAAGCTAATGGTATTATCAACTATATTCTATTGGAAATAAATGTTTGGACGCTAAATAAGAAGTACATGTTAAAAGATATAATTATTAGACGGTAGTTTATTTTTTTTCATTTATTTAAAGTTGTCCTTAAAATGGCCGTTTACAGTTGATATTCACATGCCTGGTACTTACAAAGTATTATGGTTTAGCAACTATATTCTATTGAATATATATATACGAATCCTGTATATTATTTATAAGTTACAAATTATCATTATAAGACGATTGATTAATTTATTTCAATTAATTAATTTTACCTTAAAACTCCCGTATACGGGTGAGGTTCACATACCTAGCACCGACAAAGCTAATCGTATTAGTAACTATATTCTATTGGAAATCAATGTTTGAACGCTATATGAGAAGTACATGTTAAAATATATAATTATAACACAGCAGTTTTTTTTTTTCATTAATTTAATGTTCCCCTAAAAATGGTCGTATACAGCTGAGGTTCACATGCCTGTGGGCTTAGCCAAGACGTCTTTCTACAATCGTTAACGCTAATAGAAAACGAAAAAAATGTATGGGAATGACATATCTCAACGTTAAATCACGTGGTCAGAACAAACGAATAGAAAAATCGTAGCCAAGATACCAAGATAGCTATTCGTTTCAAATGATAGAATAGAATATAAGCGTTTCTACAATGCCGATCGCTAAGTCCCGTACAAATCGTAGCCATGATGCTGTTTTGACAAGCGCTAACGAAACGATATCGTAGTTTGTGAACGCTAGCTAAGCGATCGCCAATACCCTGTAGAAAACGCTAAAACATGGCCGCTTGCAATCAGCTGTGTGGTTAACAACGCAAATTGTAGTGTTTAATAATTAAAATATACGAATGGTTTGGACTATACCTAACTTATAGCATGCAAAATGAATACTTGCTTACTTTAAAATATGTTGTGGTGTGCGTAAAATTAAGAATTGTGGTTTAAAAACCGAAAAAGAGGTTATTTAGATAACGAGGAATTGTCAATGGTGAAATACCTAAGTAGTGTAAAACTTTAAAATCAGTGTATAAATACGAATTATTTTCATAGTGCCGAATGCTCCATGGTATAATTAAATGTGTGATGTCGTTTAAAATTCATTTTATTTCATATACATATAACTGGACTAGGAATATAATTGATCAGTAGGAAGGCACTGTTGTACCTACCTAATTAATTTTATTTTGAATAACACACTGTCTTACATAGTAAATTCTTAAGAAAACAACTAAATATTGGCATTATCGTAGGCAATAGGTAGGTACACTTAAATGATTATTTTATTTCTCACATTTGTTCATTACTAATTTAAGAAATACAAAAATTGTATTGGCATTTGGATTGACATTGAATTTATATATAAATAATAATAATTTTAGCCCTTTTTGACGTCCCACTCCTGGGCACGGGCCTCCCCTCAACACGAGGGGGATTCAGGCCATAATCCACCACGCTGGCCCAGTGCGGGTTGTTGAATTTATATACAATATAAGTAAAATATGCAGCCGTTGACATCTTAGGCTAAAAAGATGATGATAATATTGTTCCTTAAATTAATCAATTCAGTAGACAGGGATGAGTGACGACAGTAAAGGCCAGCTGGAGATTTTATTTTATTTATTTATCAAAACTTAAAGCTATTCTTACAGGTTTACCTAATGCAATTGCTAAGCAACAAAAATCCAAGTTTCAACAATACTTAATTATCTATAACTACTGATGTATAATGCTATATCCTCGGCGATGAGGTTGAGTGTGCGAAGTGCGCGCGTCACTGGCGCCTTGATCAAGAGCTGTGTGCGCGCGCGGCAGAGCCAGCAGCGGCGGCCGGCGCCGGCGCCACACGTACCCGGCCGGGACACTCAGACATATCTGCTACAAAATTACTGCATTGTGTAGCTTTCCCCTCAATCATGATAATGTTGTTCCTGAAAACAAAACATTTTGTTTGTTAAGTACTTAATATGTAAGTGATATAATAATACATAACCTCTCACAGTTCCTGCCACAAACAGTCATACTTTACTTCTTTGAACCCCTTGCTCCGGCATCATTCGCTACATAGCTGTGACTAGAACATTTAAGATAGACCATTTTAGAGAAACAAAGAATTTGAATCTTGAATGAACAATGCAAATGCCCCGATAGAAACTATTTTGCCGAGTAGGTATGAGACAGAATTAAATAACAAGAGAATAATTGAAATTATTACTAAATAATGCTTTATACATACCTTCTATGAATTTGTAAAGCCGCAAGCTGTTCCGGGCTAGCTCAAGTTCGTGATTCCATCTATTATTCCATGGCAAAAAAGTCCTTAAATACGAGCTCTAGGTATCTAGAAGCTGTGGAAGCGCTCCAGAGACATCACATAGCAGGTGAGCAGGAGATAATGTTGTTCCTGAAATCAAAACATATTGTTTGTTACTTAAATGTAAGTGATATAATAATACATAACCTCTCACAGTTCCTGCCACAAACAGTAATACTTTATTTCTTTGAAATCCTTGCTAGGGCCTCGCTAGCTATATAGCTGTGACTAGAACATTTATGATAGACTATTTTAGAGAAACATATAATCTGAATCTTGAATGAACAATGCAAATGCCCCGATAGGAACAATTTGTCCGAGTAGGTATGAGACAGACTTAAATAACATGGGAATTATTGAAATTACTAATGTTTTACGTACCTTCTATGAATTCGTAAAGCCGCGAGCTGTTCCGGGCTAGCTCGAGTTCATGTTTTAATTTAATAAGTATTCCATGGCAAAAACCACTTCAGTAAGTATTTATTAGATGCGCTTGATGTACATTTCTAATCAACGGTTTAAAACTCTTAATAAAATTAAAACAAATATTCTGCTCGCACCTTGTTTACATACAAAAGTACTTTGAGGTTATGATGTATTTCTCTTTGGTTATGATGACTGACGTTTATGGACGCTCACCACAGACTAGAAATATTATTTTATCGATCGGCATTGTAGATTTAGCGTTCGGCGTTGATATGTCATCATGGCTACCAAGTTATCGTTAGCTATCTTCGCTTACGCTAAGGCGTTCGCAATTGTAGAAAGAGAATAGAAACGAAACGTTTGTATCTTGGCTAGGCCTTCTGGTACGAACAAAGTATTATGGTTTAGCAACTATATTCTATTGAATATATATATACGAATCCTGTATGTTATTTATAAGTTACAAATTATCATTATTCAATTCAAATCGTTTATTTTGTTTAGGCCTACGGGGGCACTTACAAATTGTCAATTTTACATATTTTTTTTTCTTATATCTACAACCGGATCGGAACGCGACCTCGACTGAGAAGATCCGGCAAGAAACTCAGCGGACTTGTCTTTTTACATGTCATATTTTTTTTTAATCGCCAGTTGCTTATATTCAATAATTACAAAGGGTAGTAGATATTAACACAAATATTATAATAGCTTCAGTGTGTTGCCTTTTGATGTTAACAAGAATTACACAAATAATTCGGACTAGTAGGGCCAATACACGCTACGCTTTGACATTATTATTGACTGTCGAGATTTGAGCTGCTTACTCCCAAGCTGATTTATCATCCAAATAATCCGAGATTTTGTAATAACCCTTTGCACTGAGTTTAGTTTTAATTAGGGTTTTAAACTTATTGATAGATAAATCTCGGATTTCATTGGGAAGCTTATTGTAAAAACGTATACATTGTCCCATAAAAGAATGACTTATTCTGTGGAGACGAGTTACATGTACGGATAGCTTGTGCTTATTCCTTGTATTAATAGAATGAGCGTCGCTCCTTTTCTCAAAATTATTTGCATTTTTTTAACGTACATGAGATTTTCATAGATAAATTGTGACACAACAGTTAGAATATTTATTTCTTTAAATTTTTCTCTGAGGGAGATTCTTGGAGCTAGATTGTAAATAGCTCGTATATCTCTTTTCTGCAGAACAAAAATGGAGTTTAAGTCAGCAGAGCATCCCCAGAGCAGTATGCCATATGACATAACGCTATGGAAATAACTAAAATAAACAATTCTAGCTGTTTCAACGTCGGTCAAGTGCCTGATTTTTTTAACAGCATATGCCGCACTGCTGAGTTTACCCGACAATTTTTTGATATGAGGACCCCATTGCAATTTTGCATCTATAGAGATCCCTAGAAAGACAGTTTCCTCCACAAGGTCCAATTCTGCTCCATTTAGTCGTATATTGGTTCCTACTTGTCTCACATTTGGCGTTGAGAACTTTATACATTTCGTTTTATTCTCATTAAGTAGAAGAATATTTACATTGAACCAATGTACAACTTTAGCGAGTGCGTTGTTCACATCGTCATAATGTAAAAGCTGTCTTTTAATTTTAAATAATAAATTTCATAATATTTTTTTTTAATCTTCGCCAGAGTCACAGGACGAACGGCGGCGCGGCGCACCTCAGCTATAAACGGGCGTTTTCAAAGTAGCTTTAAATTTAATAAAATAAAATAAACTGCTGTCTTATAATTATATGTTTTAACATGTACTTCTCATATAGCGTTCAAACATTGATTTCCAATAGAATATAGTTACTAATACGATTAGCTTTGTCGGTGCTAGGTATGTGAACCTCACCCGTATACGGGAGTTTTAAGGTAAAATTAATTAATTGAAATAAATTAAACAATCGTCTTATAATGATAATTTGTAACTTATAAATAATATACAGGATTCGTATATATATATTCAATAGAATATAGTTGCTAAACCATAATACTTTGTAAGTACCAGGCATGTGAATATCAACTGTAAACGGCCATTTTTAGGGTAACTTTAAATAAATGAAAAAAAATAAACTACCGTCTAATAATTATATCTTTTAACATGTACTTCTTATTTAGCGTCCAAACATTTATTTCCAATAGAATATAGTTGCTAATACCATTAGCTTCGTCGGTGCTAGGTATGTGAACCTAAGCTGTTCGGGCGTTTTTAGGGTAATATAAATGATCAAAATAAATTAAACTACTGTATAATATTGATGTTTTTTGACATGTACATAGTAGACTGCATAGGTACATTTATTTCCAATAAAATTTGGCAGCCAATATCATTCATAAGTATGAGAACCAGGTGGCGCCGCTGGAGAGCATACTCCCCAGCGGCGCCACTAAAAATGTCAATTATCTCGGTACCTGGGAAAGGTACATTAAAATACGATATACGTACATTATATACGTTAATCGTACATTTTTTCCCACTATGATTTGTCACTTTTTATCATGGTGGCGCCGCTGCAGAGTATCACGCCTAAGATCGTCATATGACGTATCGAGAGATAGAGGCTCTATTAGGCATCTCAGGGACAACCATTCAGAAAATCTTGCATGAAGCGCTTGGTGTAAGAAAGCTAGATTGCCGTTGGATACCGCATCTGCTTTCCGACGATCACAAGGCGGCCCGCGTCAGATGCTGTAAGAAAACTCTGCAAAGGTTCAACCAAGGAGAGTCAAATCACGTCTACGATATCATCAGTGGTGACGAATCTTGGATCTATGCCTACGATCCTGATTCCAAACAACAATCTACAATCTGGGTCTTTCAAGACAAGCCAAAACCGACTAAAGTTGTTCGTTCTCGAAGCACTTCAAAGAAGGTGGTGGCCACGTTCATTGGAAAAACCGGCCATATTGCGACTATTGCACTTGAAGATCGTAGAACGGTTAATGGAGAGTGGTATACCACAGTTTGTTTACCACAAGTCATCGCCAACTTCGAAAATCTAACTCAAAGCGACGCATCATCCTGCACCACGACAACGCAATCTCACACAGCGCTCGTCAAACGATTGAGTATTTGAAGCAGGAAAAAGTAGAAATTCTTGACCATCCTCCATACAGTCCTGACCTAAGCCCTAACGATTTATTTACATTTCCTAAAATTAAGAAAAGTCTTCGTGGTTAAAGGTTCCAGTCCGGTGAAAAAGCAGTCGACGCTTTCAAGTCAGCCATTTTGAACACCCCCACTTTAGAGTGGTATAAATGTTATAATAACTGGTTTGAGCGAATGGAAAAGTGTATTAAGCTACGTGGTGAATACTTTGAAAAACAATAAAAAGTACTATAAGGTTCTAGTTGTGTTTTTTTCTTCAAACGACAAAACTTAAAAGGCATCCCTCGTAGTAACAATAAAATATGCTGGGGTTGACATAAACCGTGTAATCTTTATCAACAACTTATGTCATCACATTTTGACGTGTTCATTTGTAAAAAACGCCGATTAGAGACTGATCATGATCATCACAGAGTCAAAATGAACTGGCTCTAGCAGCTTAAATAAACTTCTCAGACTTTTATCCCATTATATACCTACATCGTGTACTTATTTAATTTAACACGTGTTGCATCGGCAACGAAAACAAACAAAAATATAAGAAAAGTAATCGACATCCTACTAACGCACATGCTTTCCTTATGAAGGAATTGGGACGGCGTGTGAATTTCCCAACATGTGGTGCACTCTTATGCAATTCAAGACACATACAGGAACATATCTACCGTTTTGATAATAACAAGCATAAATGACAACAAAATAGGTAATTACATTCTGGAATCACATTCGCTTTACCAAAATATGGAGGTATAAAGATTCCTCCACCTAAGTACTCCTATAAATTTATCATAAGTACAAAAAATGATATGGTAGGTATTAAAAATACTGTCGATGATAAATCGGCTCCATATTAAATAGCCACTGACCTCCCTCCGCCCGTCCTAATGTTGTCCAGTGTAAATCAACGTGTCAATGTTGATACCAATATTATATCGTTTTTTGCCGCTATCTATAGTATAGTGAGCGCTTAATGAGCAAAAAATATCATTTTAATAATTGTTTTTATGGATGTGGAATTTTGACATTTATAGGGCATGATTTCGAAAGATTATTCAATCATAAGAACATACTTATTCACTACAAGCGTATAGGTATATACAGAAAAAAATATTTTTTGAAAAAAAATGTTAAAATTGCAACTTGTCATTTTGCAATCATGCAGTAGTTAAAATAACGAATAACAATGACAATCAGTTTTCACAACAATAACTTTTTTGCGTGCAATACCAGGCTCACAGACGTGTCGAAGAAGTTGATATCCGTTCAGGAGCTAACAATGATGGGGGCACAAAAACGGCGAGGTCGCCCGCCGGCGGCCGTCGACATTTTAATTAAAATAATACTTCACCACTACCTGTTGCCTCAGTACACGTTACTAATTATCGGTTAATATGTAGGAAATTGAAACTTCGCGTGTTAGCGGAATAGCGTTGATTATATACTCGTAAAACCAATAAAATGTCCTAGGCCACCTCCATATAAATTTAATCAAATACTCACATTTCATTTTAATTATGAAAAAGCAAGATCTCTTACTTTGCAGTGAATCAAAACGCTTATGAATTTTCTCCGCAACTATGAAAATACTCTGAATATCTGGATACGTCGCATTTAACGCGGATTGCGTGTTACCAGGCGTTGTTATAAGCAAACAATAGGTACACGTCAGTAGGTAATCTTTAGGTATAATCAAATATGGTTGAATGAACAATAAGTTAAACTCTTCCGTTGTTACTCTATTCGTCAAAAATATTGCGAGATTTTAGAAATGTAAATGTTTTCCTTATTTATTCTTTTTTTTACTTTTTTAAGTACTTTTATAATTGAAGATGCAAAAGATTTTTACCAAGGACCTGGTAGAGAAATGAAGTACAGACTATTCATAGAGGAATGGTTTCGATTGTAAAATTTAATTTTCTCTCATAAAAGGATAATCCGGACTATTCGAGGTGGTCGTAAATAAAACAAAAGGAGCTGAGATCTCTCAGTTTTACAACTTGAAAGAATTTTAAACTATAAAACTCCTTTTAAGGCAGATACTTGGAAAATACGTCGGGGTTGACGTCACGTATTTTACTTTGGTTACTATCATAAAGTACACATAATTATATCACAATTGCTTTGCAAAAACCTTCACAGTCCGCGATGGTTCGGCTGGAAAGGCAATGATAACATTGCCTTTCCACATAAGTGTTTCGTCACACATAATAAGCACACGTACGCCAATTATCGCTTGTAATTAAAACTTATTTAACGAATGCACGTACCTATACAGATTTATTCCAATTAATAATGAATTCAGTTATTGAGAAGGTTATTTCTAAACCTAGATTAATTATTTGAAACTTATATAATGTAGGAATAAGTAATGAATAAGTTACAATACTACACACACGTAATAACATTGCATTTATATTCTAAGGTGATGATGAAACTGTGGAGGAACGCCACTTCAAAAACATCTACATTCAGTTGTGAGTCCGTTATTATTATCTATCCGACGCTTCTAATGCTTTTTCTCGAAACACATCTGCGAGTTTCTGGAACTCATTCCACCTGACGTTTACCTGTCTCGGACAAAGCACTGTTCAATCAGAGATTACAGGAATTACAACACGACTCATTATACCTAGTCCACGATGAACAGTAAAATTCTATACTTACACTACTTTGGACACTTTCACAACGAGACCACTGAACTCGACCTCACAACGTATCGATTAATTATTATGTGGTCTAATTAATAAGTACCTACTTAATTAATATAATTATAATTAAAGCAATTTTCAGTAATTATTTTTACACAACACTTCATTAATATCATCATAGTTTTAACCAAACTACGTCGACTAGATAGATACCTAACGTTGCTTAGTTAACGTGGTTATATTTTTAAAGAAATTACCACATGCGGTTAACAATTGCTAAGATAATTCAAACATCACATTACATTACAAATAAATGTTATTCTATTCTATTATACGATCGTAGCCTCAAACTACTTAAATATACAACCAAAAACAATTTGAAGACACAAACTATTAAAATAGTTTCATAGTTGAAACGTATACTTCAACCCTCTGCAGGTGGAGGGTTATACACAGATCAAAAAGGCACTTGACAGCCGAACCCTGTGGTTCCAATTGACCGACCTTTGGATGTTCGCTTTTACTATTGACGTTACGATGATTGGCTTTTATCTTGTGTAATAGTGCCCTTATCTTGTATATGACCTATTCTAATTAAATTTGTGTCAATACTGTCGAAGCCCGATTCTCACCGGGGCGGCCGGGGCGCGGCGTGACATAACCACCGATTGATTACCGACATTGTTGATTATTATCTCGACACAGAAATGCAAATTGATACAGTCGCTAGTCGTTTTAAGTTAAGACTGTTATTTATGTATTTACATTATAAATTTCGAATTAATTGTGAAAACAAAGTTTAGAAATTATGTTAAACGAATGAGCATTCCGTTAAATGACTTACAAGGAAACTGTTTTTTCATTTCAGACAGATTATTAAATAATTTAGTAATAACAATAACTAATAATATAAGCTTCCTAAGGTACCTATTAACAGTGCCGAGCCATCATAATTACATAGGTACCTACACACATAAACACATTTAAAATTACATAAAAAATTCAGCAAATTAACTGCAAATTATTAAAAAATACCGTCAATATTTTAAAGTTTACTCACCAAAACAATATGTCAACAGGCCGCACATACACCGCACATAATAACTCCAGTCCACATGAAAGATTTCACTCACTAATAAAATAGTCTAATTAATATTAATTTTACGAATATCCGCGTATAATGTTCCGTACGGGCGCGAGATGGCGTTACGTGGCGACGTGCGCGCGCCGCGGTGGCTCCGTGCGATATGACGCGAGCTGTGTACCCTCGCCCCGAGCTGTCGCCTGCTCACTCAGCCGTGATGGATGACTGGTGGTCGACTGCTAATTCCATTTCAAAGGGAGTTTCTGGCATAAGTACACCTATTTTAGCCATCGTTAAGCAAGGTTTTGGTTGCTGAAGTCAGTATAACCCACCAATGCTCCTACGACAATGCGGCTTAAGAAGAATTAAGCAATACTTTATATAACTAAAGCAACTTATCTCAAATTCAGGCATCAAGATTCTGAACCGTTGCTTCGCTTCTGGTATAGATTGTACTGTGGTTGAAAATGTATTCAAATTCAAATCATTTATTTTGTTACTTACAAATTGTCAATTTACATTTTTTTTTCCTTATATCTACAACCGGATCGGAACGCGACCTCGACTGAGAAGATCCGGCAAGAAACTCAGCGGGCTTGTCTTTTTACATGTCATTTTTTTTTTGTTTTTAATCGCCAGTTGCTTATTTTCAATAATTACAAAGGGTAGTACTTAGATATTAATATAAATATTAAAATAGCTCCAGTGTGTTGCCTTTTGATGTTATCAAGAATTACACAAATAATTCGGACTAGTAGGGCAAGACACGCTACGCTTTGACATTATTATTGACTGTCGAGATTTGAGCTGCTTAGTCCCAAGCTGATTTATATGTATGTCGAAACTAATAGAATTCGACCCCGAGACCCCTCACGACCCTGTACGAAGCCATTACTTAAAGTTCACAGAAGTTTTTATTCAAAGGTACAAGTCACGAAACTTACTGAAATGGTCAACTCCACATAGCTATCACAACAATGGTTTTCAAAATAAAAATCAGATAGTAGTAGGTACGTAGCTACCAAAAAAAAATATTTCATATTTCTAACCAATAATGAAATCAACGGTTTGATAAATATAATGTGTATCTAACGTTAGCAAGGTCATTGGTTAAATATTAGTTAACCTCTGGTGCTTGAAACCTCGAGACGTGAATGCGTTCCTGGTAAAAGTGTTAACAGGAAATCTTAGTGCTAATGAGTGGGACAGTTTTGCTCAATTCCTTTACAACCTGTTTCTCAAAACTGTAACATACCGAAATTGGAATGAACCACACAATGGTATTGCGCATGAGATCTTGATCCTGAGAGTGCATTGTTCGCGCTGCTGCGTCGCATGAAGCGCGCGCGCCGCCCGCGCCGCCGCGCCGCGCGCCGTGGGAGCGGATGCGCCGCCAAAACATTCTCGCGTGGTATTGTTTTGACGGCAACAACGCGGGCGCAGAGATGGTTCACATAATATGAATATTGAGTACGTCATGGTTTGGAGGTTTCTCATCAGCAGACGAGGAAGAGCGTTTATTAACCATACCTACCGGTAGCTAGGGAATTATTCAGATTCCTTATTTGGTGGTTATTTTGTGGCTTCAACAGAGATATTTAAATTTTAGAATCAAATAAAAAAGCGAAAAATTTATGATAATGGAATCGCGTCCGCCACCGGCGGTGGCACCACCTTGAGTAGGAGAAGATGACATTTTCAATTCAGCCCTGTGTGAACCACTATACAAGTTATAACCTCTTTCGTCTCTTATATAAGCACTAATATAAGCTATTATAAGCACTATACAACGTACGATAATTGTTAGATCCACAGAATCGTTCATTTAGGTCGTAAGGAATATATACGATTGAGGACGTGTGCCATACTATGTCCACTTGAAGAAGACTTTTAGAAGAATGCCTTGTAGAAGATATACTTAATTATCTTCTTGTATTGAGAAAAGTCTTCAGTCATAATTATAGCTTCATTTAACAATATTGTAAACGCGTTCCGGTGACATAGGACTGCGAGTTTCGAGTGCCGATATCCGAAAAGTCCGCAGTGGCCTACTTGAACGTTTCACCTCCCTACTTATTTCCCGATATTTCATATATCTTGCGAAAACACTGTAATTTGGATCCTAACCCACTTTTATATGTACCTACATTTAAGGTAAAAATAGAAAGTTGCAACGAATTTTATTGCTGCAATACAGATAATTATCCCTCGAAATTAACGAAACCGTAAAGTTAAACGTGGCTCGAACAGTTCACTCTCTGTTCAAACATTTTATAACTGTTTAGGAACCTATCTAACAACATCTATGCCAAACGAATGAACCAGCTCTCGTCTATAACGGACAGGTGCGACACACGACACGTGTGACTCAATAAATTAACTCCATATTATGCAACAGGTGTGGCTCGCCCCACACGCCGCGCCCGCCGCGCGCCGCCCGCGGCCCGCGCCGCCCGCCCCGGATGTCCTGGGCACGGGGCGGACGTGACGGTGTGGCGCGGGGCGTTCCAATAGATGGGTTGCCACGAGTTTCTAATTCCCTAGTAGATTGAAATTATAACTAAAAGGTAATACGATCTTTACTTCAACATCAACAATAAGTAGCCTGTCACTCCAGAATAGTGCAGCTTCTTATCAGAGAATAAAAATCCAGAAATTTTACTTTATTATGCAATAATTAATGAAAAAAATGAGTGTATACCGAAAAACACAGGATAAGCAATTTTTGTAGCAAGTACACTCACAGTAGATCTCACACACCCCTTTATGTCATGTCTCAGTAAAGGTGGTGTGTAGAATAGTTAGCAGTAATGCATTAGGGGTGCGACCGTTGTCAATATCCATTAGTGTTCAAACATCAATTAACATAAAATATAACTCTAAAACATCATCTTACCTTTTTCCATTATCTGCGGTCGGCGCAGTATGTCTTTTTCGTTTTCCTGTCGTACTCACATCCACTCCAGCCTATAGGTACCGTACAATGGACTGGGGGCGATCCCAGTGACACCCAGACCTGAGCAAATTACGAAAAGGCCATTTCCGAAATTTACCCTGACGGGAAACGAACCCGCAACCATCCGGTGTAGTGAGCCGAGCGGCCTACGCTCAAACCACTCATTTTTCAAGACTACTACGAGTCGTAGAGAAATTGTTGAAATTTTATTCTTTGAAAGATATCTTGATAGAGAGTGTTTTAGCGATGTTTCAAGAGAATCTGTTCAGCCGTTTGAAGATTATTATCAGTCATGTAGTTTATGAAGAGATATGAGTAAGTTCCAAGGGTCCGATCAATTCGAAATTTGGTACCCTGTTACTTCAATGATATTGCAGGGACATGATGCTGCAGCATCAACTGGAATCTGCAGGATACCATACTCCTCACTCACCAACTTACGGCAGCGGTATTATAATTGGGCTCATTAGAATAATGGATAAAATACTGTCGATCGTAGCGTGTCAACTAGTGACAGGTACCTACAAAGTATAAATTAGATCACATGTCTTCGCACCGGGGGTTTTTTAAATGGTCCATTTAGAGTTATGTATAAGAGTATTCGTAGGACATTTTAAAATCCAAAGAGTTTAGGTATACTTATTACAAGCTGTCGTAGTTTTCCGCGTTTTATATTTATACAAAAACGCAATAAAATTGAACGTGGTAAGCACGCGCCCACGCCCGCGTGCTGTGGTATAACCAATAGCTATATAAGTGCCTAGGTTCTAAAGCATGACGACTTAGTTGTAAGAAAATGACAATTCTCCTCCTAGTTCATAAGTGCCTTGTAGATTAGCAGGCGTCATCTCAATTAACGTAAAGTTATTGATAAGTACTTGGTTTAACTATTTTACTTAACTACTCTCAACTTTTAGACGTACCACAGAATTTTGTCGTAGTAAATACCATTTTGTAATACTAATAGGTAGTGCGAAATTTCATTCAATGAAATGACAATTATGATTATCTGGTATTAGTAACTAACTAAGGGGAAAAATAACAACAAGACATAATGCCCATACCATCAACACCTACATGCAGATGTATAATTAGCAGTAGCACCGGATTGAGGTATTACGCATCGAGATTGATCCTTCATAAACGACTATCATTCGTACAAGAGATTAGATCTGAATAAACTTGGCTCACTGGTTGAACAATGTTGTTTAACAATAATCCCTTCCATCTTATGTTTATCCTGAAACCTTGACGAAAGGTCAGAAACAATATATTTCCAGTTGGCCTATCATTAGCACTGACAAAATAGTTATATTATTATCTCTCCACCGATTTATATTATTATCTCTCTTTTTTGACAATACAAACCAGAGTCAACAACATAAAATAAATGAATATTATAAGCGTTTCGTCAGCACGAGCAAACGCGGGGGTCACATTACCCTATCTGTGTTGTACGTAGTATTTTTTTTTACATGATGATATGAGTACATATCCATGACCTAACTTTGCAAAAAGCTTATAAATATTTTTTAGGACAAAGTTAGCATGTTCAATGGCGAAATGAGCGCGATTGCGGTCAAGAGGCAGCGCTGGTGACGCAGCCCAGCAGAGTTGCTTACTATCTGGAGCAGCTAGCAGTAACTAGGAAGCGATGATATAGCTGTTTCTGTTGGCGGCTTTTCTTTTTAAACTTCAGTACCATCTACTCGGAGTTGGTAGGGTATGTGAAGGTATGGAAAGGTTTATACGGATATAATAGCATAACTATGCAGGCATACTACGTGAAATAATACATATTTGGGAAAAGATTAAAGTAGGACCAAGAGATAGTGACCGGGCAGTTTTGTTCCTTAATAATATATTTTTTTACCAACATTTAAGTATTCATTTTGAAACGAAGCCAATGTTTAAAAAAATCTATAAAAAGAAAGGAATTATCCTTATGGCTAATATATGCTTATAGAAACGAAACTACTTATTCAATATAATGAGCAGTATTCTATAATATAGTATAGACCATATGTTGAGTCATCCACTCACCAGGACGACAGATGCGGGGGCCCAAGAGGAGTGGGACGCAGGCAGCGGGCGACCGGTCGAAGACGGCCGCCCGCGCCATATAAGGCAGTCAGCTGTTACAAGCCTGGACGTAAACACGCGCTCGCGCATATCAATTTAATTTACCATTTTATATTTTCTTATCTAACCGTAGACGCGACTACAATTGTTACAATCTCCTTGCACTCATTATAATTTATAGTATACAGTCCACTAGTTTTATTACCGCTCCAGCAACAAGCCATCGAAGCCCCAACATTGGTCCTTCGAGCCGGATTTGGTCCATCACCCGTTATTTTTTGAACGGCGACAAACGGAGTTACAAGGAGCCTTGCTAAGGATTTTAGTCGTCTTCATCTGTGTTCGTCGACATTTTCTTCACGTCGTGCATTGGAGGTCAAGAAAGTCAGCACGGTTTCAAAATAACCGTCTTTGCCGATTTTTTTTTCTCATCCAAAACCACAAGAAGAGGCGATCTACAGGACTACGGATACCTAAAGAACAGCATAACAACGGATTTTTCGAAGCTCAAGTTTGGAGGCGAATACACAAATCTTCAGTTGTGGTCGTGCATCGAGAACCTCAAAAGACGAAACTCGACGTCACAGCTGTTGTCATCAGTGGTTTGCTTGCACCAAAAACAGTGAGATCGATCCATTTCCTATACTTATTCTTTATTTCATATCCACTACATTCTAATAATCAGTCATATACACATTTGGTTTCCATTTTTGCAATTTCATTTGAATAAAATTGCAAATCATCACGGGTTAACCTCACATTTGTTTTATACTGTTTTCATCTCTTCATATTATGTTAATTAGTTTGCTAGTTTACCAATAATTTTTGCGTTCACTTTTAAACGCTTTTATTTCTTATATGCAATCACTCAAATCAATTACAACCAAATACGCTGCCAACTTTTTCGCAAAGCGCAACGCCTAGCTTATTTGAATAGCAATTACACGATTCGTAGTAAGGTGGCAATAAGTTTATCGGGCGCATAGCTATCTTTGCTCGCTTCATTTTTGCACTGTTTTTGTTCACATTAGCGCATTTTCTTGATTCCTTAAAATATCAATATGGCTGATGTTAAAGCTTTAATTAAAAAGCGAGCTTCAATCAAGGCCAAGCTTACGCAATTTTCATCTTATATAAAAATGTCAAAATCTTGTGAAAAGTTGAGCGAATTGCAATTCATTGAAGTCGAGTACAGGCTTAATACGTTCGAAGGCTTATACGAAAAATATGATCAATTACAGAACGACTTAGAAGCAATGGTGGACGACCCCAGCGAGCAATATGCAGAACGCGAAGAATTTGAAAAGCTATACTACGGCTTAGTAGCTGCTGCGCGTCAGCTGATCAGCAGCGCTCGCGGACAGCCTACGGTGGACGCCGCGTCTGGGGTGGATACATGTTCTAATCACACACACAAGCATAACCTAAACACAGTTCGATTACCTAAAATTGATTTGCCAACATTTTCAGGAAGCTATCATGATTGGCTAGAGTTTAGGGACACATTTAAATCTATTATACACAGCAACGATAACTTAGATAAAATCAACAAATTGCATTATCTTCGCGCTTCCCTGAAGGGTAGTGCTTCTCTTGTCATAGATAGCCTTGACTTCAAATCGGTTAACTACGACGCTGCCTGGAAGTTACTCTGTGAGAGGTATGACAATAAGAGATTGCTTGTCAACAACCATGTGCAGGCTCTCTTTAATATTCAACCTATCAACAAAGAGTCAAGTAAGTCATTACGTCATGTCATCGATACCACTAATAAGAACCTTAGGGCTTTGGCAACTCTTGATCAACCAGTCCAACACTGGGATACACTTGTGATTTATATCATGTCTATTAAGTTAGATCAGATAACTAATCGTGAATGGGAAGAACATAGGAACTCTTTGTCTGAACCTCCAACATTAAGTGTTTTTATTACATTTCTTAGCAATAGAGCTGATTTATTAGAGACACTAGAGGAATCTAAGTCTGTAAAAGAAGACAAGAGTAAATTTAATAAGAGTTTTGTGGCACAAACTGAAAATAAAACTAAAAGGTTAGCATGCCCTATGTGTCATCAAGATCACTTCGTATTTGCCTGCGATATGTTCAAAAATCTTCCAGTGCAAGTTCGCATCAAAAAGGTTCATGGTTTCAACGTCTGTCTCAACTGTCTTCGTCCAGGTCACGAAGTTTTGAAATGTAAACTAGGACATTGCAAGTATTGTCGTGAGAAACACAACACGTTGTTGCATATTGATAGTGACACAGACTTTTCCAACACACAAAACATCGCACTGTCAATAAATCACTGCACCACATCTAAGGTCATTTTACTGTCCACAGCGCTCGTGCAGGTGATGGACTCTCAAGGCAACTGTCACACTGCGCGAGTCTTGCTGGATAATGGGAGTACAGCAAACTTCGTTTCTGAGGAGTTTGTACGTAACCTTCGCATGCCTACCTACACTGCCAAATCTAAGGTAATAGGTATCAATCATCTTTCTTCTCATTGTTCGCAAGGCTGTTCAATCAAATTTAAATCCTTCAATAGTGATTATGAGGTCAACATTGAATGCTTCGTCTTGTCAAAGGTATCTTCATCGACTCCAAATTCTCTTGTTGATGCTAGCAACATTCGTATACCCGATAATGTTCGTCTTGCCGACCCTACATATAATATTCCGTCTGCGATCGACATACTTGTCGGCGCGGAAGTATTTTGGGACATTATAGGCGCGAATAGTATCACATTAGGGAAAAATATGCCCGCCTTACACGAGTCAAAACTTGGTTGGCTTATTTCGGGTGTCATCTACCAAAGAAATTCATCTCATCATTTATGTATGCACGCTGACAGTGTACAGTCGGATCTCACTCGTTTTTGGGAGTTAGACTCAATAGCTTCAGAACATAAATTTACTGCTGAAGAGCGAGCATGTGAGCAACTTTTCATAAATGCCACTTTCCGCAATCCAGATGGACGGTTCGTGGTAAACATTCCTCTTAAAGAATCACCCAACGTACTGGGCGACTCATACACGATGGCTAAACAGAGATTTCTTTCTCTTGAGCGTCGCTTAGCTAGGGACCCCCACTTCAAAAAACTCTATGTTGACTTCATGAATGACTATATAGAGTTGGGTCATATGTCTGATTGTAGTCATACAGCACTCGGTTCTTCTACACCTTCACATTTTTTGCCGCATCACGGCGTTTTTAAAGAGTCAAGCTCTACGACCAAATTGCGTGTCGTTTTTGATGCTTCAGCCACTACGTCATCAGGCAAGTCATTAAACGACATCCAAATGATTGGTGCTACTCTACAAGACGACCTATTATCCATCTTGCTTCGGTTCCGTCAGCATAAAGTAGTCGTTAGCGCGGACATCGAAAAAATGTACCGACAAACAATTGTTAGTGATGTACATCGGCCTTTACAAAAAATACTTTGGAGAGCAGATCCGAGCCATCGCCTTAAAACATACACACTGAATACAGTGACCTACGGGACGGCATCGGCACCTTTCCTAGCCACTCGATGTCTAATTCAATTGTCTGAAGAGTGTTCTGATGCCTCGATAAAGCACACTATAGCACACGACTTCTATGTCGACGATTATTTGTCGGGTGATTCATCTGTTTCAGAGACGGTGAATAAGTGTCGTGCAGTCGTTGCTGTTCTTCAATCAGCGAGATACAATCTACGGAAATGGCAATCCAACTCACGAGAGGTGCTTCAAGCGCTTTGCGGTGATCATGCTGTTTCTGACTTTGTAGACTTAAGCGATAAGGAAATGTCGAAAACGCTAGGTCTTAACTGGAGATGTCACACTGATACATTTTCCTTTTCCATAAACATACCTTCCATCGTCAAAGCCACTAAACGTCAAATCTTGTCGACCATAGCGCAGATTTTTGATCCTATAGGCCTAGTCGTTCCTTGCATTGTGGAAGCTAAAATCATCATGCAGCAGCTTTGGCTTGCTAAATGCTCATGGGATGAGCCTGTTCCTGAAAAAATTCAACACACTTGGGGTGCCTTTCAAACTACGCTACCTCTTCTTAATGAATTTAACATTCCCCGGTGGATAACATGCGAGTCACCATCTTCGTTGGAATTGCATGTGTTCACTGACGCTTCCGAAAGAGCCTACGGCTCATGTATTTATGTTCGCAGTATGGCGGCGGACGGACAAGTTATCGTGCATCTTCTCACCGCCAAAAGCAAAGTGGCTCCCATAAAGCCGACAACTATCCCTCGACTCGAACTCTGCGCTGCTTTGCTTGGTACTCGTCTTTACCTTAAGGTGCGTCACTCGCTCACTGTACCTATCGACGGGGTAACGTTTTGGTGTGACTCCACCATCGTCTTGGGTTGGTTATCTACTTCACCAACACAACTTAAGACATTTGTTCGTCATCGTGTGTCCGAAATTCAGGATTCTGTGGGGGGAAGTACGTGGCGCTACGTTCCGTCATCTGAAAACCCCGCAGACCTCGCTTCGCGTGGACTCAGAGCGGACAAACTATTGTCTTCCTCGTTATGGTGGTCAGGACCGCAATTTCTTTGTAAAGATTCAGCTTTATGGCCTCTATTTCCTGAATCTCGTCATGAATCCTTACCAGAAACGGTCACTGTCTATCATGCGGATATTTCACAACATATTGACAATCCCATTTCATTATTATGCACTAAAATTTCTAATTTCAATAAACTACAGCGCGTGATAGCATATATCCTGCGATTTGTAAACAAGTGCAGAAAACAATCTCATGAGGCGGGGACACTCACAAATATAGAGTTGACCACTTCTCTTAACTTACTATTGAAACTCAGCCAGCGAGAATCGTTTCCTGAGGAATATCAAGCGTTAATGTCAGGAAAACCATTGTCAGTCAAAAATAAACTTATATCCTTATCACCGTTCTTAGACACGTCCTCTGACTTAATACGTGTAGGTGGTAGGTTGAGCAATTCATTTTATGATTACAACGTAAAACATCCCATTATCTTAGCTAGTTCTCACATTATTTGCAAATTAATATTCAACATGTATCATCTACAACTGATGCATGCTGGCCCTCAGCTCTTACTCGCTACGATTCGTCATAACTACTATCCCATCGGCGGTAGAAACTTAGCTAAACGGGTCACACAACAGTGTGTGAGATGTTGTAGGACCAAGGCTCACACTGTCCAACCTATAATGGGTAACCTCCCAGAGCAGCGTCTACACTTAGAGTTTCCCTTCTTAGATACAGGGGTGGACTATGCTGGCCCTATCATGATAGCTGACCGCAAAGGTAGAGGGTGTAGACTCATTAAATGTTTTATTTGTGTCTTTGTGTGCTTAGCTACACGAGCTATTCACCTCGAACTCGTGTCGGACCTTACAAAGGAAGCTTTCATAGCTGCAATGCAACGCTTTATTGCTCGACGGGGGAAACCCCGTAACATGTTCTCCGACAATGGCACTACATTCGTCGGTGCCTTTAATGAATTGGCTAGCTTGCTCTCGCAAGATTTTGATTTTAGCCAAATTGATTCCGGGATCAACTTTTCGTTTATTCCTGCATACACTCCACATTTTGGGGGCTTATGGGAATCTGCAGTAAAGTCAACCAAACACCATCTAAGGCGCGTTTTGGGCTTAACAAACCTTACATTTGAAGAGATGGCTACATGTTTGATCCAAGTGGAGGCCATCCTAAATTCAAGGCCTTTGACGCCTCTATCCAACGATCCTTTAGACCTTACTCCACTGACCCCGGCCCACTTCCTAATTGGACGTTCACTCGTTATGCTGCCACATCCACAGATCCAGAACCTCAACGTCACCAGCCTACAACGGTTTCGCCGCATAGAATACCTCAAACAACATTTTTGGAGTCGTTTCACTCATGAATATGTTCTATGGCTTCAGGAACGAACCAAATGGTGCCGCTCTGCAGGTGAACTCAAGACGGGAACACTCGTCGTCGTCAAGGACAAAGGCTCACCTCCCTTGATGTGGCTCCTTGGACGCATCACCCAAGTGTTACCCGGCAGAGATGGGGTCGCGAGGGTCGCAGACATCCGTACACGCAAGGGTGTCATTCGGCGAGCCTTTAACACAATCTGCCCTCTTCCAGTCACTGCTGTATCTGCTGTTGAAGACACTTCAACCGGGGGAGCATGTTGAGTCATCCACTCACCAGGACGACAGATGCGGGGGCCCAAGAGGAGTGGGACGCAGGCAGCGGGCGACCGGTCGAAGACGGCCGCCCGCGCCATATAAGGCAGTCAGCTGTTACAAGCCTGGACGTAAACACGCGCTCGCGCATATCAATTTAATTTACCATTTTATATTTTCTTATCTAACCGTAGACGCGACTACAATTGTTACAATCTCCTTGCACTCATTATAATTTATAGTATACAGTCCACTAGTTTTATTACCGCTCCAGCAACAAGCCATCGAAGCCCCAACACCATAACTTTATCACTTAACAATCCCGCAATGCGTCAGATCGGGTCCAACCTATCATCTGCATTGCAAAACCGGGAGTCGAGTAGCGCTCCCCTCGGCGAAAGGATTTTGTGAAACCGCTACAATTTTAATTGATATTGGAATACAGCCAACCAATGTATTGATAACCAAACACTTCGAGGCAAATATGCCATAAAGTAATAACTTTCTATCAGTGGTTAAAAACTTTATATGACCCTTCTAAACCCTTATAGCATCACGAACCCGCGGTGACTTGGGTCGCGACGCTAGTGAATAAGCGTCGCGTCGCCACTATATGAGCGTCGTGTTGCCACTATGGAATCGACGTAATGTTACTACAAATGCATCGCAGCGCCACGAAATACGCGTCGAAAAGTCACTATAAGAAAGTCGCGACGCCACTATAATAGCGTCGCGACCCCACTATAATAGCGTCGTGACGCCACTATTTCAGCGTCGCGACGCCACTATAATAGCGTCGCGACGCCAATATAATAGCGTCGCGACGCCACTATAATAGCGTCGCGACGCCACTATAAGAGCGTCGCGACGCCACTATTTCAACGTCGCGACGCCACTACAAGATCGTCGTGACGCCAATATAAGAGCGTCGCGACGCCTCTATAAGAGCGTCGCGACCCCACTATAGTAGCGTCGCGACGCCACTATAAGATCGCCGTGACGCCAATATAAGAGCGTCGCGACGCCTCTATAAGAGCGTCGTGACGCCACTATAGTAGCGTCGCGACGCCTCTATAATAGCGTCGCGACGCCACTATTTCAGCGTCGCGACGCCACTACAAGATCGTCGTGACGCCAATATAAGAGCGTCGCGACGACTCTATAATAGCGTCGCGACGCCACTATAATAGCGTCGCGAAACCACTATAATAGCGTCACGATGCCAATATAAGAGCGTCGCGACGCCACTACAAGATCGTCGTGACGCCAATATAAGAGCGTCGCGACGCCACTACAAGAGCGTCGCGACGCCAATATAAGAGCGTCCGCGACGCCAATATAAGAGCGTCGCGACGCCACTACAAGATCGTCGTGACGCCAATATAAGAGCGTCGCGACGCCTCTATAATAGCGTAGCGACGCCACTAAAAGAGCGTCGCGACGCCAATATAAGAGCGTCACGACGCCACTACAAGATCGTCGTGACGCCAATATAAGAGCATCGCGACGCCAATATAAGAGCGTCGCGACGCCACTATAATAGCGTCGCGACGACTCTATAATAGCGTCGCGACGACTCTATAATAGCGTCGCGAAACCACTATAATAGCGTCACGACGCCAATATAAGAGCGTCGCGACGCCACTAAAAGATCGTCGTGACGCCAATATAAGAGCGTCGCGACGCCACTACAAGAGCGTCGCGACGCCAATATAAGAGCGTCCGCGACGCCAATATAAGAGCGTCGCGACGCCACTACAAGATCGTCGTGACGCCAATATAAGAGCGTCGCGACGCCTCTATAATAGCGTAGCGACGCCACTAAAAGAGCGTCGCGACGCCAATATAAGAGCGTCACGACGCCACTACAAGATCGTCGTGACGCCAATATAAGAGCATCGCGACGCCAATATAAGAGCGTCGCGACGCCACTATAATAGCGTCGCGACGACTCTATAATAGCGTCGCGACGACTCTATAATAGCGTCGCGAAACCACTATAATAGCGTCACGACGCCAATATAAGAGCGTCGCGACGCCACTAAAAGATCGTCGTGACGCCAATATAAGAGCGTCGCGACGCCGCTACAAGATCATCGTGATGCCAATATAAGAGCGTCTCGACGCCTCTATAATATCGTCGCGACGCCAATACAAGAGCGTCGCGATGACACTATAATAGCGTCGCGACACCACTATAATAGCGTCGCGACACCACTATAATAGCGTCGCGACGCCACTATAAAAGCGTCTCAAGTTCTGAACACCACCACACTTTTATCTAATACATAATATAATAGATTTAAGGGCCATAATTATCTAGACATCAAATCGTGCCTGAGCCCCGGTACTACATAT